>JAOYRR010000352.1:0-590226 GCA_038994665.1 Podotricha telesiphe
AACCAAAAACCTGTATGTGCCAACCCTAGCCCAAGTGCACTTGACGCGTGCCGTTGACATAATAGCATATCTCCCGCCAAATACCGCACTTATATACCTTTCGAACGGTCGTTTTTTCAAACTTTCACGTAAATGCACACCCAAAATATTGGGAATAATGTTCGATTTGTTGAATTTGACAGATTTACTTTTTAAAACGTGTTTTTTTTTTATTATTTTCACACATCTGGGGTGAATTAAGCAAGAAAGCCTAGTTTTAATAAAGGCGATGATTGATGATGAATGATTTAACAAATGCGATGTTAGGTTACGCCAAACACTGAGCGAAGTTGAACAAGAAAATGTCTTAGATAATGAGTGTAAATGAAAAAAAAAGTATATTAATGTAAGAAAGACTGTTAAAATTAGTCACCTAAGGCAAGAACATTTAGTTTTTTTTTTATATTACCATAGTTTTTCCTTTTTGTATATATTTTTTTATATATAGCTTCTAAAATACTACTTAATAGTAATAATTTAATATTAAACCCGACAGCACACTATCGTCTCCGGTAAAACAGGAACGGAAAAGGAGTGTCTTGTCACTAAGTTCTCTCTGAGTACTCAAAAAAATGAAGAATAGTTTTATATAACACTAGGTGTTGCCCGTGACTTCGTTTGTGTGAACTTTATAACTCTTTCCATACTATTTTCATGGGAAATTAAAACCAAAATTATATCCCCTTTACACATTACATTAAATTACATTAAATGTGAAAATGCTCTCGCAAGTATATATAAAGTCAATCCCCACTCGATGTATTCATTCTAAATTATTCTCAATGTCTCTGCTCTGGCAAAACCAGACGTGGCAATATAAGTGTATTTATTATTTAATTATATATTCAAATATTTATATGTTTAATACTGTATTATGTATTATTATTTATTTATTTTACTTATGTATGTGATATCTAGTTCGGTAAGCATAGTCTTTTTTTTTTAAATACCTCTTTTAATTTATTTATTGACGTTTCCGTTCCGTTTCTGCTCCGTTTCTGTTAAGGCCAAGCTCCCTGTCACCAAAGGTTGTCTGGCAGAGATTGCTACCAGCAATAAGACCGCCTTTGCACACTCTGTAAGACTCATAAAATCTTGTGTACTGTTCCTTGTATTGGCTTTGTGTGCAATAAAGTATTTCTATCTATCTATCTATCCATCTATTTACCAGACGTGGCATAGTCTTCTGCGTTCCACGCAATGTCTTGAATTCGGTTTCAAAATGGAGAACACTGCCTGTTTTTTCACCTTTACTTGCTAGTTCAGGGAAATGATGGCAAATGATGTAGTATGGCCTACAAATTCCAGTTAAGCCGATATTGGCACTAATCTGACATTGGAGTTAATGATACATTGCGCTCGTAGTTTTTTTTATGTCAATTATTATCTGAAATAATAATACACCATTAACATATATCTATTTTACGTATATATTTTCAAAGTAGTATTGATGTTTGTATATATGTATATACTTATGTATTTATATGTTATGATGATATGTATGAAGCGAGTACACCGCTTGCCGATTTTACTCCTCCTACACCTTAAGGTTGCGTGGGGGAGATCGCTTATAGCGATAAGTTTGCCTGTGTACATTTTATTTTCTCTGGGCATTTTTAATTTTCCTTTATATTATTATTATTATTTCCCATAAGTTCGTGTGTTGACCATGAAAAATGCCGTAGGAATTTCAGGAAACCCTAAAATTCCTACGGCTGTGAGTTGTCTGTCAGTCAGTAGAGAAAGTACGGTAGGCAGATCACACCAGAGTGAAAACACTCCGTTCTCCACTATTCGCACGAATCCGAGACATTGTGTGTTGATACCTTGTCTGGAGACAGCCAGAGAGGAGAAAGGGAAATAATTTAAATATAATCAACCCCTGAGTGGGAATCGAACCCACAAGCATCGCGTATTCAATTCATCGCGCTAAAATATCCTCAATGGTTAGATATATATTGATAAAGTAGAATCTATACATCAACGGGGACATTAGTAATATCTTTGGCTGTAAAATATACATATATAAGATAAATATACATATATAAGATAAGATAAGCCTTACTAGACTGGCTTGTGAAGAAAGTGGAGGATGGAGTCGCTTAGACCAGTTTCTTTATCTGCTTGCAAAACACTTCTAGATGAAATATAATAATAAACCTTCTTTATTGCATAAAATCCATATTCACTGTTTTCCCGCCGATTTATGTGATGTGTCGTAAAATTGCTGCGAAACGATGACAGCCGACGCCGGTAGTAAAATGGCGGTCATTTTAAATGTCCACAGATAATAAAATGTAACAATATTGAAACTCCTTTCTAATGTTCTCGCCGGTAATAAAATATGAAATATTGGAGTAAAACTATCTAAGCTTAGCTGTAAAAGTTGCATGAGCCTTATGATAGTAGATACAGATTAAAAATATATAAAAAAAATATTTTAACATATTAAATTTGTTATTTCTTTAGATTTCATATTATATTTGTTTTATTAATTTTTTTTATTTTTTTCATATCTCTTTTATTTAAATTTATTATTTATATAAATTAAAAAACATAAACATAGAGGCCATCGTGGCGCAGTGGGACAGCGTCTGACTGCAAAACGCTATTGTAAGGGTTGTGGGTTCTATGTTTAATATATACAACTTTTCTGTTGCGGTAGCATAGAGTGCGGCGTTGAGTTCCGCTACTCTACATGCAACGTCTAGAACGAATTGCCTTGGACATTAGGTTCTAAAGGAATATGTATGAAGCTGCTAAGAATACCAAAATAAACACGATTGATCCGGTTAAAATAGTTTCATTTAAAATGTGTAAAATTCACGATAGCCAATCAAATAATATTAAAACTGTTTTACTTTCTGTAGAAAAAAAAGGTACAATTAAAGTGTTATCCTTCCGTGCCGACGTTTATAAATCTCTAAAAAGAAATTAGTATAAAACGCTTACATAATATATTGTAAAGTGAACTGTAAAATGTTATTACGACTTCCACCATACGTCATTTCTATAGCATATAAAGTTTTATCTCTTATGATACAGTCATATTACTCGAGTAGGGGTTCTTTGGCGGAGAAATAAAAAAATATATATATACTGTTCTGTGGTTTTGTATCCCGGTAAAATTTCGGTTTTCAAGAGGCGCGGTTTCAAATCCCGCTGCGTTCAAACTTTATACGTTTTCTAAATATGTCTTTTTTTTTAAGAATACCAAATGTAAATGTACATTATTTTAATATTACTTAAATAGTTACATCTAAAATAGAAACAATTCTTATTGCAGCTTCATGCAGAGACAGAGAACTCCCTCACTGTCAGGAGAGTGAGTCAGGCGTTTTAAGTGGCGGAGTTAAACGCCGCAATGTCTTACCAGAGTGGATATAATGTGTATATATTTAAATATATATTCATTCCCCCGAGCGGAAATCGAACTCATAACAATCGCGTTTAGTGTCAGACGCTAAACGTCATGATGCGACACTGCGCCATGATGACCTAAAATTAAAATATTTTCTTAACATTCACTTATAACATAATGTATTTTGCAAAGTAAGTAGAGCACTTAGTGACGTAGCATTCTGCACTCCGCTTTTCGCTCAAGCACACACGTTATAATATTTTTAAAATGTTATTCACACACTTAAAAATATAAAAAACAGTTTTTAGAAAACGTATAAAAAATTTAACGCTTCGGTATTCAAACCCGAGCCTCTTGGAAATCGTCCAACCGCTCTGCTAAGCCATGCGTTCTACATCCTGCTTCTTCTGCTTCTTATACGATTATTACAAAAAAGGTGGAATAAACGTTAATATTTTTTTTATACGTTTACTAAAAACCGTTTTTGTATTCATTTAAACTGCTATATGCGTGAGATGCTAAACTAAATACGTAATTTATTTCATTCCATTTAATCAAGAAGTACACTGAATAGACCTGATTAGCATAAAAACACTCCGTTCTCCCCTTTCCGCTACAATTTTTAAAACACGCCAATTTAGTCGCGGAACTCAACACCGCGCTTTATTATACCAGAGTGGAGAATTGCCAATGATTTAAATATAATCCTCTGAGTGTGTATCGAAGTGACTGACAATCACGGCGTCTGCGATAAAAACCTTTTATTTATATTATTTTTTAATGTTCCAGATTCCGTGCCTGTCTAAAGCTAGCTGATACATCTGTCTCCAATATGGTTGGAAAGTTATTTTTCAACGTTGTCCAAACTAAGTGTTTCATATTGAAACCGATTAAAGTTTGCACCCAACGGTCTTGGTGGGGTAAGTGCTTGCGTCGTAGGTACATGAAACAAGCGTTTCTGCGTGATAATTTAGCGTATTAGAAAAAATGGAAAATTACACATTAATTTGTATAGAATTACACATTGATTTGTATAGAAATACGTATTGATTTGTATAAAAATACACATTACATTGTATAAAATTACAAACTGATTTGTATAATAATGAACCTGTTACCTCCGTCTAAGATACAGCCTACTTGGTGTTTTTATTGTGAAATAAAACAAATTATCATTCCGTGATGGTGGGTACTTGGTTAGTCCATTGCGTAGCTTGGGGCAGTGTGGAACTAGCGACCCAAGTGTAGGTATTTTTTAATTATTTATTTGTATAGGTATTTTTGTTGAAATAGAATATTTTGTCTATACTCGTATATATGTAACTATAAACATCCGAAATACAATAAATCCTAATATTTACCAACTTTATTGGTAAAAGGTCAAACTATTCTTTGGTTTTGTATCCCGGTAAAACTTTTTCTTTTTATATTGTTTATTGATATTTTCGTTGAAATAAGATTTTGTAATATATATCGCACTTATATAGAAAAATCAGAAAGACTTTAATATATTAAACGTAACAAGTATGAAAACATTTTATCTATCAGTTTATTTAAATTTAACTGAATCTTTTGGGCTAGAAAAGGCCAAAGGTACTATTAAATGCTTATCTTAAAGTATTATTATAGAATTACCAAAAAAATGGTCAAATCTTCAATTACACTAAGTCACACACTTGTCACTAATAAATCTGTAAATTAAAGTATTAAAAAAAAAGATGAAAGGAATAGTTTCTTGCGCCGGTTCTTCTCAGGTCTGAGGCATTAACTTCAGTAAAATTATTAGACTTTGACTTTGACACTTTTGGCGTTGAGTAGTTGGCGCTAAAGGTTCGATATATATGAAAACTCGATCTACGTTGAATTCTAACATTTACCAAATATACTGGTAAAAGTCCAAAATGTTCTTGATTCTGTGTTTCGGTAATACTTCTAGGAGAGGTGGTAAATGTCCTAATTGACATTTACTTATTTAGAAACAATTCAGACTGTTACCATTAAAATATTTAACTCTTAAGTTTTACTTGGATAATGTTGGGATTTACCGTAGTTCGGGCTTTTGCAGTTACATTTACAATTTTTTTTTCTGGTCCCAAAATTTTTACCTTAGCGAACCCACGTTGTAACGCGTTAACGGTCTGCACTGTCCAAGCTCCTTTACTGGGACAAATATACATAGTTTATATCTATACATACTCGTATTGATTTAAATTGTAAATATGAACTTGTTACTTCCGTCAAAGATAGCAGAAATTCGTAAAAATCTCTACAGAGATGCTTACAACACAAATAAGTTGTAATAAACGTATAAGAATTTCGACGTAGCTGGATATAAAACGCTACCAAAGGATGCGGGTTCAAGTCCCGCTACGTTCAAATTTTTTTACGTTTTCTTAAGATGTTTTTCATATTCTAGATTTAAGATTCATAGAGTTTAGTATATTTGTGTTACCTAAGAGAATCCAGTTTATTTCTATAATTAACTATAAAGAACCTTCGCGTCGTAGTGGATGAGCGTGTGCCTGTAAACGTTGTCGATACACACATTTGGGGGAGTGAATATATTAAAATGATTTCTAATTTTAACCTTGAATTTTAGAACTTGGGTATGCCAAAGTGCGGCGTTTAGTTCCGCAACTTAACACGCAGTGTCTTGAATTTGGGCGGTGCGTGCTTGCTATGCGGGAAAGAGCCTGAAGTGGTTTACTTTTCAAGCTGTGGTTACATTACTGCCGTTATGATAAATGGGGTTCTTTTTTTGTTATTGTCCTTGGTGAGTTTTTATTTAGTATGTATTTAATTTTCTTAAATTGTACGTAGAGATGTTAATTAGCACCTAACTGTAATTAACTCTGTATATGTATAATTTTAACGGTTTAATAATGTAATGTGAATTAAGCGCTAATGGTTGTCTAAGTTAGCGGCTTTTAATTAAAGTTTTGTTTAAAATATTTTTTCTAATAAGAAAATATGTTGCATTAAAAACGTCAGCAAATTTGACATACATATGTCAATGTCAAATTGATTTAAAAATGCCAGAAGTAATGTATGTCAAAAAATAATGAATATTATGAAAATAGACTAAAATATATTATTACGGGTAATATTTTTGTATCTATTTGTCAATGTAAGAATTTCGCTTATTTTACCTAAACGATTTACTTGATAATCAGCACGCGTGTCCGGATCTGACAATACAATATAGTTGCCATGGCGACCAGGTACATGAGTTAAGTAAAACTATATAGCGAGATCCTTTTGGTTTCTATTTTAAACTAACATGCTGTTGCAACTGAGTCCTGTGCAGAAATGACAAACAATCGGCATCTAGAGCTTAGAATACATCTTATATTTTTTTTTAAACACTAAAACTACTTGTTCCTATACAGTGGTTCAGTTGATTATATACAGTACCTATAGTCTGTCTGTAAGAGCGATTACAATGTAATGCATAAAATAATTATGCAAAATATTCATATAAAAGTGTCGTTGCTAATATTGCTTTACTATATATAGAAAATGTACGATGGAAAACATTATAGAATATTACTATACATTAAACAGGTATGTACCAAGTACGGACACCAGTCCGCCTTTGATGGAAACGTTTTGGCGATATATTAATTCTCATCATTTCCTGTGTTATTTTGCATTTTTTTTATAATAACTTTATTACTAGTCAAAAATATTTATAACTACAAACATACCACTGTAGGTCTATTATTTACAAAGTTACTGATTGAAACAGTTTTTTTTTTGTTTATAAAATTAGTTTTTTGCGATTACCGGATTATTCTTCGAGGACGGCGGTTTGAACATGACAGTGTTACGTTAAGGAAACGTAAATTGTTGTGGGTTCGATTCCCGTTTCCATCCCAAATTACTATATTTATAATATTTTCATTTCTCCGCTCTGGTATCTAAGAAAAAGTGCGGCGTTGAGTTTCGTCACCCAACGCGCAATGCCTCGATTTCGGGCGGAAAGTGGAGAACGGAGTGTCTTCGCACTAGGTTCTATTTGACTCTGCGGAAAAACGCGTGAAGCTGTAAAAAATTACAGAAAAACTTCACACTATTTTTTAGGATGTGGAGAAGAAAAGCCAGAAGTATTTTCTGTATAATTCAACGTTAAATTAATAAAAAACACATTAAACACACTACCATGTGTTTAACATACATTTTCTTATAAAGTAAAAGTGAGTTTTACACATCAACGAAAGTATGTATTAATTTATACTCGTTTAATGCTAGTTAAATGCTCATTGACATCTCTGTGTAAACTCAAATAGTCAAATTAAATAATGTGTAATAACTTTAAGCATAATTTGAGTTATAAATTATATTTGTTTCTATTTTTTTCTTATGTTAATATAATAACAATGTACACCGATTCATAATTTTGTAAGAATCTAGAAAAAATATTATTAAAATTTGTATGGGATTTCAAATATTTTTAAATCTTAAAATATATTTTTTAATATATTACTATGGAATTGTTTAATTATACATAAGTAAATAGATATTAAATTACACATAGATAAATAAATATCCAGACCAGGTTTTTTTTTATGTACCGTTAAAGAATCTGTATAAACTGTACATAATGTAAATGTGTCTGTAATAAATATTTGATTTATATACAATATATATTATACAGTATTTAAACGTCGCAGCCCCAAATGAAAAGGGTCCCAACTCAAAACACTGCAATTTTAGAAAATCTCGTAGAATGTAAAAATAAATAGGTTTTATATTTTGCTGTTTTTAGCAAAATCAAAAGTTTCAGACATTTTGAGTTAACCTACTTTCATTCTATATATAACAGAGAACTCTTTTTTGGTTTTCAACTTCAATTCATTTTTGTATTTAAAATATTGCTTTTTGATTAAGAATGAATTTGGATTTCAAAGAAAAGAATATAAAATTTATCTCTGTCTCTGTATTATGAGAATATATCATTTTAAGTGTGTAAGTAGGTGATGAAAATTTAGATATAAATAAAAATAATAAGGGATGGATGATGATGATGATGATGATGATAATGATAATGATCATTATCATTAATGATGACGCTAATATGTGTGATGAAACAAATTGAAAATATATAATGAAATAATTAAATTTAGTTTTTAATCTGAGTTTCAAAGTTTGTATTAAAAAAAGTGGTTAATTAATTTAAAAAAAACAGATTTTGATTTGTTTACCGTTTTATAAAAAGTATTAATTCTGCTCTCGAATCTGAATTGCTTTATATATCGAATACACATTTTCTTTCTTTTTAGCTTCACAATTTTTCACGTATAGCAGGATAGGCAGAGAGAACTTAATGTCAAGACACTCCGTTCTTGACGTGGTACGCGCACAAAGCGCGGCGTTAAGAACTGTCACTAAACACTTAATATCTCAAATTCCAGCAACCAGTGTAGAACTGAGTATTTTGTCACTAAGTTCTCTCTGACAGACCCGTGATATACAGGAAGAAACGTAAAGCTCCGCTACGGGTATCCTGCTAAAAAGGAGCTAATGTTGTGCTTGTTGGCAGAAATCAAGAGAAACTACAAAATGTCGTAAAACAATGTGAAGAAGAAAACGGCAACAATCATCTCGCTGTAATTGCTGATGTAAGCAAACAAGACGATGCAAAGAGAATAATAAATAATACAATTGACAAATTTGTGGTAAACTAGATGTCATATCAACAATGCAGGTATAGTCAGATTTGCGAGTATACTTGATGAAAGAAAAAACTATGGAAGTTTATAGTGCGATTATGAACACAAACTTACGAGAGCTCCAGTGTATTTAACACATTTGGCTGCACCTCATCTAATAGAGTCGAAGGGAAATATTGTCAATGTGTCAAGTGTAGCAGGTACTATGGTACCTATGCCAACTGTAGGCGCCTACGCACACTTAGTATCTAAGAGCTGCCCTCAATCATTTCACTAGGGGTGTTGCAGCGGAATTGGCGTCTCATGGGGTGCGTGTTAATACGGTTAGTCCTGGACCAGTCAAAACCGATATAATGGAAAATTCTAATCTGGAAGTGCCAATTGATTTATCAGCACAAAAAACACCTTTAGGAAGTATATCTGAGTCACTGGAAATTGCAGATCTCATACTGTTCTTAGTAAGTGACAAAGCTAAAGGCAATCACAGGGTGAATTTTGTGTCTGACAACGGAGTGTCAATGAAATTTTAATCTTTTTATAACTATTATATTTTTAGTGTCAAATGATTATAAGCTATTTGATTATTAAATATTGACATTAATATGTTTTTTTAAATAAAAACATTTTTAGACTGGCTGTGCTTTGTATACTACTACAACTTAGTTTTGTTGTTACCAGTTGTAATAAAATGCGTATAAGAGGTTTGACGCAGCCGGATGTAGAACGCATGGCGTAGTGATCAGAACGCTTGAACGGTTGCAAGAGGCACGGATTCGAGGCCCGCTACGTTAAAATACTAAATTTTTATATCTTTTCTAAAAATATGTTTTATAATTTCCTAAGTATGCGAATAATACATAATCATTATCATAACATAATCTGACATTTAGTAAAAAAAAATAAAGTAAGTTAGTATAAAAAAAATATTCTCATTTCATGTCTAGCTAATAAAATGTTATATATTAAATATTTATGACGAGATATAACTTCTAAGCGATAACATATCTTTAAGTAACAATATATAAGTAGTTAAAATACTATATAATGGTAGTTCTAGAGAAAATCCTGAAATAAACATGAGTTTCGCAAACAAAGTCGTTATCGTGACAGGAGCAAGTTCCGGTATTGGAGCTGCTACAGGTATCCTCTTTGCTAAAGAAGGAGCCCCAATGTTGTACTTGTTGGAAGAAATCAGGAAAAATTACAAAATATCTTAAAACAATGTGAAGAAAACGGTAACAATCATCTCGCTGTAATTGCTGATGTTAGCAAAGAAGACGATGCAAAGAGAATAATAAATAATACAATTGACAAATTTGGTAAACTGGATGTCCTTATCAACAATGCAGGTATCATCAGATTTGCGTATATACTTGATGAAAACTCTATGGAATTTTATGATGAGATTATGAACACAAATTTACGAGCTCCAGTGTATTTAACACATTTGGCTGCACCTCATCTAATAGAGTCGAAGGGAAATATTGTCAATGTTTCAAGTGCAGCAGGAACTTCGATAACCGTACAAACCATGAACTCCTACGCAGTTTCTAAGGCAGCCTACAATCATTTTACTAGAGGTGTTGCAGCAGAACTAGCATCACATGGCGTACGTGCTAATACAGTCAGTCCTGGTCCAGTTATTACAAAAATCTTGGAAAAATCTAATTTAGATGTGCCATTTGATATGTCAAAAGCAATAACACCTCTTGGAAGAGTATCTGAAGCATCAGAGATAGCAAATCTTTATACTGTTTGGCTTGAGTGATAAAGCTAATGGAATCACCGGATTTGGTATCAGATAACGGGGTAAAAGTAAATTACAAATTTTAATTTATTATATTTATGACAACTATAAGATTGAATTTGAACGCAGCGGGATTTGAACCCGCGCCTCTTGAAAACTGTTCACATCCCGCTGTGTTCCAATATTTATTTAAACGTTTTCTAAATATTTGTTTTTCAATTCCCTAAGTGTGCAATTTACACTTTCAAAACAAATATTAAAAATTATACTTCTTCCATAATTGAATTCGTTTGTAAAGTCAAAGAACGTGTCATTACATTTCATTTTTAATACAGATATTTAAACTCCTATAACAAGAATTTTATTTTGACCCCGCACTTAATAAATGTAGTTAAAAAAATGATAAAAAAACCAAGTTCGATAGCAATTCATTAATATTGTCTTTATTATATAATTATTTTTATAAGATATAATTAAAGTACAAGCTACACGTATAAGTCATGTCAAATCCATCCATTTTTAATTATATAATTAGGTTTGTGTAATATTTCATCATAAAATATTTGTAAAAAGTAAGTTATTTTATTTTTGTGTATTTTAATAAAAATAATACACTATATTTCAATTGATTCGTATCAATTATTAATTATTGCCCTTGTTGTCTAGTCGAGATGTCAGAGGTATCTCAGCGTGATTAAGAATTCAATTTCAAATGCATTTTTTTTTTGTTTAAAATGTTGATTGATTTGAATTTGTTTTCGACCTAAATTAGGTAATTCAGATATTTAAATCTGAAAAGGAAAAGTTGGAAACGCGAGTGATGTTCTGCTAAGGTATATTTGATCACTGTGCAAGATTCTGGAAATATATGAAGATTGGGCAAAAATGTTAATATTTAATTATATAAGTATTGACCATGTGTCTGCTTGAAATCCATGTTATAATAAAAAGCGACTAAAAAACAAATACATACAAAATACATAATGCTCTTTATACAAATTAAGCAACAAATACAACGAGAGCAAATGGAGCTGATTGTTTAATAAATCATATGAGAAGAAACTTCTTAGCATCCCATGGATTCACCGTGCCATCGTGCTGGGTGTTCATCTCGTTGCAAACCGAGGAGCTCGAAGCAGTGTTTGGGACTTGCGACCCAAATGTTAAGCTAAGGCTAATGAGTACCTTTAAAATGCCCTAATACTTGCCTCCAATGCTACAATCAGATTTTTGCAATGATATCTATAATTGATTACGCATAAAGTCAAACATATTCATTCAAATTGTTAAGAGAGGTCGCTGTAAAGGAAATAAAGTAATAAATAAACACTCCATTTGCTACTCAATTTTTATTATAATGTATTTTTGTTACTGCTTGTACACTACAGATATATTGTACCGTACCTTTTATTTAAATATTTTCTTTTTTTTTATTAGTATTTTTATAACATTTTCAGTACATAGTTCTGTCGTGTCTCTATATATACCCCTTTTTATAGGGGAAAGAAGTTACGTATACCCGCTCTATTCGGAACTCGTACGCGGTAATGTGGGACTCCGGACTGGCAGATGTAGGTAGTCCGTATACACACTACAACCTAGAGGTGCTCCATCTCGACCGCCACTGACCCGGGCCCTAGGAACGCGAGGCTTCCGTGAACCCCCGCGGCAGGACCCTGCTAAGCAAGTCATGGAGCCGGGTGGTGGGTCCCCTCGAGTCACTATATATTTCCTTGGAAGGGAATTTTTTTTGTAAGTTAACATAAAATTAATATTAAGTTACTAATATCATAATATAGGCTTTGCCAATAGATTTAGTTTTATTCGGATGATATTTTTTGTTAGCAGATATTATCCACGGTAGAGCAGTCAGAGAACTGGGAGATTGTAGGGCCTCACACTATGGTAGTGGTAAGGTGGTGACTCAGGATGGCTGCAGCGTTAACGACACTCCTTTCTTGTACATTATTTACTTTGACTGCAACAAATACAGTATTTAATTCACTGTTTATTTAACTCATTTTCTTCTTGACCCGAGCACATAAAAGAAAAGAATTAAATTAAAATCTCCGAAGGGGAATCGAACCCACGACGACACACTTAATTAATTAATTAAGAAATATCAAGAATTTATGTTTTTATCAAATATGTTTAAGTCAAATGATTAATACACAAGGGATAAACGGAAAACGCACAACAAGTTAATAAAATTGCAATTTACAAACAGTAAACGTCTATTTATAGTAACTTGTGACACTTGCGGAAAGGACTATATTAAAAATATGTTCATTTCTTCGCTCTGATACCTAAGACAAAGTCGAGTTTCTCACCGGCTCTCAGGAGAACTGCCTTCCGAGGATAGCTGTCGCTAAGACTGACAATACTGACATTTTATGTTAATTGAAGATTCGATTCTAGGCCTCTGGGCCTGTCTTTGAAAGCATTGACTAGAATTGAGGTTCGGATTTTGGTCTTAGCGTTCTTTTTGTAACTGAAAGTGATTTTGCCCCTAAGGTCCTCCCGCATGAAGATTTCCCGCAGCCGGAGATGCCAAAAGTGTCTTTAGCGAAGTATTTTATACTTTAGCGTGATCTCCGTGCATCGGGCTACTACAAGTATTGGATTGTTTGCAAATGTAATGTACCTTTGTGGGGCGGTTCCTAATCTCAGTTGTTACTGTCTGTAGACGAAGCCGTGTGACCGGCTGTAAGCCGACATATAGGGGGCTTTAGGTGGTTTCCTCCGCAGGCATTTAGATGTATTGTTTTGAAATATGGCGGCTTTCTTTTCCTCGAGCAGGTCTTCATTTCATAGCTCAAAGGCACTCAGGATCTTCTCGCAGATAGCTATGTTTAACGGTCTCCCCCACGATCGTAGTGTACTCTTGTAAGGTGTTCACCATGTGAGGTTTGGCTTGGCTTGCTGGAGGTAAATCAGGTTTGTGACTTGTCTTTTGTCGGATCTGGTAATTCTATCCAGCTTTCTCAGCCTTTGTTTTGGAGTGTGTCAGTAAGCTTTTTTCTGAATTGAAACTGTTTTTGGTATTAATACATTTTACAATGTATTTTCGAATGCCAATATTATACGTGATTATTCCGGTTAAAAATAGTTTCATTTCAGAATGTGTAATAATCGTGAAAGTCAAAGAACTTACTAAGCTGTTTTCTATTAATAAGACTTCTATTGGTTCCTTAGATTGTTTCAAATTATTTCGATGTTTCTCTGCCGCGGCCAATATTTGCCCCGTATGTATGTATTTACAGGTCCTGAAGCTCCTTCTCCCATTCTTCCTCTTTTTAGGAGGGTCAGGTCCTAATCCCTACCATCGTGCACGATTACGCTGTGTTTGGCTAAGGCTCAAGCCTTAGGCCAAGAATCCAGATTCTTCCCAGTAGTCTATAACAGTTCCTCTTTCGAATCCTGTTCACATGCCATCAACGATTTTTGGACCGGTGATGCCTCCTTCAGCGTCCTGTGTTGCTGGTCGAGCTGGTGAGTTCAGCTGAACGTGGTCTTGTTCGTCAATTATTTCAAGATCTCTGCATATGTCATGACAAGACATATGCAGAGAACTTAGTGTCAAGGCGTTCCTTTCTCCAATTTGGGCCTAAATTTGAGGCACTGCATTTGAATTAGGGAAACTCAACGCAGAGCTATATCAAAAATAATATACCAATATAACTCCGATTGTGTTAAGAATGAAATATTACACCAAATTTCTTTGTAATGTAAAATGTGAGAATAAATACTTAAACAGATTTTTAAAAAGTAGCAGCCTCATTTTTATAGCAACGTATTTTTTTAACGTACTGTGTGTAATATTTATTTAAATTAATTACATTTTTAATACATAATTATAAAAAAATACTAGCTACATTCATCCTATAAACTTTGAATATGCCAATTTTTTTTCAACCGCATAGTTTTCGTAATAATATTTTTTTCACGTATAATGTACATGTAAATACGATTTCATGAAATGACTAATTGTTATTTATTGGCCACGACATATAGATAACCTCCCTATCGTATCCCTATGTCAGAAATGTAATTATAGAAACTATTTATACGGAGCTAAAATTAAACGATTTTTATTACTTTATGCAATATCTCATCCGGTATCAATCTTGAACTAAAGTCATCAAGCCAATTGCACTCAAGAACTTAGTCGTAACTCAACTAGTGCTTCAGAAACTGATTATATATTTATTACACTAGCAACTGGCCCGACTATGTCTTTTTATTTATTTATTTTTCAATTTCACTGTAAAAAAAATTTCTATAATCATTTTTTATAAACATATTTTTAGAAAACGTATGAGAATTTGAACACCGCGGGATTTGAACCTGCGCCTCTTGGGGAAACCATCCAAGGACGTTAACAAAAAATATATGTTTCAATTTCTTCTTCTAAATGTCTGAATAACACTTAAAATGTTAAAATTATATAGCTCATTCACTACAGTTTTCTTTTCAGATCTTTTTTTTTCAGCCCGTATTTTCCGTTTTGGTATTTGAAAAATATTTTTGAAAACCTTACGCTTTGAACACTTTACTGTAGTCTACCTGTGACCATATACTACTGTTATTTTATAATTCATTCCATGTTTTTTTCTTCGAAACGCCAACTTTCCAAAAAAAATATTTTCGTATAACCAAATTATAAGCGATAAATGCGGTTAAAATATATATACAGTATTTGCTATCAGGCTCTTTAGCTGCTCCAATTATCACAATCATAGTGATTTTCTTTCATCTTTGTCTTGTTTTGCAAGTTTTCATATCAAAATATACCTCTTAATTTTGATTACATCTCATTTATTATGTGCATATATTTTAGAGTAGCGACTATAAAATATATTATCATATCGACGGCAATAATAAAACACGGCTATGTACGAAATCACTAGTTTTCAGGAGAGCGTTTTTATGGTAAAAGTTTGATAGCTTGTTTAAATTTTTAATAATTTAATTAATATGCCATTTTGAAGTATATTTATATAACAAATACTTGTTTCATTTTAGAAATAAAGCAGATGTATTTTTGATACATTATACAAATACCAAACGAACACGAGTTAACTGCCACATACACGTAGAGTTGATGACTCGCTGTTTCTAGGCTGCTGTTAGGAGCTATTTAGAAAGCTGTTAAGCTAGAACTCAATTCGCATAACGTCTGTGACTTTGAACAAATAGTGCTTAGTTCATGATGAGAAATATTAGTTGCTTAAGGTCTTAATGGGCCAGCAAAATTTTACTCTTGAATATGATCAACGAGTTTAAAAATCAAGTCAAATCAAATGTCAAGGTATCAGCACTTTTACTGGATGGAACCAAACGTACCATATTACAGTGAATTTTTAAATAGTGTTTTAGTTTTGGACATAGGTATATATTGTTTTAAAAACCTTGATCTCTAACATTTATCTTGAAATTAGAGTCACAGCATCAATATGATGTCAATATTGTCGTCAAGGTTCTCTTAAACGTTTAAACCCCAAATAGTTCCAACTCATCTGAAGCATCGGTGACGTTTACATATTTAAATAACTCACAGCCATCGCTGCTATTAAAAATAATATTAAAATAGAAATGTTTGCTTGCAAGTTTGTATTAAGACATATCTTGTAAACTTAAATAGTAGACATAAACGTAAATAAGACATATTTAGAAAACGTATAAAAATTTGAACGCAGCGGGATTTGAACCGGCGCCTCTTGAAAACCGTTCAAGCGCTCTGACCGCTAAGCCATGCGTTCTACATCCAGCTACGTTGAAATTCGCTTATAACAACTTATATTTGTTGTTAGCATTTTTTACGTTTTCTAAATATGACTTTTTCAATTGCCTAAGTGTGCGAATACCACTTTAAAAATGTTAAAAAAATATATAAACGTAAATAGCAGACATAATAACCGTAGTACATTGATATAATTGATAAATCAATTAAAGTAGAAACGAACAAGTAGTATATAAGCCTTACTGTGCTTTGTTCTATTACTCTGAAGTTTGAATAAAATAAAACAGTTTCGATAAGGTACTGTTATGTAACTCTCGAATAAGTTAATAAAATTTAGTTCATTTAAAATCAATCCGTTCAAATCCGTCCGAATCCGTCCGAATGAAGTCCGAATGAAGTCCGAATTATCTATCTAATTTGAAAAAAACTTCACTTTTATAACAACTTATTGCTTTCGTCATATATTTTTTGCACTTGCAATACACTATCATACAATTGATATAATTGATATTGAATGAATGAAGGAATGAAAAAATATGTAAACTAAAAAACGAGACAATTGCCGGTGCAGAAGCGGTCGTGTGACTGGTGACCTTTGTCTAACAATGACGGAAAAATGATAATTGTAAGTGAACATGTGTACGTCGTTAGTTTTAAAAAAAAATATGTAGTTGTTTTTAATTACGCGACATAATATACGTAAAAGAACAGCTATTTTATGAAAAAAATATATCGCTGGATAAAATAAAAAAATTGAAATTCAATTATGTAAAAAGTTAGTTTCGGTAAAATGCAGATATCGTTTCGTTCTTTATTATTACATTATACTCTAAAACCCAGCGGAAACCCTCTCCATCCTCATGAAACGTCGCAGCTTCACTCGCGCATGCTACTACGACGCCTCGGTGGACGGCCTGCCTATTGCGGACCACTGTATCCTCCAGGGTGCTTCAGGGTGTACCAGCAGTAGGCCCTCTAGGGTACCCATCCTAATCCCCCTAGAGGAAGTGATGCGCGTACCGTCTTCTCCTACTCCTGGCCTATGATGCCAGAGCGGGCTAGCATCAGGGCTGGACTAACGCACCTGCTCCGCAGCCTCCTTCAATGCAACGACAGATATACAGAAAGAGACCATTGCAGAATCTACCCGTAACCCTAGATTATGCAATGTGATTGAAACGTCGGGATTTAATAAAATTACCTAATCATTTTCTTTTGCAGATTCACAGTATTTCCCCTATACTAAGATAGACAGAGAGAACCTAGCGTAAAAAGACTGTGACCTCCCCGCTCGAATACGAGACATTGAATATTGTGCAGCGGAACTCAACACCAAACGGTTGTCGTACCAAAACGGAGAAATAAAAGTATTTTAAACATAACCATTCATTCATATTTATATCCTTTATGTACCTGTTATTATCTAAGGACCTACATACTGCTCGAGATAACTACTACAATGACAACAATCAACAAAATATTATATATATATATATATATATAAAACTTTCCCTTCCCCGATGAGTGACTGACAGACAACGCACAATCGTAACTACTAGATAAAGAATTTGGATATTCGATCCCAGTCGTGTCTCGGTCTATAATTACGGGATAAAAAAATTTCAATTCGGTATTGACACAATCAAAAAGCTAAAAAAACATAAATATTGCATGAAAATAGGAAATAGATCGAGAACGACGATCTGACCATAACGAGTACTGATATATTTAAAAATTTGTAATATTAACACATGAAATTTATACAAAAATGTTTATATAGGTCTGTTTTCTTTGAAAGTACCTTACATTGTAGAGAATATTTGGGTAAAATACTCTATTTTTCTCCACTTTCCGCAGTACCACAGACATTATGTGTCAAATAGTGAAATCTAGCTAATTAATGGCCCAATCTATGTTGCAAAAAGCTATGCATAATTTTTTTTTCTAAAATTAAAGCAGAAGCTGTTATTCATTTTTAAATACTTGGTGAAGTTCAACTTCTGGAAAGATTATTTCAAGAAAATAAATACAGTTATTTTATTTATAGAATGAGTTGATTCATGTTATATTGTCTGTTTTTTTGATTTTGTTGCCTGTATATTATTCTGGGACTGTCCTGGTATCCCACGATACAGAATTCTGTAACCAATCCCCTAATTTCGGGATTTTATTTTTTATTAATTATTTTCAACAACGGAATTTTAGTAATAAGCATAGCAACGGAATTTTCCCAAAAATCCTACAGAGATGAGGAAAAACAGGATTTTACCTTATAAATACTATGGAAATACTATGATGAGTCATGAAGTTTACGCAAACGGAGTCGCATGCGACAACTAGTGAGTATATTCTATGAAATCAGTTGTAGTAACCAACGAATACCTTATCAATATTATTCATTTGATATTTACGCATATTGACATATATTGCTATAAATGCAACAACTATATATACAGTGTGTTTTATAATTACAAACAGCGGAGAAATGAAAATAATTTAAATATCATTCCACCGAGTGGGAATCAAACTCACACACCTCACTGTACCTCCATGACCTCATATTGATAGTCAAAATTCTATAATTATTTTACATTACATTTAGAGTAATATAGATAACGTTTAATATATTTTGTATGAGGCTATGATGTAATGGGTAAATATGTTTTCAGGATAATGTTTACATTATAATTAATCTCCTTCCTCCTTCCTGTGATTTTTGAGACACTACTTGTATACAGGTTGATGCCAATTTGGTAATTGGAACAGGTGCTACTGTTGTCATTAAAACTCGAACCAAAAAATCGTGACTACTTGCGTTTAGATTACTTTCTTCTCTTAGATTTTCACAACTAATATTCCAGACGACTGACTTTTTTAGCTGTACGCTTTTTTTCTCATCAGGAAAATGTACTATTTGCCTGCCGACACTGCCCAGACACTCCGTTGTCCGTTTTCTACCCGAATTCAAGACATTTTGTATTAAATAACGGAACTCAATAATTAACGCAATTTATATATAACCATTACGCTTTATGGTAATTGAACTCACAGCCATCGCGTTTGTCACAGTGCGCCACTATGATCTCAATGTTTAATGATTTTTATTTGTCAATGATAATTATTAACTAGACCGAGCAATTTTTGCTAATGCGGCGTTACCTTATTTGTTAAAGTTAAGTTAAAACTATAAATTCCGCCACTTAAAAGAAAGTGAAAAACGGAGGAACCGGAGGAAACAGAGTATCTAGATACTAGGATACCCTGCTATCTGAGAAAAGTTATGCAGCTGAAAAAAAAATTAAACTCGTTCATTACTTCCAAAGATGTGAAGACTGCGTACAAATAGACAAGCAAATAGTTAAAAAATATTTAAATCATATATTTATATTCTATTACTGTTTTTATATATATATTTAATGTAAAGACACCCTTTTTTACTACTCTATTAAAGTAATACAGCTTAAGGAAAACTTGTCGTTACCTTTATGAGCTAAAAATACACTTCAGATAAGGCTACGAGGATGTATATAAGGTAATGTCAAATAACAATATTGATTACTTTATAATAGAATTGCTTAGTATTACTAATGCCGAAAAACAAATCTCTTCTTTAGACCATAATAGTAAATATTCAAATTAAAAATCACACTGTATATGAAAAAGAGCAGATACATCTATACGTAGCAAACATAAGTCAAACAGTTTTTCTCAATACAACAGAAAGTCCATTGTATAAAACATGAGTTTTAAAAATAAAGTGGTGATTGTAACAGGAGCCAGTTCCGGCATTGGAGCCGCTACAGCAATCCAATTTGCTAAAGAAGGAGCTAACGTAGTGTTGGTCGGAAGAAATGAAGACAAACTTCAAAATATTCGCCAGAAATGCTGTCAATTTGGGGGTAAGCATATTCAGGTCAAAGCTGATGTAACTGTAAAGGAAAATCTGAAAACAGTAGTCCAAGAAGCTGTTAAAACCTTCGAAAAAATTAATGTCCTTGTCAATTGTGCTGGAATTGCCAAAATTACAACAATTGCTAACGATAATATCTTTGAAGTGTTTGATGCAATATATACTACCAATTTACGAGGTGCCGTGTATTTAACTCACTTGGTCGCTCCTTATTTAATCAAGACGAAAGGGAACATTGTCAATGTTGCGAGTATAGCAGGTTCATTGCCGCCGTTGAAGCCTGTCATGATTCTTTACGCTTCAGCCAAAGCAGCCCTCATTCACTTTACTCAAGGTGCTGCAGCAGAGTTGGCTTATGAAGGTGTCAGGGTCAACGCAATCAGCCCAGGGTATGCGAAAACTGATCTTTTAAAGAAAGCTGGTTTGGAAATACCTAATATAGAACCAATGTCACCAGTGGGAAGAATATCATTGCCGGAGGAAGTGGCGGACCTAATTCTCTTCCTAGCCAGTGATAGGGCCTCTACTATCAATGGAACCCAACTGATCGCTGACAATGGCTTCATGACGATAGCTCCTAAGTTAGCATAATATGTATATGTTATTTTTTTATACAATTACCAAATAAATTTTAATAAAATATTACAATTTTCATTTTAACTTATTTTAGCAACGGATATTTCAAATGTATGGTAGTGTGTGTTATATGTATTACTAGCGACACGTTTGCGGCTTTGCCTGCCTATTTCATTTCGCCCGCCCTCGTTCTCACTTAAATCATAAACTTTGCTTAAATTCATAATTTAAACGGCTATAACTTTTTTATTTATGAACTGATTGTAATGAAATAAACACTAAATGTTAAGACACACAGACAAATAGAAAATAAAATTAAAATTATTGTTCTGGGTTCTATTACGTTGATAAATGTTCCTTATAATATTTTTTATCATTTATCTTCCATGTACAGACAGCGATCAGATACATTTTTATTATATGTATTGAAATTCCATACACCTCGTTTGCATAATTTTCTTTAGAAGGAGTACAGCACAGCAATTCTTTTCCTTGACGTATAATTATGATAAAAATACAAAAGAAATAAAAAACATATTTGTTTTATTAAATTTTGAAGTTTTAAAAATATTATAATGTATGAACGTAATTACACAGTTTAAAATATAAATGTATACATATTAAATTCATTTTTAAATGTACATATTTGTTCTATTTTGTAACTTATTAAAGAATAAACAAATTACAATGAATAAATACTCATCAATTATAGTTTCAAAAACATTATTTTTTTCAACTTCACGCGATTTCACGCATAGCAGTGTAAGCAAAGTTTTGTGTCAAGAAACTGATATCGAATTTCTGCCCGAATAGCGTGTTGGGTAGCGGAACTCAACGCCGCGCCTTGGCTTACCAGAGCGGATGAAAATAATTTAAATTTAGTCATTTCATACTTAGCCACGATAGTCTTTAACATTTGAATAACTAATAACACCGTCATGGCGAAGTCGACACACGTCTAAATACATTGCGAAGGTTATCTAAGTTCAATTTTGATGCTGGGGAACATTTGCGACAGCGTCTGACTGGATGCGCGATGATTGTGGGTTTGATTCCCACTTGGAGAAATGAATAATTATTTCTCCGATCTGCTAATATAAAGCGCGGCGTTGAGCTCCATCACTCATTAATATTTACAATTATTAAATTTACCTACTCTTATTTTCTCTCTTATTTCCTGATATTTCACCCATTTTATGGATGACAAAAGGAAAAGTCTAGTCTAAAGTCAAAACACTGCGTTCTCGGATCTGCTCCAATAAGTATTGTGAAGCGGAACACAACACCGCAATTTTGTCTTACCAAAGTGAAGAAATGAAAATAGTTTAACCATAATCATTCCCGAGTAGGGATCGAACCCGCAACTATCGTGTACAGTGGCGGAAATAAATACCTAATTTCGATATTTTCTTTGAATTTCCTTAATACGTAATTTCGATATTTATTTCCTTTATTTACCTGTTATTATCTAAAGATCTACAACATACGATATATCTACAAAAAATCAATCAAAGAAATATCTTAAATATATATAAAAATCTTCCCTTGAGTGACTGACAGACAACGCACGGTGAAACAACTAGGCAAATATCTTGGGCTGTTTTTTTTTATAATTATTTTTTTACATTTTTTAAAGTGTTTTCTAAATATGTATCTATCTTGGGCTGTGTCGTGATCCTGTTCGTTTTTCGTTCCCGATAATTTTTAGAGTAAATTTAATTAATCGCGGATTATTCGGGATAGACAAAAACATAAAACTACTGCATGGATATTTTGTAGTTGGACAGTTTCAAGGTGTATTGGAACAAATTTAGTCTTAATCAGATCTTACAACTTATAATAATTTAGGCCAGGTGACTCGATCAGCTTCCCTAAGCTGACCATCCTCTGGCCGAATTGGGGCGGCAGGCGGCAATCAACTTATAAAAATAACACAAGAAGCTGAATCTTTATCTAGTTCTGGTCAGTTTGAAAGTACCTTTTTTTATTTGCTTTACACATTTTGTATATAACGTAGTAGGCAGAGATAAATTATTCCCTTTCTCTCTCTCTCTCCCTATATTTTGCTCCACTTTCCGCTATATCAAAGACAGTACAAGTTAAATGGAAGCCAAGCTATGTTGCAAAAAGTTATATTTGAGCTAATATTTATTTCTGAAATTTAAAAAGCTGTTTTTTATTTTGTGAGGTTGAACTCAGAAGAATGATTATTTAAAAAAATAAATCTTTTGCTACCTGTCTATAACTATGGAACTGTCCCGGGAACCCGGCATTGTGTGTAACCAATCCCCTAATTGCCGAATTAGAAACGGGGCGGAATAGATTGCTATACTAAAGAAGAAACTTGGGAAATCCTCAAAATTCTTACGAAGACGGGGAAATCACGGGAATTTTACTATATAAACATTGGTACTATAGTAACAGAGCATTATAAAGTTCATGCAAATGGAGTTGCGTGCGACAACTAGTTAAGTATATTTTATAAAATCGAAATTCTTATCAATATTATTTATTCGATGTTTACGTATATTGACATTCACTGCTATAAATACAACAAATATACAATACGTTTTTTATTAATACTTATTATTTTACAATTTTTCATTATATAATTTTAATTATAATTATATAACTTAATTTATAATTATATATTTTTTTTTCATCATCCTTAAACTTTTTCCCGCTTAGCACGAATCCGAGACAATGCGAGTCAGTTTAATGCCGCGCTAAATTATAATTATGCTATCAGGCTTATGGTATAATCAATTTTGAAAAATGGAACACCAGAGGTAGTATCGTAATAAACCAGCTAGCTATACTATAAGAAATGAAGAACTAAAAGTTTTAAGAAATGTTGACCAGCGTTTTCGGTTGACATATAAAAACAAGAGATCTGGAACATGTGTCGAAGAATGCTTAGAGGTTCCGTTTAACTTTAATAAATAAGAAATTGCCGCGGTAATAAAGTTGCACATAGAACATTGAGGTTATTCTATTACTATTCTTAAAAACATATTAAGAAAACGTAAAACATTTTTTAAATTTAAATTAGCGTATAAGAAATTCGACGTAGCTGGATGTAGAACGCATGGCTTAGCGATCAAAGCGCTTGAACTGTTTTTAAGAGGCGCAGGTTTCATAGCGCTGCGTTCAAATTTTTCTACGTTTTCTACATATGTTTTTTTCAATTTCCTAAGTGTCCGAATAACACTTTAAAAAATGTTAAAAAAAAAATTACTATTCTTCTTCTATCTAAATTATTTTATCGGAAATATATTCATTTTTACTGTTTTATTATAGAAAAATCGCCTTAGGAATATTCTAACTCACCGTTACCGTTGTAAGTTAAAAATATTCCACAGATTTGGATACGAGGATGCATCATTATAGTATATGAACTGAAGTCAAATTATAACATCGATTAGTATTTGTAAAAAAGTAAAACGAATTCCTTCTAAAATCTAGAAATTATAATTAATATTTAATTTAAAATATCACGCTGTATAATTAAAATTGTAGATAAATATGTGTACTGTAGTAGATAAATGAAAGTGAAACAGTCATTCTCAACACTACAGAAAGTGCATCGTATTGAACATGAGTTTTCAAAATAAAGTGGTGATTGTAACAGGAGCCAGTTCCGGCATTGGAGCCGCTACAGCAATCCAATTTGCTAAAGAAGGAGCTAACGTAGTGTTGGTCGGAAGAAATGAAGACAAACTTCAAAATATTCGCCAGAAATGCTGTCAATTTGGGGGTAAGCATCTACAGGTCAAAGCTGATGTAACTATAAAGGAAAATCTGAAAACAATAGTCCAAGAAACAGTTAAAACCTTCGAAAAAATTGATGTCCTCGTCAATTGTGCTGGAATTGCCAAATATACAACAATTGCTAACGAAAACATCTTTGAAGTGTTTGATGCAATATATACTACCAATTTACGAGGTGCCGTGTATTTAACTCACTTGGTCGCTCCTTATTTAATCAAGACGAAAGGCAACATTGTAAATGTTGCGAGTGTAGCAGGTTCAATGCCGCCGTTGATGCCTGTCATGATTCTTTACGCTTCAGCCAAAGCAGCTCTCATTCACTTTACTCAAGGTGCTGCAGCAGAGTTGGCTTATCAAGGTGTAAGGGTCAACGCTGTTAGTCCAGGCCCCGTGAAAACTGATCTTTTGAGAAAAGCTGGTTTGTACAAATCTTACGAAGAACTAAACATAGTGTCACCTGTAGGAAGCCTATCTTCACCGGAGGAAGTGGGGGACCTTATTCTGTTCCTAGCAAGTGATAGGGCTTCTAGCATCAATGGAACCCAACTGCTAGCTGACAACGGCTTCAAGACGAAACCTCCTACGTTAACATGATATGTAAATCTATTTTCTTATATCTTTGCCAAACAAATTTCAGCAAAAATATTAAAATTTTCATCTTCATTTAATTTTAACTTAGCAACGTTTATTTAACTATACAAAAGTATAGGGTAAAAGCCGGATAGTTGCTCCACTTTTCAGCAATCTTTTTTATAAGAAAGATATGTACTTAATAGGAATTATACAACATGCACATGAAAACTCATGTCTTTGATCTACTATATTAGCCTATTTTTGAGGACACTCACCTGATGGTAAGTGATCACCACGCCCACGACCCCCGACCCCCGACTAGTAACAACGGAGGGGCTAAAGGGATTTTGATCTAATAATGGATTTGAGTAAATCCAGTTTTATTTGATCTCTAAATAAGTTGCCTTCTCAGATAGCTGCCCAATGTTAAAAATGCTTCGAAGGATACTTGCTTGGTGCGAGAATAGACACCACAATATTTTTTGAAATTTTAACAAATTTATAATAATTTAACATAATCTTTTATTAGGTAATAATCGCAATAATGTTGAGACTTCTTGCTTTTTTAATGGATAAACGCTCAGATTGCTCCAAAACTATTTCTAAATATTTTTCAACTAAGCTTTTCAACCAATGTGGTCGTTTTGGTTTCACTGTTAAAATTGTGCTTAATCTCAAATCGTCGAACTTGTACTTCTTTAAGGATTCTGTGTCCCAAGCTTCAATATATGATAGATTATTTTCACAATCTATAAAAAAATAATATATTTTCGCTCCCTCCGATGAGGAACGTGTAATGTCAATGCTGACGATTTAAATGACCCCAAAGTCCTTGGGATTGAATTGATTACAAATATGTTGAATTTTTTAAAATATTATATCCCAGTTACAAACTAAAATATTAACAAATTACAATAAATAAATAGTCATCCTTTTTATTAACTTCATACTCTTTCCAGCACAGTACTGCAAGCAAAGAATTGCGGAAATTAAACGCCGCGCTTTGTCTAACCAGAGCGGCGAAATGTAAAGAATTTAAATATAATTATTTTCCCGACTGGGAATCAAATGCACTGTGTGTGTGCCAATCAGACGCTGTGCAGTATTGCACATTTGAATAACTGATAATACCGTCAGTCGGCGCAGTTACAATGGTTATAGGTTCAGTTTTATTTCAAGTAATCCAGTAATTAAGTATATATATTAAGTAATTTAATGTTTACTAATTTAATGTTTACTAATTTAATGCCTTATTTTTTTTATTATGGGCCAAAAGAGAAAAGCGGAAGGCTGTTATTCGATAATCGTTTAAATTGATGGCTTATATATATAAAAAGCCACTCAACACGTTATTGGAGACACCAACTCGGGCGGAAAGTGGAGAGCGGAGTGTCTTGGCACTATGTTGTCACGATGGCGTCAATCGTCTGGTCCTTTGTGTTTTTTTCCACTTTTGGTTTATATAGCACCTTTTTGTACCACCACACTTTTGGTATATAAGCAGCTTCAAGTTTTTTCCTGCATAGCAAGGTGAGCAGAGAGATCTTTATGTCAAGACACTCCGTCCTCCGGATGAAGCACGAACTCTAGAAATAGCGTGGTGGGTAACGAAACTCAACGTCGCGCTTCGTCTAACTAGAGTGGCGAAATGAGAATAATTTAAATATAATAAATTATCTGTGTAGATTGAACCTACAACCATCACTTTCAGTCAAACACTGCCGAACTACGCTACGATAGTTTCGTCTTAATCAATAAAAAAAAGTTTTTGCAAAGCATCTCTGTAGAGAGATTTTTACAAATTTCTGCTATCCAAATATTATTTCTACGAATAATTGTTTGGCAAGAGAGAATTCAAGTTATTTAATATGTTTGAGTTAATTAGTTTTTTACACACTTAGGATATGAAAATACATATTTTTAGAAAACGTACTAAAAGTTGAACACAGCGGGTTTTGAACCCGCGTCCAAGGACGGTCATATCCTAGGTTTGTAAATAACACTTTAAAAATGTTAAAAATACTTGATATTAATAATTACAAACTAATATTAAACTTAAAAACATGATTATGACATTTAAACATTTGCAAAAAAAAAAAAAATAAGCAAAAAAAAAAGCATATATACAAACGTGTGACATTCTCATATTACACAAGTTCTAATCACGACGAATTAATTAGCGGGTCCATCGTATATAAGACGAGATAGCAAATATATAGTGGCAATACCGAAATTGTGATAAACTTGTGCGGTGAAGTTGATCATATTAGATTTAAAAAACATTACGTAACTATTAAACTCAATATTATTTATTACATAGACACAGAAAAATTTTGTTGAGCTTTAAAATTTATTATATTATATATTGGTATTACTTTTATTATCTAATCGTTATTTAGTAAAATCCTTAGATAACTGTATAACTCGCAATTTGATGCAGTGTACAACGAAGGTTCGTCTGAATAAAACAGATTGAGTGATTCGATAGTACAAGGTTGCAGTCATGAGTTTTGCAAACAAAGTTGTTATCGTTACCGGAGCCAGCGCTGGTATAGGAGCCGCCACAGCCATCCAGTTCGCTGAAGAAGGAGCTAACGTAGCCTTGGTAGGAAGAAATGAGCAGAAATTGCAAAATGTTTTCGAAAAATGCAGTAAAAGCGGTAACAAATATTTACAAATCAGAGCCGATGTCAGTAAGGATGAGGACGCTCAGCGAATAATTAAGGAAACCGTTGAGAAATTCGGCAAACTTGATATTTTAGTCAACAACGCCGGAATTGTCCAATTTGCCCAACTTGGTGATGAAAATTTAATAGAAACGTTTGATAAAATTATGAATACTAATTTACGCGCTGTTGTGCTCTTGACGCATTTCGCTACTCCTCATCTGATTAAGACGAAAGGAAATGTTGTAAACGTATCGAGTATAGCAAGCACTTTGCCTCCGCCCATGCCTACCATGACGTCATACTGTGTCTCTAAAGCTGCCCTAAACCACTTCACTCGTGGCGCTGCATCAGAATTAGCTCCTCGAGGAGTGAGAGTCAATACAGTAAGTCCTGGTCCGGTTAAAACAGAAATTTTAATAAGTGCTGGTATAGAAGAACCCATAGAAAAAATGTTTCCAACACCTCTACAGAGAATATCTGAAGCTAGTGAAATTGGAGATGTGATTTTGTTCCTTGCCAGTGATAAAGCTCGAGCCATTACGGGATCTGAGTATGTATCGGACAATGGATTGCTGCTAAAACGAGCGTAATTCATAATGATTTATTTAATTACATTTACATAATGTAAATTTATTATTTAGGAAATATGTTTATTTCATATACATATATTCTTAAAACACGTTTGCTTATTTTTTATTTATCTCTATTTAGTATATTATATAATGTTTATACAATATCATAGATAAATATTAAAGTTTTAAAAATAACAAATAGCGTATAATTTTTATCCTTTAATTTATAAACATTAATTATGTAAAGGGAATTGATTTGGCCTTGCTGTATCACACCTTGCAAATATTCATGGTAATGGCTGATTATAGCTAATGGCAACTGCCGAGTTCATATTTTCAGGATATACATATATATAATAATTTTAATAAAATCACTAAAGAGATAAGGGAAACTTAAGAAAACTTTAATTACTAGAACTTATAATATATAGTCATAAATTGTGTGTTTAACGTTTAGAAAAACGACAATTTTAGTCTTATGTGAAAAACTTTACAAAACATGAAAACATGAGGTGCTTCTTTGCCACGAAACATTTATTTTTTAATCAAAAGTTGAACAAATTGATTATGGATAGTAAAATTTTTACATTATTCAACAAAATATGCTCTATCTAAACTTGCAACTTAGCCACTGAGCAATCAGGATGAGCTCTGTTTTATATAAAAAAGTATGTCTGTATATAACGCTTATATAAACTTAAATATATACCAATAAAATGAATTTATTTAAAGTTAATTTATTTCAAATAAAAATTTCAGACTTTGAATGAAACTTTTTAGCATTTTCCATTTATAACAAAAATAATTAATTGAAAACAATAAAAAATATTTTTTGTATGAGTGAAATCTGTTACAAAATACTTTTTCTGTTCAAAAGAAGTAATAAAATAAAAAATAAAAGACATTGACAACCCTATTTTAACGTCCAATGAATGTATAACCAGTTATCAACACAAATCATATATGACGAATGTTTTTTTTTTATAATCCTGCTAAATTAGAGATAATTACACTAATATGTATTGTTTAAACGTACGATATATAAAGATGTAATAAATACAATTTCCGTGTTACTGCAACATTAGTTATATATATAAGACGTACTAAGTAGTATTTACGTTATATCGCTTGTGACTACTACACGATCAGTTTAAAAACTGTTTAAATACTAGAGATATAATATTTAAAAAAGTATCACAAAATTATATAAAGTTACAGATTAAATCTGATAAACCAGGTGAACAAAATGAGTTTTAAAGACAAAGTGGTGATAATTACTGGTGCCAGTTCAGGGATAGGTGCATCTACAGCTGTGTTATTCTCTAAAGAAGGTGCCAATGTTGTTATTGTAGGAAGAAATGAAACCAAACTTAAGACAGTAACAGCACAATGCAAAGAAGCTGGACAAACTCCTCTCACAATCAAAGCTGATGTGTCTAACGATGACGAAGCAAAGTCAATTATTGTTCAAACAATTGAAAAATTTGGCAAAATAGACGTTTTAGTTAACAACGCTGGTTTTATACAATTAGGTAAAATTTTGGATGGATCGTTTTTAGATGTATATGAATCATTGTATAAGACGAATCTACGAGCAGTCATTCAAATCACAACTTTCGCAGCACCGCATCTTATCAAGACAAAGGGAAACATAATAAATATTTCAAGTATTGGAGGTCGAAAAGTGATAAAAGCTGACTTCGCTCCCTACGGCCTGTCCAAGTCTGGCTTGAATTTCTTTTCTTATTCAGCAGCCATAGAACTGGCTCCACATGGTGTTCGTGTAAACACCATTAGTCCAGGACCTGTCCACACAGACATATGGGATAATGCTAAAGCAGACCCAAATGTTTTTAAGGATTTGAATTACAAAGTAGCCCTTGACAGAATATCCACGTCGGATGAGGTTGGAAATTTAATTTTATATATCGCGAGCGACAAGGCTGTGGCTATCACAGGCACGAATTACGTAACTGATAATGGTTTTCTACTAAGTAATTAGGAAGATTAGATAAATATTGTTATTGTACAATTCTACTGTAAACGAAACAAAATGTAAAATATTAATATAGATTGGCAATAGTCTTTATTATTATCTCGATACCTATAAATCTATCAAGGTCAGTTTTGTGTTTCAAGCAGTAAAAGTTTATTGTGCGAGCCATTTATTGGTAATTTATTTATCATACATACAATATATACTAGCAAAGTATATTAGAACAATATAAAAAAAAATTGAACTACAGTGTGAACAACCTTTGTAACCTAACGACCCCGTCATAGTGACGTTCTTTGAGCTCTGTAGGTACTCGAAATTAAAAAATACGCTAGTTAGCTTAGAACTTACATATTTTAGTCTTCGTCTTTGTGTATATCTTGTCCGCTAATGAACGGACCTGTTTTCTTTTGAGACAAAGACTTTATTTACCGACAGCGATATATGTGAAATGTGAATATGTTAATGAATGTACGGAAGATTTCACGTTGTTTGATTTTGCCATTTTGGGTTATAAGTACCTAAATGCATTATATATATAATAAGGCTAAACCATACAAGCGCGGTGTTGAGTTCCGCCGTTCTAGACGCAATGTATCGGATAAGGCGAAAAGTGGAGGACGGAGTGTCTTGACAGAACATTTCTATACAGGAAAAAACGTGAAGCTGACAAAAAAAGGTTAACCGCGTTTTTTAGTATTTTTTAAAATTAAATACTGTAATATTTTTTGTTGATATCATGATTAGCAATATTCACACAAATATTAAAGAAGGCTAATCATATGCATAGTAGGTAATTATATATAGGTAATTGGAATGTGTTATTTTTATTAAACATTTTTAATAAAATATATATTTCAACCGGATTGATCAAGACATTATAGAAAACCTGATGTTATAAACACTTAATGTGGGTCATGGTCACTGGTAGACTACGTACTACTGTGAAGTCCAAAGACTATATTTTCTTTTTTTTGCCTACACGCTTTTTTCCACCAGGTTCGTCAGAGAGAACCTATTGTCAAGACACTCCTTTTTCCACATTCAGAGCGGAGAGATGAAATAATTTAAATATATTCATTTCTTCGTGTGGGAATTAAACGCACTACCAATCGCGTTTACAGTCAGACCCAGTCCTCATGTAACACGATGGCCTCGCGACAGGCCAAAATCTCTATTATGTCAGTCTACCTGTGACTACTATAAAAGATTCGAAAAGTGAGGTTTTCTGAAATGTATGATAATGAACTGACACGTACTTATATAATGAAAATCAAAATCATTTATAATTTTATTAATCCTACCCTACATTATATTTTTACTTTGTGTGCATTCAACCATCCAATACAGTTCGACCACACGAAGAGATAGCAATGTATTTTACTGTAACGCATCAGCCGGGATACATCTCTGAGTAAGCACAGGTAACCACAGGCCTTTAAGATGGTCACCTAAGTATAAAATGAATTATGAAGTATTATTATTACTTAATTAATAATAATTACATACATGATGTTAATTAACAAACCTTTGGTTACTCAGAGATGGATTCCGGCCTTTACGTGTTGGACCTGTGACCCCATACAAGCCTTCTAAAGGAACCGGCTGTATTGAACCCGAGATTTCTTAGCGATACATAAATAATATTAGTATATATAGTATTCAAATAGGCAATATATTACAAGCACTTTGGAATCGTCAATTAATATGCATGTCAGTATCGTCAGTCCACCACCTACACTGAATCAGCTTGGAAGGCAGTTCTTCTAAGAAGCGCACAAGGGAAACTATTAAAAAAATATATTAGATTTATTTAAAAAAAAACGATCACCCACCATTCACAGCTAAGCCCTAAAAACATCTATAAGCCAAAGGTATTTTTACTAAGAAAATTCTCTTTAAACACGCCTTATTGGCTCTTGAGACCCTTAGCGAAGATAATTGCATACAAATATTGAACTTCGATGTTAGGGATGCTTCGCTTGAGTGAATCTTTTGTAAATTTATCTCTGTTTTTTGGCTCTACATATAGCATAGATGTTATTGATATTTGCATTAGATTTTAATGTTTGCATTGAATTTTATTATTCTGACTTAGTTTTTCTATTATTATGTTATAACCCAGCTGTTCAAACTAATTTTATATTTTTAATTAATTTAGAATTTGTATGTAGCAAGCAAATGAGCATTTTTTTACTTTATTTCTTATACATGTTTCGACTTGTTAGTGTAGTATAGTAGATTATTTCTTGTAACATTAAAGATTTTTAAAATATATTAATATAATTTACATATGTATTATTTTTGTTGTAATTAAAAAACAAATGTAACCCATGTGACCTTTAAAATGACATTCAATTAGTATCGAACTTCGAAATTAGTATCTCGTATCAATTGAGCCACTAAATGTATTGTGATATGATATGTAATTATACTTATATTATATTATAAAGCCGAAGAGTTTTGTTTGTTTGGTTGAACACGCTAATCTAAGAAACTACTGTTTAGAATTCAAAAAATGTTTTAACAACGTATAATTTTAATACAGAACGCTTCACACAAAAAAACTCATTATTATGGTCCGTCATTCACGCGAACGAAGTCGCGGGAACAGCTAGTTGTGATAAAATATTAATCGGTGACAGACTAATAAAAATAAACGATATATATATACAAATGTAGGCCTTATGTTGCTACAATGTACTGAATTAAGTTTTTTGCAAGCTGTGTTTACGATCTGTACGGACTCCCGCAGATATCGTTAGTTTATTGAGTTGGAAAGTCGCCCGCTACTATCAAATTGATATACAATCGTTTTATGTTCAAGTAAATTCCGTATAAAGTGAATAGACGGAGAGAATACAGTGTTAAAACTTTCAATTTTTCATATTAGAATGAGAACCTGTTGTAAAGTGATTCAATACAGCGATTTATGAAGATAAAAGGGGAGAAATTAGTATATTTCTACAATAATTTCAATTATATTATTAACTTGTAAAAAGAGTACAGGGTTAAGTTTTCCGCATTTCGTCAAATAACATTAATTGTGGCATAATTATCGTACCTTTTTGAATACTTTCCCGTTACGGATTGATCTATATATATAAAAAAAATGTAACTGATCGCTGTTTGTACATGAAAGATATATTATTGGGGGCATTTATAAAAAACAATTATTAATACGAGCTTAGTCGTGGAGTTTACATAAAACGGAGCCGCGGGCGGGTCGCTAGTTATTAATAAAAATAATTATTTATACGGCCTTATTCTTGGTTGTTATATATGTTTTTTTTTATCGGAATAAAGCAATACAAAGCGCAGAGTTAAGTTCCGCCACTCAACACGTATCTAATCCCAGACTATACCGTTATGCGGGAAAGAGCTTGAAGCGGGAAAAAAAAGCTAATATATAATTTATTTAATCTGTTGCCTTGGCTTGTTGAGTTTTTAGTTATTGGTTTTATAATTACTGAAACATATCAGAATATAAAAAAAGAGATAAATTTAATAATATTATATTACATATAAATAAATGGTAACTATATAAATATAATATAGATATAAGTAACTTAACACAATAGCCGTAGCTTCAAATACCACTCAAAGAAATGTTTTTGCATAAAATATAAACTTGGCTCTCTTTTTTTTGAGTGTTTTTTGCTTTTTACTACTGAACCCGATACTACCTACTAAAACCCAGCGGAAACCCTCTCCATTCCAATGCAACGTGAGAGGTTAGTGAGAGGTTCCTATTCACTACAGCCATCAAAGAGAGGCGTTGTGGGCCCGAGAAATTCGGCTCGGACAATGATACGCAAAATCTATGAGCGCGTCACAACACGCCGAAATAAAGCCGTCAGCAAGGAGAATCTGGCCCTTCAATATTCGGCTGTAAGATGCCAAAGGCCCCAACAGCACATACAAGCTTCGGTGTAAGCTGAGCGAAATCAGCCCAGAGACTTCATCTGTGCGCGTAAATCCACCTTCTCTAACTGTTATATATCAACGTCTGACCTACAATATTTTATTTATATAAATATTATTATTTAGATAAATATATAGATTTTTCCGCTAAAAAAAAAGATTCTTCGCTTCGCTTTCGCTCTTCCCAGTATAGCAGCGTAGGCATAGAGAACCTACCTCGGTCTTTTATTTTAAATTCACATATCTTTCTAAAATTACTAAAATTTTCTATAAGAATTAAATTTACCACTCAATACTTTATTATAATAACACAGCTATTATATCCAAAGCTTGAACAGTCATTACAAAATCTTTGGAAGTACACGACAAATCCTATTATGCAAAACTCCGTACTAAGCACCATTACATTACTTAACCGCCCAATGCAACGGCGATGAGGTAAGTGCAAGCAATGGAACTAAGAGATTTTTGCCTGAGTAGTAAATAATATATAAAAATATTAACTTATTTATACAAGAAGTTCGAAACAAGTTAGTTTGAATTTTATATTTCTTCTCAAGACTAATTCTTATGTATACTGAGGTGGATGAGACGTAACCAGACTTGACAAAGTCCGCAACGAGTACGAGTAAGGAGATGAGATCGCCAACGAGATGCATTCAAGTAGGCTACAATTGAAAAATACATATTTATAAAACGTATAAAAATTTGAACGCAGCGGGATTTGAACCCGCGCCTCTTCAAAACCGTTCAAGCGCTCTGACCGCTAAGCCATGCGTTCTACATCCAGCTACGTAGAAATTCTTATACGCTTATTACAACTTATATTTGTTGTTAGCATCTCTGTAGAGAGATTTACAGGCGCGGGTTCAAATCCAGCTGCGTTCAAATTTTTATACGTTTTATAAATATGTCTTTTTCAAAATTAGTTTTATATAATAATAATTCTAGAGCAAACTCATATGTAAATACTTGATATAAAAAATTGTTAGCAATTCTTTTATACGACCGTGACGTCGAACCACTCGAAGCACGCGCAACGCACGCAGACTATAAATTATCACATCTATATGTGATAATTAAAAAAAATTATCACACATAGATATATTATTGTGTAAAATAATTTGTACATAGCAACCCAAAAATGTATAAGGCAGTTCTTATATTTGTTACACTTTAAAAAACGTAAAAAAATAGGCTACGATTGTATGGCAACTTAAAGAAGAAGCCACCTGACTATATTGGAAATTTAGTGCTACACCCTGATATCCTTGGAAAGATGTAGTGCTGAACGATAGGAAGGTGTCCTGGACTGAACAGAGTGAAGAAAATAAGTGAGGAAATCTCACCATAGCTAGGAAGACAGAGAGTGAGATTTTATTCTTCTGTATTCATATATCCTTTGTATTTTCAATGGAAAGCCTAAAACTATTCAGTGTGACAGCGTTGAGCTGGATACGCCAAGGTTGTTGGGTTCGATTCCCACTCGGGAAATGAAAATAATATACAAAATAATAAATTATTTTGATTTCTCCGCTCTGCTGACAAGACAAAACGCGGCATTACGTTCCATTCCACTCAACACGCGATTGGGATTCAGATGGAAAGTGGAGAACGGAGTGTTTTGACACTAGATTCTCACTGCCTATCCTGAGTAGAAAAAGCCTGTAGCCTACGTAGTGCCTAAACTAAAGGCAGCGAAAATAGTATTTAAATCATAACTAAAAATGTCCAACGCAACGATACGATGAGGTAACGAAACACCGACGCTAATAGCGCATGGATCACGAACGTTTTATATTAAAACCGCCATACAATGCCTTTGCGTTAACGTGTCCTTGTTTAAGATTTGCTTATATGCTGGCAAATTGAAATGAATAAATATTAATATGTATGTGGCGTGATGCAGTTTGACAGCGTCTGGATGTTCATTTGATTAGTTGTGGATTCGATACCAATCAGGAGAATTGATTATACCTAAATTATTTTTATTTCTCCGCTCTGGTAAAGTAAAGCGCACTGTTGAGTTTATTCACTCAAAAAATACACAATGTCGAAATCCATTTCAGGTGGAAAATGGAGAACGGAGTGTTTTGACTTATGTTGGCCAGTTAGAATTTAGCAAGACTGCCTAACTGAAGATAATACGAAATGTTTTATTTTTTAAAATAAAATACCGTTAGACTTAAAGCTTAAACTGTAATATATGCATATGTTTTTAAACTACATTGGCATTTTTATTAGATTGTAACTTTTATTAAACATGTGACATGTACGCCAAGCTTAAACAAGGTACCAAGGTACAGAAGATAGTGCTCGGGGGTCATCACAAACAAATGAGGGGTGTAAATCCACCCCCGCACCCCACACCTACCTTCCTGCTTGCTTAACCCTTTCTTGGCTAACATATGTACCACACGGTAGCGGTTAAGACACACTTCAAGTGTTTCGGACGTTCTTGGGAATTTATAGGCGGACTGTATTTCTATTGGTTTTGTTTTGCGAGGGTTATACTAAATTTACCTTTATAATGCTATGTTATGGGTAATAAATTGAGTGTTTGCTTTGATTTATTACTTGGGGGTAAAAACGAAGGGTTTTTTTGATTATTGTGGATGAAAAATTGACACATTTTTAAGGAAAATTAAGATCTTTTTAATAGGGTGCGAAAAATTGGGAGCCAACGTGCGCTGCAGTTTGTAAACGTTTAACTGCCCACATGGCGTGGCTTTGCTTTCCATTTGCAACAATGTATATTATAATAATAAAATTATAATACTTTCGGTCTTGTTACGCAAAATGTGGCGTCTCGAAAATGGACACAGTGTTTTACATCTAGGTTTTATTTACCTACAACCATTAAGAAGCAGATAATGCGTAAAAATCAAAACATCATTTTAATATATTGTAAAAAACTTACAACTCTAATTTCTGTATTGTTTCTATCCAAATATAAAATTATGTTTTTATTTAAATTCATACTTTATATTCATTTAACTATTAAATAAATGCATTTAATTCAGGCCATCGTATCGCAGAGACAGATTAGTTGTAGGTTGGAATCCTACTCGAGGACAAGATTATATTTAACTTATTTTAATTTCTTCGCTCTGGTGAAAAGCCAAAGCGCGGCGTTGAGTTCCGCCACTCAACACTCAATGTCTCGATTTCGGACAGAAAGTGGAGAACGGAGGGTATTAGATTATCTACCATGATATGCGCGAAACAGCTGGAGCGCGGAACATAGATAAACAATGTGTTTTAAAATAAAATAACAACACCTACGAGTAAAACCAAGAGTAAAAAATAGAAAAGAACGTGTCATTAGCTTCCAATGGCAGCAAAAACAAAATGCCCAGAAATTTGTCCTTAAGAGATAAACCATTAACAATGTAAGGAAAATATACGGACATAACGAAATTAATACTCGACACGTACACCCGATATCTCGTTGAATCAATCATCTTAATCAGACAATGCGAGACAAAAACTAAGTATTTTTTACCCGACCCGTCCCAAATTCCCTAAGCTAGAGGAATAATAGATAGGATGCCGTGAAACAATTCTAGCCGTAATTGGGGTAGATGCCTCAAGAGGACCTCTGACACGTTGACGTATCGCGATATTGTGTAAATTGTGTTTTCTTACGTAACTCTCGTATGTTCTTTTTAATAGTCTATGTATTAGCTTCTTGCATTTTTCAGCCAACAAGAGAGGGATAGGAAACCTAGTGACAAGACACTCCGTTTCCCGTTTTCCATCCAAAATTGATATTGCGTGTTAGGTGGCTTAGTGTGCGCGTAACGCTTTGTGTTACCTGAAGGGAATGAAAATTATTTAAATATATCATAACACGAAGGTGGACCGAACCCAGTGCCACCAGTACACCTATCGAGTTTTTAACGTTTTTCAAAGTGTTAATCACATCCTTAGGAAATTGAAAAACATATTTAGAAAGCATATTAAAAATTTAAATTTATTAGTAGTTATACAACAAAAATAAGTTGTAATAAGCGTACAAGAATTTCGACGCAGCTGAATATAGAACGCATGGCTTAGCGGTCAGAGCGCTTGGACGGGTTCCATGAAGTTCAGGTTGGAATCCCTCTGCGTTCAAATTTTTATACGTTTTCTAAATATGTTTTACCTATCGAGTTTGTTTACCAGTTTTTCTGCATCCCACCAATTCACCTATACATATTAGTGCTTAATTAAAATTAAAGCATATTGGTTTATTACAGAAATTATATGGCGTTTAGTAAAATAGGTCACATATATTACTTTTATTTGGGCATTATTTACGGTCGTACTGGATTAATATGGCAAAATTCGACGTTAAGGTTTTATTACTCAATATGAAATGTCCCAAAAACCTGCTAAGACTGGAAAACACCGGCTATATCTAATCAAACAATAAATTCACCAAAGAATTATTGAGCATCGAACTTGTTGTCAAGACTCAGTAATACCAATTTTTCTTCAAATAACAAGCACCGTGGAGATGAATGTCAAAACATCGTACGCTGAATAAAATATAAGGCGAGGCGAGTGCTCAGTTTTCGCGATACTCGTATAATGCTATTGATAAATTTACCAGAGCTTCTCAGTTCTCTCACATGGTATTACGGGGAGGTAGGGTGTATCTATTATTATGCCGGGCAGGTCGCGACGTATGATATGGTAAGGGTTTTGTATCAATTGTTGATGCAGATCAAAAATTGTTTTAACACAATATTTGTTTATAATGAATTTGTTTTTTAAAAATTTCATATAAGTCCTATATATAGTGTATTTTGAACTTATCTATACTAAAATATTTAAGCATAATAGTTTGTTTGTTTGTTTGAACTTCTAAAACTGCAATTTAACTACCAACTACCAAGTCTCAGATTTGAAACATATTTTGTATATGATAGCGATCAGGAAGGCTATAAGTTGTGTAGTAAAATTCTTGGTTAGTCTTATATGTAATATTTGTAAAAAAAAGTAAAATAATATGAGTTACTCATAAAGTTCACGCAAACGAACAAACGAACGAATATTAGTTATCTAATTTATAAAGAATAACAACATAAAATTGCCAATATATTATATATTTTTAATCAACTAATAATATATTTTTAAGATGAAAAGAAAATTTTCGTAAGTGGCAACCCTCTATCCAGGCCGCCGGGAGGCCACCGATGACTTGTCATTAATAACGACAGCGGAAATGTATCAAAAGGTGACATGTGTCCCTTCGTCTGTCTCCAGCCTTATTTATGATGGTAACAAACAATATTTATTTCGTTTATAGATACTTTTATAATATACGTACATTAGCTATTATATAATTTTTGTATATATATATATATATATATATTTAGATATTTGGATTGTTTAAAATTTTGAATAAGCTTCAGTTTCTAAAATAAATTAACAAATTTCTATTTTCGTAAAGTATTACTGAAATATTTGGAAGAAATGACATTAATGCATAATAACTAAATGCTGCATTTAGGATTTTTTTTAGCTTGACAGTTTTTCCTGCACAGAGAACCTAGCTTAATGGCACTTCGTTCTCCATTTTTTGTCTGAAATCGTGGCGAAACTCAACGCTTTCTTTATATTGTTCAACAGAGCGAAGAACTGCGCCATGACGGCCTCAGGAAATATTTTTTGGCACCATAAAGTTTTTTTTTAGTTTTACAATTTCTCCCAGGTAGAACCTAGTGTCTACGTTGCAAGCTGTTTTTCATTTTTTTCCCGAATTTGAAACAACATGTTGAGTGAAGTTGAGGTAACCTTGTTTTTTTATTTACTGGAGCGAAGAAACGAATATAATTTATATATAGTAATAAAATTATTATTATTTTATTACTAATCAAAATTTCAAATATTTTAATATTTTTTTTTTTTAACATTTTTAAAGTGTGATTCGCAAACTTTTGATCCGTTTTCTAAATATGTCTATTTTAATAATATTTTAGACAATAAAAAACATTATCATTAACTTTTTATTTCTATACTAAATCTAAGAGTTTCGAAGAACTGTAAATAAAAGATACTATTTAATTAATATTTTTATATATTATATATGAAATTTTCAAAAATGTAAACATACATTATGTAACAGATATAGAAAATATACGCAATTGGTTGTGGGTTCGATTCCCAATCGGAGGAATGATTATATTGAAATTATTTTCATTTCTCCATTTGGTACCTAATATAAAGCATGGCGTTGAATTCCGCCACGCAACACGCAATGTCTCGATTTCATATAGAAAATGGAAAACAAAACTTACAATAAACACTAACTAATTAAATACAAAGTTACTAATTAAAACAATAATAACAGGCCGTAACTCCATCCGTTCGTGGCGTTTAAAACAAGGAATTTAAATTATATAACGTACACACAAATCTCTGAAAAGGAAATTTATTGCTGCCTATATCTTACTTTATTTATAAGAAAGCTGAAGGGAGATGAAATTACGTGAAACCATTTGGAATCTGAGTGAAATACGTTTCCACCTCTATGTGTTATATTTTCATTCGTGCCTACTTAGACGATTGCTTGTTGAATATCAGATATAGGTTTTTTATTGTTTTATGCTGTTGTTGTTTTAAGGAAAACGGTGTATAACTTTTTTACTTTTTTCCTGTGCTATATTTCTTTTTTATTTTTTGTCTGTTTGTATTAAAGAAGCGATAATAAAAATGATAAATTAAAAAAATAAACTCTAATGTTCTCGAAACTAGAGTTGTTTTAAACAAAATAAAAATGTGTACAATATGGTATTCAACATGGCAAAAGAATTTCAGGCATAAGGAAGTAAAAAAAATTTTTTAAAATAAACTATTATTGTACCTTATTTTTGTCATGGCTATAGGCAATCCTTTATGAAAAAAATTAAGATTGTAAGAAATCATATAAAGTCAGAAATTTATATATTTTCTAAGATTTTCATTAGTGGAAAATAAAATAAATAATAACGTTTTAATTTATTTCATTATGATGATACTAAAATATAAAACATTAATTTAAAAAGAAATCAGGAAGAAAATTGAGTGTCGGACCATCTTTCCATTTGTCCAGACCCAAGCTAATTATAATATCTTTCTATTATATATAAATGTTTTTCGCCGCTGAGTCCGGTGTTTGTGTATTTAAGTGTTAACTTTAAATAATTTCAATTATCGATAGAAAACAAATTAACGTCTGAAGATTGCTGCGTGCAGCGGTCGCTTAGTTTAAAATATAAATAATTAAATATTATACCGCGGGAAATTTGCCCCACAACCATTGCCACGTTACAATTTCAGTCACTAAAGACAACATCCAATTAAAAAAAAAAATTTACGCTCAATGGTAAAAATATAAGTTATAACTTTACATACAGTGCTTTTAAAATGTTGAGTAAATAAAAAGTTACAATTTTCGTTACTAAACCAGTTTTAACAGTTGCTTAAATAAAACTTATTATTAAACATATAGGTGTAGAAACGAAACGCATTTGAGCGCGATTCCAGTATTTTGACAAGTGTCAAAGATATTAACAATAATACCAAAACAAAACTTTGGACGCTTTTTCAAAATGGATAGCCGTTTATTTGAGGCCAAATTAGCTAATCACAAAATATTTAAGGACATTAAAGAGAATTTAAAAGACGAAAACGATAAAAAAACGCGTAATTTGTTTGAATTAAAAGATGATGTTCTATATGTGTGGAATTCGTTAGAAAACTGTTTGTTCAGTGTAAATTTAAAACGTCTTGAAGATCACGATGAAGAAACACCTTATCAGGTAAGAATTAATAGATTTATTGCTTCATACAAGTTTTACCGGTTTCGATACTTTTTGAGGTTATGTTGTCATACTGTTACTTCTATAACTGTCATATATTGTGTTCAAATTTAGGTTTTTAATTTGTAACTCTTATATTTGGATAATTCTATTCCAATCTCTTAATTTTTGTAATTCAAAGCTTTACTAAGTAATTTTTTTGTTAAAATCAACTTCTGTATAACTAACATGGATATTAAGCATTACATACATTAATAACTATTGATCTACTATCTTTGTACTGTATCAACCAGCATTAAATAATTACTTATATGAAAAGAAATTGCATTTCTAATAATGAACTCCATATGATGGAATACTGTGGAAAAAGTTAATTATTTTCAATGTTCATGGCTAATATGTAAATATTATTTACCATTCCGATACCAGTTATGTCAATGACAATTTTCCTCTCTTTGTATAGTAAGTACATTCAATTTATTAGTTTTAGTTCTCTATTCTCACAATATTAAGCCAATAGGTTTTAGAATTTTCATCTACAATTATCTGTATCAAGATATTGTAGCAGAGTGGAACAGCAACTGACAGTAAATGAAAAAGTTATAGGCTCAATTCATTTCTTGGAGAATTTTAATATTTCCTTTTTTTTTACTCTTGATTATACTTTTAATAAGTATATATTATGTTAATAAAAAAAGAGTTTGGAATGGGTATTATACTATCAATGAGTAGGTGGCCTTATATGAGCTTAATTACTAAACATTATTCTAACATCTACTTATATTTATAATTTTTTTTTCTTTTAACTTTTTTTAAAGTGTTATTCGCACACTTAGGAAATTGAATATAGGAATTTGAACGGTTTTCAAGAAGCGCGGGTTCAAATCCCACTGCACTAAAAAAATTTTTATACATTTTCTAAATATGTCTTTTACTTATATTTATCTTATTTTAAAACAAGGCAAATAAGTTCCATCTAACTACATCTACAGTTTTACATCTATGACAACTTATTTACTAATAGCATTTATTTACCTTTAAAAAATTTTTATTATACCTTTTATAGTTAAGTAAATTTTCACCATTTGAGATTTGTGTCTGTATAAGTGTATCATATACTTGGATGTCTACCTTTTCTCCACATAGCTGCATATTATGTGTATCAACATAGACAGAGAGAACCTAGTTACAACACTCCGGTCTCTGCGTTCTATTGAGTTTCCAACAACAAAGTGGAAATCTAATTTGCAACCATTATGTTCATAGCCAGAGTCAAATGCTGTCCCAGGATTTAGTTTACTGAGTTCAAAGTTAAATCAGACTATTAACCTTTTTTAACTCGATTTTGTTAGCTCTAAATAAATGTATCGAGCAATCAATTAATGAAAATTTTCACCCACATCTTGCCATATTGACATCTTGATATATATGTACTTGAAAATTCGCACATGTGACCATAGCTGATGCTAATACATTCTCATTGCGAGAACTTATGTCCCTGACAGTCGTTCAGAATATCACGAAAATACTGAAAGCCGTGTTTTGTTCTATGTTTTTTAAAATAATTTTGTGATTTGTTTTTGATTAATGGATAAGGATTCTTGTCTCCTTAGGACAATATTTAAAAATTCCATTCAAAAAATTCTAGCCGTTTTGCGTTTGAGTATCAACATAGGCTTAAGCTTTTAAATTTTAAACTAAATAAATATATACATTATTTGACTTTCTGTATCAAAAATTTCTACCGTAATCACGTTGAAACAAAACAATGGACATGTTACAATGGACATCTGAAGAGGTCAATTTCTAGTCCGCCATTAATCTCACTTGGAACGTTACCGCCGAATTAATTACCCTCTGACCATACGATTTAATAGGTTTCCTGAGGGACCCTGAGGTTTTCGATTAAATCACTACTTCTCATAGGGCGATTTATAGTGACCGGTACTTGGCCGTAGATTTAGATGTGGCTGGAAGTGGCTTCGATTTAGAGTTGTAATATTAATTAATGGTTAATAAGTTTTTTGATTTTCGCGATTATTACACATTTTGAAATGAAACTATTTTAACCGGATTAATCGCGTATAATTTTGGTATTCGAAAATACATTTTCATTTTTTATTTTAATTTAATACCAAAATTATACGCGATTAATCCGGTTAAAATATTTCATTCAAAATTAATTAATGGTAATTTTTTTTTGTCGTCATACAGTATTAGCGTTAGTTGCGGAGTAGTTAGAAGTAACCTTGTCACAGATCACTGTTTATTTTATCAATTTAAATTTCTTCGCTCTGGTAAGGTGAAGCGGCGTTGAGTTCCGCCACTCAACATCCAATATTAATATTCGGACGGATAGTGGAGAAAGAGTTGTCTTAACACTAAGTTCTCTGTAAACTGCTATGCGGCAAAAAGCGTGAAGCTGTAAAACAAATACGAAAAATATCTGTATATACACAGATATAAATGCTTCATCAAGTTGTACATAATATTTGTACTGAAAACCAGTAAAATAATTTTAAAACGCCCCGAACGCTCCATGATCAGTGTGAATAGAAAAAAATTGTCGTAATATTTATATAAAAATAATCAAACAATTTGTAAGCTCGATTAAATATTATCTGTTTCATTGGTATCCGCATTTGTTGGAACATTAATTACTTTTATTTATATAATTATAATTGTTTTTATAAACATCTCACTTATCGGTAACTCGATTCTGGGTACGATCACCACTCGTAGGAATGATATTTAAATTATTTTCAATTTCCCCTGCTGTGGTGAGACAACGCTTGGCGTTGAGTTTCGCACCTCAACAAGCAATTTCTCAATTTCAGGGGGGGAAGGGGTTAACGGAGTGTCTTGTCACTGCTGTGGGTATTTTATTAATTTATCGCTTTAAAATGTCATTTAAAATGTCTATGTGCTTATATGTATAAAATCGTATATTATATGTAGATTGTATTTTTCTTATTTGGAACGCCCATGTGTTATGGTAAAATATTCTTTCATCATAACATTGACCTTAATTTACCTATTATTTATATACGTATTATTTATATAATCCGAAAAAAAATCCGAAAAACAAAATTTAAATGCAATGCAAATATGTCTGGTCCATCATGGATGGACTGTATGCATATGTTCTATTTGTTTTTTTTTTGGTTTAAAACAGATAATATAGAATATATATATATAAACAGATAAACGCCTTCTGGGCGTTAAGGGTACTTGAATAAAAGACAACTGATATTTTACTATCTCGTACACTTTCTTCACCACTGAATATAAACTTGAGAATGTTCGCCTCATGCAAACGACTACATCATATCAACTAGCTAATGAATAATAAACAGTTTGTAACATTTACAACTTATTTTTTATCAAATTAAATTGGATATTGTAACTGAGCAGCTCCACTCTGTGCCCCCTATAGCATTCCCGTGATAGAGAACCTAGTGTCAAGGCACTCCGCCCTCATATTTCCGCCTGAATTCGAGACATTACGTAATTAGTGGCGGAACTCAACGCTGCGTTTTTTCTTATCACCAGTGCTGAAAGATTAAAATATTTTAAATACATACAAATCATTCTTTCGTGTATGGATCGAACCAACAACTTTTCAAATAGGCCTCAAATTAAGAAAGTGGCAGCTAGTAGCTAATCGAATATTTCATATTGGTTTTGCTAAATAAACTAAAATTAAGCATTTCCAGATATTTATAACAATTCTAATCGTGATGTTGCCCTTTGCCTCGAAATAACCTCTTTCCCGACCCGATTGTTAATCTGAACTTGTACTTTTCATCGTTAGCCATTTCAACGGTCCCTTTCTAAATGGATTTTCTTTAATTTCATGAAGAATTAAATTGTCACACGTATTACATTATTAATACGCAAAAGTTTATGATCAAGTTAAATAAATTTTAAATATTTTAATTTACCTCACTTTTTAAAATATTTAGTCTATAAACGTTAACGTTGGGAACGTTTAAGTGACAGATATATTAGAAAATTTAATAACATAGTAAAATTAAGACAAAAAAAGAAAAAAATAAGTACCCTCATCCTGAGATGTACTACTAGGTATATCTTGAAACGCGTCGTGTAATTTAACCCAAATTACTTTAATCAGATAGCCGATTTCTGCTAAACTTCATGGCATCATGGCTCCACAATTTACCTTCGCTCCTTAAAAGCCTTAACCAAATATTGTCACAATTATGAGATAGCATCAAGCTATAAACATGCGGACGAAGAGTTCCCTTCGGCGTATATGCTAAAGACCGGCCGTCTTTAGCCCGCAGAGATTTGGGTATAATTTTAAGAGTAATGACAATTATCGTATAATATGTTACCTTTGCATAAATTTAAATATATAAATAACATATTTTTGCGTCTACAATTTAAATTTCTAAATAATTATTCAAATTTGTAGTTTTGATGCGCACAATAATCTATTCTGTTTCACGTAATTGTACGCAAAGCAATTCTGACATCCTGATGAAAGTTTACAAGTAAGTCCTTGTATATCAGGCCCAAACAATCCTTAAATAATGCGAGCTAAACTTAACATCATTAAAGCGGAAACGAGTGATCGCCAACCTCTCCCAACAAAGAGCTAAGACGTTTTACTTTGCCTTAAGATCGTTTTATTGCCAGCCCGGATGGACTTCTGGGATAGACGGTGGGGAATGTAAATTTACTGTAAGGAACCGGACGCGAGGAGGTGAGCATTGAATTGTTTTGTTTTCGGTCGTCCCGCATTAAGGCTGACCGTCTTATACACCGATGTGTAATATAATTTGTCACAACTTTTTTTTTAATTTTAATGCTATTTATTTGTTGGTATTACGAGTTTAATTGCATCTTCACGGAATTAAGAACACATATCCGTAGTTTCTGACTGTGGTTACTGTTACCCGCTTCGCCAGAGAGCCTCAAAATACTTAGTTCTCCACTTTACGCACGAAATTGGAAGGAGCGTGAAACTGAAGAAAAAAAACACAGCGTAAAACTACACGTGATTCAGCACTTTTGCAGTTTTAAGATTTGGACATATAACAGTTCCTGATGAACTAGTTCTTATTTGTTATTCTTCATTTATAACATTAATATGCATATAATAATGTTATATTTACATTACTGTGTAAACTTTAATCCGTTCTGCCTAAAAACAGAAACTTTAGCCAATTCTATACTCAAGCCTTCAACGAAGTGAGTTTAAAATCGTGCGTCAATTATTTTGGGGAGCTAAGACGATCGCGTGTTTAAGAACGTTTCGCTAAGGCCTTTGTTAGGCGTGTTAGATCGATGTGCCTAATATATGTGAATCGAAACGGAGTACCGCGGGGTTTAATTTGCCGGTTGTCCATTTGTTCCGATTGTAGGCTTATTTATTGTACGGAGAATTGGCGAGTGCTGTGGGAGTGAGTTAGTTCGGCTCCTTGGGGGCGGCAGATGGATTGGTGCAAATCTTAAATGTTGTTTAGCGTGCTTTCTGAGAAGTTTATTAGCTTTTAGATTGCCTTTTTCTTTTAACTATATATATACGTAGTGCCGTTTATCTTTTTAGTTCTAATTTACAGTTGTACGATTTGTAATTGGGTGACAATTTATATAAAATAATTTCTTATAAATTTTCTTTGAGTTCTGCTACTTCAGGTGCAATGCCTCGATTTCGGGCAGAAAGTGGAGAACAGAGTGTCTTGACACTAGAATCCATCTGACTGCCCGGCTATGCGGGAAACGGCATGAAGCTGCTTTTGGAATTTCTTAGATTTTATTGATATAATAAGTTTAATTAAATATTAATTTAACAAATATTTAAAATACATATTTTTAGGAAACGTAAAAAAAATTTGAAAGCAGCGGGATTTGATCTCGCGCCTCTTGGAAACCGTACGTTGGGCGCTTGTTGGGCGTTGACTGTTTTACCCTAAAAATATATTTTTCAATTTCCTCAGTGCGTGAATAACACTTTAAAAAATGTTAGTCTTTGGAATAATAAAGCTTTTGTTATTTTAAGTTCCATCATTTTACAGCTCTAGTATTATTATTTTAAAATTAAGGTTAAAACGTCGCAGTCCTTATACTCAAATAGAATTAAAGTATGTGTCATGGATATTGCATATAAAAATTACTCTATTTTCAACTGACTATCAGCAAATTGAGTCAAGAACTTCCGAACTGAAATAGCAGAATGGGGTGTAACTTTGTAATACAATATATAAATTAAATGTATCCGTCTAATATTACAATTTCTTGTCCAACACCAGCAATAAATATCAATAGCGAAGTTAGGCTTAACAAATGATTGTTCATATATCCGATTGTCTCTCACATATTATTTGATATAGAAAGCGGCACACGTGATCTCAATACAAATATAAGCGTATCGATATAGTCCTTCGTGGTCGGATTAACTGTCCTCATAAGGATTTACTGGCCCGAGGCGAAGTCCGCTTGCCGTTCTTTGTCTAACCCGATTGCTCCGCCTTGGGACAGGTGCGGCTTCCTTGACGATTTTAATTAATAATGTCCCGATACTATGGTGTGAGGTGTATTTTAGTGATTTAATCAAATACAATACTATATAATAGTTACTATGGTTTTGGAAAGGTAAATTTTGGGTTTGGTGGTATTAGCTCTGGGTATGTTCAATGTTTGTGGCATGTTGAGGATTATAAATATTAATAATTCATTTTAAATATGGGATGTAGCGGGATTTGAAGCTGTAGCTCTTGTTTGTGGGTTAGATCAATCAATTTCTTCACTCTGGTGTAACTAGACGCGGCGTTCAGTTCCACCACTCAACAGGCCATAGCGTGTCGAGTCATAACTCGAATTAAGACGGAAGTGGAGAACGGAGTGACAGTCGGTTCCCTCTGACCCCTGATAACCTTTTTTGTGGGTTATATTCAAACATATACTGTGTTCCGAGTAATTAATGTTTTCTTTTATTTATAAAAAAACGTAATATATAACACAAATACATATGCGCAATGTATGTACATAAAAACAAAAGCAATTACACACTTATGTACATAAAAGTTCATCATCAAATGTAACAATCGCTTTAATATCTCACAAAGATAAACAATTATATTTGAGACGATATATTACCCCCAACTTGTAAGGAACTGCCCGTATTAAGTACACATTGCTGACGTCATAAGTTATTAGTAGGTGCCCAGGGTATTCGATAGATGGATAAATTACTATCCGCTATATAACAGTGGATACTTAACAGGTTTCTCTAAAGTGTTGAGTACATTATCTGATTTTTAGTCAAGATTACGGTAATATTTGCTATGTTTGCGGTTTAGGATATTTTATTGGAATTTGACAATTGAGACCATCATGGCGCAGTGGCTAAATGGAAATGCGTTTGATTTTGGGTTCTATTCCACTGTCCAAGCAATTTAAATTATTAAATATTTAAATTATTTTCGTAGTCTTTACATCTTCGCTCTGGTACAAGATAAAGCGCGGCGTTGAGTTTCGCTATTCATCAAAGTCTCGATTTCGGCTAGAAGACAGTGGTGAATGTCGGTGGCTTTGCACGGTAAAAATGTGAAGCCGAAAAAAAAGTTATATTCTGTAGAAAACAGGATTGAATATGGGATAATTAATGACTTTTCAATTAGTGACTCGAAATAACAATGAAGTATTCGAAACTGCAGTTAGTAATAAGATTATTATTAGTAAAAGCGAAATTTTATATATTTTATGCAATATATTTTGTTTCCCTGTTGATATTGCAGTATTTTACGTCGATACCTACACTCTATAAGCCTAGATTTTGGTACTGAAATTATTTCATAATAAATTCAACATACAGAACGGACCATACGTCCATGGCATGTTAACAATAATCATAATACAAAATTAAACCTCCTAGAAAATATAAATAAAATAGACTTTATGATATGTTCAAAAAATGGTATATTAATCAATTTAATTATCTTGTATGTACTGTATTTTTTTTTATATAGTTATAAATTATCTATAGAATGTCATGTGAAATATGTAAGATTAAAGGTTATCATAAAACGAATCGTAAGTAATCATTCGACATCAGCCACTTTAATATTTCCAACTCAAGAAAACAGTTCTAACGTTGATTACTAATAATCTCCGTCAACATTTTTCTCGAGCAATTTATTTCGATGCATAAATCTAGACGGCGAGTGTGAACTAGCTTAAAGCTAAGATGGGATGGGAACCTCCCTCCCCCCTAAGTATAGCCTGCACGGCTAGCGAATATGTAAGCCCACGGGTGTTCATTAACTGAGCATGTTAAGCCGATGATCGCAGATAGTGCTAGTACCGTTTTCACGAAACCTGGACCGTGATTGAGAAAGGCATTATACAGTCTTAGCGGGAATACTGAATGGGACTCAAATTGGATACTTAAAAGCACAAAGAAGGTGGAGGCTAAGCTTTTAATCTGTTATTTTCGATTTGGAAACGTTGAGAGAACCATTTCTTATCTTGAATCAATGAATTGTGAAAGCAATTATGCAAAATATGAAATAAATTCCCAATGCTCATTAAAGATTAAACTCTAATTTAATGTCTCGCACTTGTACGTACGAAAACAAAATGGCGCCATGTAATACGTACATCGAACACTTGAGACTCGTTCTTTTCCCGCCTCCGAGTGTCGTTGGCGGCATTAAATCTTAATAAAACACGTCATGCATCACGATGGCGCCCTTTGATTTCTCACTCGGCAAACCGCGTCTCCGCATATCAAAGAAAATCACAACTCTTTTCATTGCACGCCGATAGAATGTTCACAAAGACCAGCTTAATTGATCCCCCATTCCGCCCACCGCTTTTAAAAATGTAACCGTAGAGGGAACGCGGAGCGACACGACGGAGACCTCGATAGCGTGGACAGTGTACCTTCAATTTATTAATACAAATAAGCGAGACTGGTCCTTCGAGCCCCAAGCTGGCTACGCTTTCAAAGGAAGCCTCTATTGTATTCAACCCTCAATCACGGTCTCGATTATCGAAAAGAAAACACTCATCTATATTTTAAATAATGATCAGGACATGGGTCGGGGCGAACAATTGAGAATGATGAATTGTATAGGACACCAGCCACAAGAGCTGTATAGTGTTGTCGTAGTTGGCACCCTTATATTATTTGCAAACTTTGAGAAAAATATTGTACATGTGTATTATTTATATTTACGTATAACATTGTGTGTACAAGGGTCAATCAGTTTTGTGTACACATCTTTTTATTACGGAAAAGTTGAAAATGTAACATCACAGGTATTGAATGAAAGTAATTCAAGTCATTAGCGTAAAAAAAAATCAGGGCCGCTACTTGTCTGATAAGCAAGACGATACATAATTAGATTTACCTCCAGCAACATGCCCTTTGGGGTGTAGTACTTCGTATACTAATCAACAGCATTCACAGAAAATATATTCTAAGAAAAGAGGCTGAAATTTTAAAAAAAGGGCGTCGACAAACAGCATTTAATGAACGCCCCCCCACCCATACATCATTAACTGGTAGGGGTGTCGCACAAACAATCTCGTTCCAGTTTCGCGAAAGGGACTGGTTGATAGTAGGTAGTAGTGAATTCGTTACAGCAAGACCTCGAGTGGTAGCCATTGTGAGTCGAGGACGTCTGCGCTGTTGTGTCCGAGATGTGGATAATTGCCCCCGCTGCCTGTGAAGAAAAAAATATGTTTCATTGGAAGATATCGTCATTGTTTACCAGCGCTTCGATATGTACAGCAATTTTTGCGCGATACCACACCCACACACGTCAATTAAGCCGTCAATTAAACCGTTTTTGTATAAAACTAAACTAATTATGTTATATATTACATTAAAAATATGCTATGATAACAATTCATATTCAGTATAGTTTAATATTTTATAAGTGTAGTAAATTTCATATGAAATCGAAAGGCCGTAATTTTACATAATAAACTGACTTGAATATGTGTAGTTTATGTAGCTTTAATAGCCTCGCACATTTGGGTATTGTTCCTCAAGATGCTTTACGGTGTCCCTCGAACAGGTAATGACGTTATTTATTGTTAAGATTCAGTTCGGAGGACAAAGGGCTAAATTATACTAGAGGTTAAAGGACCCCATTAACGGCAGGAATTTTAATAGTTCTGAAATTTAATAACTTATAGTTCAAACATACTTGTGGAAACTATTGTGAAGTTTTTAGTATTAATAATACGAAGGAGGCCAAACTTGGTACTCCTTTTCACGAAATTAGGTGAATGGAGGATTGTTTAAATAAGTATACTTGTGTTTTATATGAAAAACGAGTGCATAATGTGTTTTATATACACTTTTGTATCAAGTGAAACTTTGTAGGATTATTTCTACTCGGTTAATGTGTTACTAGTACGATTTATACTACTGAACTTATGAATTTTATATTTGTGCAATCAAAGAAATAATTATCTAAAAAAATCTAAGATTAAATGAGTAATGAATCACAATTAAGATTCATTGCGTCTCATTCATAACGATGGCTTGCAGCGCCTGTCGCCTCAGGCACTGAATCTTGATAAAATCAAATTGGAATTATTCGGAGCGAAACCCACCATGGCATCTTGAAGTCAACAATGGGCTGTCGACTTGTTCTTTGCGTTGCACCGTTATTAAAATCTCGTGAAACAATCGACTCGAAAGCGCACTTCCGTTTGCTGTGTACAGACGTGGCACGCCCGTCGAGAAATCGTTAGAAAATACTATTGCTAAACATTTTCCACTCTTCATTTTTAAGGAGACCAGATTATTATATAATGTTTTTAAAAGTGTTTAGTTATCACAAAGTGTAGACGAATTCTTTACGTTCATCGATTAATTGCATTGAAATATTATGATATATTTTGAAACATCTATTTTATATAGATTTGATTAGCAATAAAAATTTGATACTTATATAAATTAATTATATAAATAACTTCAGTAGGTGCACAAACTTCTCAGCTGGACCAATCTTACGATATTCATAAGTATTAAGCAAAGTGTGAACGTACATTCAATGCATGGAATATTAATACCAGGGCCACACCGATGGAGGCTCCGAACGAATCATTAAAGGATAATTATAACGCCACTTCACAGGAAACTGGAGGGTTCCCACTCGGAAATCTGATTCTTTTTGTTTTTTATGACGGAAGTCGAAAATTTTCGAAGCTAGGACCGCAAAGGAGTTTTCTTCAAAGATCTCGTCGAACTCTTTTGTTTAATATGTGAGAATTAAACATAATTAATTTAAACGATTACATAATTAAGATATAGTGTTATTGAATATAATTTTTTTTGTATGGATTTTGGATGGGTAGACGATTTAAAGACTGTCTGACGCGGACAGGACACGGGGCGCTTTGGCGCTTTATGAGAGTGACCCACGTTCAGAACGGCGACAGGTTGAATCAAGCGATGATTTTTTTATAAGATTAGGCATATTTAACGGTGAAAGACTTATGATTAAAGGAATAACACTGGTGGCAGCACATCTTATATCCTGAATCTTTAAAATTATATGTTAAATTTTAAACAAACGTGTTCAGGTAACAAAGCGAGTATTTTCGTATTTGACGTCCGATGTTTTTATTATTCACATTAATTACCTCCAGTAGCCGCTGAAACAATAGTTTTATTTGCACTTCTCGACCAGTGTGGCTACAACAAAGAGTTCACTTAACATTACTTTCTATACAATTGTAGAAGTTTAATTTGTTACAATAGGCGACATAGCTAGCGAAATTTAAAATTTGAATCAATTAATTTTGTTTTAACTTAAATTTTAGTTGTTTTTTTTATATAATACTATAAAACAGCATCACTACAAATTAATTTATGTTCGGACAATATCTTAGACTAGCATTTTTTTCTTATCACATACATTAAATATATTGATTTTCTCATATTATGTTAAGTGTGGAATTTTTTATGTATATTGGATGTCAAATCTATGCAACGGTGATCCATTGGCTAAGTTACCCGCTGTACACGATTCTTGTTGTTAAATAGTTTAACAATAGATGTGGCCGGCGGTTCATTAATCATGTATTACTTCGGTTTCGGACCGTCTTTTGTGTGATCTCCGACTGTTTGTACTGTTAGAAATGTGAATTTGATGCTTATTTTATATTCGTCTTTCGTACGTGAGCCGTATGTGAACATTGCATAGTTAATTACTACTCCTTGGTACCTTTCTTTATTTGACCGCCTTGTTTATTTAGTGTCAGGTTGGCAATTGAATTTATGGTTTTATGTTTTAATTAAAGGGTTTTTTGTTATGTATATATTTCATGTAAGCTTTGTATGTTTTTATAAATAGAAGCCATAGCTTGTTAGCTCACACAATTTATGTGCGATCAATATTAATCAATCCAATTTCTTAAACCATTCTCTATCTAATACTAATTTAAGTTTATAATAGCTTATCCCTATCCGTTCAATGCGAGGGTCACCTCGTCACCATACCTAGCCGAGAACATTGTTTGTTCATAAGCAAAACTCTAACCTTTCTCGCGTAAAATTACTATCACCTCCACCTAAGGTAAATATGTCGACAAGAAATTCGCTTTGAACCCTTTCGGCCCTTTGTTGTTCAACTAAAACTATTCTCAGTTAATCCCTGGATAAACAGTGCTTGTTAATAAATTAACGTGTTATTAATATATGTTACTGTGACCCTATGGTTGGCAGGTGTCCCTCCGGGCGTTATGTTCTATTTCATATTCAACAAAGCAACCGGCAAGAAACGGTTTCGGTTCACCGGTAAATATGGTACGGGCCGGTTTTTACGATGTTAATATGTGAGTGACTCGTGAATGACCGACGCTACGTGTGCCTTACGGATTTTATGATTATATATAATGTTCGTGTGTAAAATTTACCTGTGTGAAGATTGAGTTTAAAGAATAAAATTTTCGGTTATAACTGGTATAATTTACAAATTTTGAACGATTTGTTTTTTTTTTGTATATTTCATTAAGTAGTTTCGCTGAATATGTAATGTAATACATGACAGTCATTAAACTATCCTTAATCGTAACAAAAATTAGTAAAATATTCGAATTCTGAGTGTAAAACTTGATTTTTGGTATTAGAATACACCTGTGCAGTGCCAATGCAAATCGATTATCAGTAAAACGCTCTCTATTTCCTGTAGCCGATACCAAGGAAATGTAAATATTTTAAATATATAAATTGCCGTATCGGAAACGAACCCCACAACCATTGTGAGAACAATTTCCAACTATCACTTAATGATGGCGGTAAGAATATTTCTAACTAAATTTTTATTTAAAAGTTCAAGTTGATTCTACTCTAGTTGCAATTTATTCTTTGGATATGTGCGTAAGTAGCGTCTACCATGGTTCTTTACGGTACAAATTACTAGCAACTTATAGCCTTCTAAGCCAAGACGATTAGCATGCACCATGGCGTTAAAGCTCGCTATAGCAATGACGTATATGTGATTTACTTGAAAACACACATTTTATGTAGTTGCGAAATCTAATCTCGTCTTTTTTATATAAATAAAATGTAGTTTCGTTTTTATGAAACACATGAGAAATTACGAGATTTACAACTTAATGATAGATACGGTTAAAGTGACAAGTTTGTACAATTAAATTGAATTAAATAGTTTATTTGTCTATTTGTAAAATCTGTAATCTTAGTTAATTAATTAATTAAAATATATATATTTGGTTTGAACAATAAACAATTATATGGAAACACACATATCTTGAAAAATAAAGATACTTTAAGTCATTTCCCTTTATATCTTATGAGTTATTCACTTCAATGTTATACCATTCTGTACAAAGATTCACGTTTTTTCTCGTATACCCTAGTATAGTATATAGTATATAGTATAGTATATAGTATAGTATATAGTATAGTATATAGTATATAGTATCTTACGTGGGTAGGCCCTACGAAGGCAGAGATAACCTAGTGTCAAGACACTCCGTTATCCGATTTCCTCCCTAATTCGAGACATTACAAGTTGAGTGGCATTGCTTAATACCGCGTTTTGCCATACCTGAGCGGAGAAATGAAAATAATTGAAATGTCATAATTTCCCCTATTGTAGGTTGAACCCAAAACCATCGCGATTTCAGTCAGATGCTGCCCCAAGTCGCCACGTTGGCCGCAAAATTAATAATAATCCAAAGTCCAAATTTGAGCCAATATGCTTCATAACATCCAATAAATCCAGGCGGGATGTAAACCTTAGTTAAGTTAATAAATAGAAAAACTCGGTCAGGGTGGCAAGGGGTGGCTAACTGAGTGCTTTACGTCATATCCGAAATCCCTGTAAAGTGAGTCCAGTAAAGCCGTTCGATGGCGGGCTCGTTGCGATCTCCGTAATAGCAATAGCTTTGTATTAAAGCCGCTTGGAAGACATCTTGGCGGTTGGTGTAAAGTAACGCTGGATATTTGAAAATGGTTGCAATATTTTATACGATTTTTTCGCTTTATTACCAGTTTCCTTAGTATATAAATAATATTTGTATAATTTTCATATGTTCCTGATCGGTTTAGAAACGTTTATAAATTTGTTATTTTATACAATATTGCGGATTTGCATTTTGAAACTGTTAGCATTAGTTAATTTTAAAAGTTGCCCAAAATGTTAAGTTTATTATTTACGGAATTCTTATATATATTTTTTAATTTAATTATATTTAGAATCGCTTCCTCTCGTGCCACGTTCACCGTCGCTATATCGGCGTGGCTTAGCGCTTTTTCATCAATCCTGCTTTATTACGGCGGATTCGCCTTTGTCTACGTCCGGATGCCGGTCATTTAGCCTGACCGCGCTATTACCGCCATACGATTCCATTCGTATCTGTCGCGAGAATTCGCCTTCGACGTCATCGCCTCCGCATAACCTCTATAACAATCGCACTTTTTTCCCTTCCTCTTTTTAAACCGCTTGATGTATAACCGTATGTTTGTTTTCTGTTAGGTAATTTTTAACAGGATCACGTCTCTGCGCTATTTATGAGGCGATATTTTACGTAATATTGGGTAAAATAGCCTTTAATCTACTAATATAATAGGGTTTAAGAGTATCCTGTTCAATTGTGTTCGGTTTTCTTATTGCTGGGGCTATCGCTTTAATGCCCGTCTTAAGATCATTGTAGTTGCGAATGTGGGATTCATATACAATGCGTACAGCTGCGACTCTCTCGGAATAAATACAGTGGATTATTGCTCGTGTCTATTGATTATTGTTATTGTTAAAGTATAGTGTGTTTAAATGCAGTTATAGTATAGTAGCTGTTGATAACGATATTGGTGTTGATAACGTGTTTAAATACTCCACCTTCTCCACAACTATGCACCAGTGCATATTAGTGCGTTCCGTTCCATATGGTTGAAAATTTGCACAATCCAGAGGCACAATATTTTTTAGCAATATTTTTATCGATATCAACCAATAGGTTGATAACGGTTTTCAAGAGGCGCGGTTTCAAATCCCGCTGCGTTCAAATTTTTATACGTTTTCTAAATATGATATTGGATAAGTTGAAATTATATGACTGAATTGCTATTAATGCTCTATTTGGTATATGAGGAAAGCACATTTTATGTAATTAATGTAATTTGTTATTTTGTACATTTTTTTTTCATATTTTCTTCTTTATTCATGGTAATAAGTTATAAAATTATTTTGCACACATTTTTACGATTGAGAATTAAGAATCACAAAATTAATTCTATTCTGTGAAACAAATTGAATGGATCAAGATTAGCACAATTCAGTGAACGTACTCGAAGATCCAGAGCCGTCCCGATACCGTCCTGGCACTGTTCCCAATGTAATGGGATTAAATCATGCGACATTAGCGTCGCCGTCCGCCACGCCGCCATAAATAATCCGCCTTTTATTAAACTCGTCGAGATAAATGATTATAGACTACAGTCCAGTCCCCTTGTTTGTGCCCTCTTGTGCGTCTTGGACAATGTTCTATTGTAATTTTTAATTAACTGCCTCTCACATTTTTCCGGTGGATTTTGAAATTTCGTGGTGCCGCTTTTAATAATTGTTTACCGTCCAATATAATAATTTGTGTTTTAATAAAAAAAAAACAGATATATGCATTTTCTCGTATATATCTTGTAGGCAGAAGGAATCTAAGGCTCCACTTTTCGATTATGTATCGGAACTTAAAGCCGCGTTTTATTTACCATACTGGGGGCATTGAAGATATCAAATATGCTATAATTGTGTTTAAATACTCCACCTTCTCCACAACTATGCACCATATTAGTGCATTCCGTACCATATGGTTGAAAGTTTGCACAATCCAAAGGCACAATATATTTTTGCAATATTTTTATCGCTAAAGAAATTAAAATTTTATTTATATATTATTAATTTATACTATTATTATACTACACACACACACACTTCACCGTATAACGTATATTTAGTAATTTACAGAAACAACATATATTCGTTTGTCAACTGGGTGATGGCGAAAATATATTAGATTTGTGACCGTTGGTCGCAAGGGGCGTGGGTTTCATTGGCTACTATTACTTTGATATAATTTGCTATTTTTTCTAGAAGTGATGAAATATAAAAAAAAATTAAAATAAATTTCTATTTGCTACAATCCACAGAATAACACTGAAACAAAAAAGGGATAGAATATTTTTTTCGTTACTTTAATCGTCCAAACAAGGATACAAGCTTCGCGCAGTGAAAATATTATATTGTCATCGGTTCCGGACTCGTGTGCTAATTTTTCAGTAATACGTTCCAGTGAAAAGTGCAAAATATATTGCAAAACTACAAAAATGAGAAATTAGACCAATCAATTTTGATCAATTATTAACATAAATAAATTTTATTTAGTATATGTATTAACTAATATTATTGTTTCATGTTTATCTTCTTTTAAATAACTTAAACGGAAGCTGTTATATTTTCTTAAGCGTGAAGCTTTCTCCCGCTTTCTTTCGAAGGCAGGTAGAACCTATTGTCACTTTGACACACCATGCTCTGCCTTCCACCCGAATTGGATATATTCGTCTCCCGAGCGAAGCTTAAGCTTAGTTATAAGAATTTTACCGAGTGGGAATCTAACCCGATAATTATTTATCGCATATTACAGGCATATACGTCAGACTGTGCTACGATGCTTTCATGATTTTCTATATAAATAAATTTTAAGTTTCTGTTTGAAACTATAAAAATATCCGCATTTCACTAAATGCATATATATTTTTATAATTTTACCTAAATTAATTTTGTTTACAAATGTTGTCTGTTTATACCGGCTATATTCTAAAACGGCTGGATCGATTTTGGCGGGACTTTCACTTAACTTAGGTAATTTTATTTAAAAATTCCACGCGGGCGAAGTCGCTGGCACAGCTAGTCTTCAATAAGAACTTGACATAATAAACAATTTTCATCCATCCAGCACAGCATTAGCCTTATCTAGTACATATAACAATTCCGTGGCGCCTCCCTCCCATACTAAGACCGATATTCCCACGGGGCTGCGTTGGGGGAATGTTTTTAAATAATCGTATAATGCCGGAGCCACGTAATACCTTGATGTTTGATTGTATCATATAATAAATGAGTTATTTTATTACACTTCATTTACAATAGAGGAAATTATTTAAATTACACATGCCTGCAATTTTTTTTTAAATATGATTAATAGTGACTTGTCACTGTGTTTTTTTTTTCTTTTAAAACTACTGACTAAATATATATGTATTTTTTGATTAATAGTGACTTGTCACTGTCTTTTTTTTAAAAAACTACCATTATTCATACTTGTTAATTAATATACATTAGAAAGTTAAAGTTGAATTATTTCAATATATTTGAACTCATACAAATTACGGTTTATGTTCAATATTTTACTTTTATCAATCTAACTTTATAATAGTTCTGTTCTAAAAGTTAATTCAGATAGTTTAACTTAAATTATAAGATGATCTAACCACAAATAGCTTGAAATTATTTTGGTCACCTTGAGTCCTTTTAAAGGTTCATGCGTTGTAGTCGATTCCGGACATCAAGTTAATCGGACGGAAGGAAGTGGGTCTAAGTAGCGTTGCAATATTTTCTTATATATATTGTAAACTACACGACAGAACTATTTCGTGTTTTTGCCCGCCCCTCAGCTTTGCTTGAATTTCAAATTTAAATGGGTGTAACTTTTTTATTTATAAACCGATTCAAACGAGGTAAACACTACGTGATAAGGGAAGCTTACTAAAATACAATAGTCAGTCAGTAAACTGCATTCAAATCGGTTAAGCCGTTTCTGAGATTACTGTGCACAAATGCACCGACAAACAGAAGAAAAATAAAAAGTCATTGTTTTAAGTTCTATTATACTGATAAATGCCCCCAACAACATTTTTTTTATATATCTATTTTGCACAGACAGAGATCAGTTCCATTTTTATTACATGTAAAGATATATGCAGGTTAACAAAAGCCTATTTAAAATAGTTCAGCAGTTTTGTCTGAGTATACGTATACTATATGTTTCTTTAAAAAAATATATACTTAACTTCAAATGCTATTCAAATTTCGAATCAAATATGAATTGGCATATGAACGGTGAACCATTGCGTTTAGTCAAACACGCCTTCACTCAGCCACGATGAGGTAAAATAATTGAAAGTGCATTTTAATCAATTATAGCTAAAAACTATGATGCTTCCAAATTACGTCCGATGGGAATACTAAGCAATATATCAACCTAATGGTTGCTATAAGCTTGTGTTAAACAAATAAAGTATACAAATTACTACCTATGAAAGCAGTGGAACGATATTTTTTTAAAATGTTATAAATATAAATTTTATAAATGAAATATTAAAAAATTAACACTCGACTATTATTTGCGTTTAAATTTTGCAATGAAGTTTAAATTTAAATGCAAGAGCTTACCATCGAAAGTGGACAGTCTATTGACTCGTAAGTTCTCTCTGACTATCCACCCTTCTACTATATTAAATTAATTATAACATTACTATTGATTTCCTTTAATAGACAAATAACTTTTTACAAAAATATATTGTATTTCTTACTGTTGATTTATATGTCAATATATAACTTATATGTATTGAATGAGGCTTTATATATAATACGCAGTATCATTTCGTTGTCCATTTTCCACCCGATTTCGAGATTTCGTGTTCAGTGGTGAAACTTAACGCCGCGCGTTGTGTTTCCGCAGGGGAGAAGTATATATATCATCGAATCGAACCTACAACCATCGTGCTTACAAACAGACACTATACCATTGAGCAATGATGGCCTCTCAAATAATAGGTATATCAAAATATTCACATTATTCGTATTAGTTACAGCTTAACTTGGGTGCTACGAGAATCGTAGCAAGAAGCTACGATTATTGAAGTAATAGTTGAATTGTAAATTTCGCTGTTATCAAAATCAGTATCCAGTGTATAATAATAAATTTTGGTAGTAAAATTTTATAATATTCTAGGTTTTACTAATAATTAAATCATACTACATAAGGAAGTTATATATAAAAATTGTTTATTCATTAACATTTTCAGAAAACATATAATTTTTTTAATACAGCGGGATTCGAACCCGCTCCTCTTGGAAACCGTTGAACTGTTTATTCATTTTGTTATTGTAACGCATCGGCATTTAGAATTTTGCAGGATACTTAGTAAATAGGTAGTAGTAAAAGTTTTCTAATTTTGCACATAGGTGTTGTTTACTCGTACTGTAGTATATAATATATACGGGATTTGTCAGTCTGTTCAGTCGGACCTTACCTTTATACAAAATCTTAGCTTTCATTTAACTTATCGTAACGTATCGATCTAAAGTCACCATAGTCGTTAAAAAGCGAACTGATATACTCAAGTATCGGAGCAATTTCATTAAGACCAATTAGAATGTCAATTAATATTGTTGTTTGACGTTTTGCCATGGGTTGGTGGGTGTGACCGCGAGCGATGATGGTAATTAGCGATGTATGAACGATGGTAATTTGTTTCTTGTTATTTGGTGGTAGTTTTTTTTAATGTTTTTGGTTTCATTATAGCAATGTAGGCAAAGAGAAAATAGATAATGGCTTCGAGTGTTAAAACTCTGTGTTATTCAGTATCCGTAGTATTTAGAGATGGCAGAGACTGGCGGAACTTAACACTGCCCTTTGTTTTTGTTTCTGTATCGACTTGGGTATTGGCCTTGTGTATTAAATAAAGAGTCGTTTATGTGATTAGTGTTAGTAAGTCTCTGTAGCATGTTTAGGTGTTATTTTTTTAAATTCAATAATGTGTCAAACATGTGGCATGGTTAAAAAAACCTTAACTAATCAAATATTAAACCATATATGTACGTTTTTGAACTTTCACTAACCACTAGTCCTGTGAGAAATGTCGCACTTGATTTTACCAAATTGTCACTAAACTGTTTTATTTGCAATTAATCTTTTTAATATCTCAATATAGTGTAAACTACAATGTTACACGTTCATGGTATATTTCTTTAGTTTTATTTAAAAAAGTAATTATTAACGCACTGCGGACATATGATCTGTACCTGTTTAAGGATATATTTCCTTTTTTAAAAACTAAGGCTTATAAGATACATATAGAACTAAGTGCCTTCGTGTATACTCTAAGAGTCCAGTTTTTGTAAATTAGTTGCCTTGTTAAAAACTTAATGAAACTCAAAGTATATGCAATTAATCTAAATTGTTATATACAATACAGTATTACTAATAATTGAATTTTTTATTAAAAAAACTCCCTACATACAGTACAAGCAACGCTAGTTAACGTTTCTCGTTTCAATTTAATAAGGCTGGTTTATGTCAGAAAAATTGAAAATTTGACATTCATATTTAATGATCATTAATGGAAACAATGTCGTGCGTAATTATGATCGAAAAAATTATTTGGAAATATATGAAAAAGTTTTCATGCCCCGAAGCGATGTACGCGAAATGAAATTTTGTTACATTAAAATATAACATTATTTTTTCAAATATGACTCTGTTGTGGTGCAGTTGTGAGCTGAAATTCTAAATTAGTAGGTTCGAAAACCGTTCAAAGTTTGAACGGTTTTCAAGAGGCGGCGCGGGTTCAAATCCCGCTGCGTTCAAATTTTTATACGTTTTCTAAATATGTCTTTTTCAATTTCCTTAGTGTGGGAATAACACTTTAAAAAATGTTAACAAAAAGGTTCGGAATCTGCATAGATAAATGATTATGTATATATATTATTGAAAATATATGTGGTAGGTGTTGTTTTTATTTATTGTTATCATATTACAAGTGGATATACATCCAATATGGAACATCTAAAAACCTAAACCATAGACAAAATTAAAGAATGCTTTTATTTATTTTTAAAGACTTAAAGACTCTCAAACACAGGTAGGAAATTGAAACACAATCCTGCTGCGTTCAAATTTTTATACGTTTTCTAAATATATATTAAACAATGTTATTTAAGAAATAGATAGTCGCCGCTATTCGTGGTTAATACAATACACGTAAGATTAGTTTAGGCGTCTAGTAATTATTTGAGAAGGTTATTAATTTTAATGATATTATAACTGATAAAATATTTTCAAAAAAAAAAAACAAGCCCAGTCGTGTGTATCAGTAGTATACATACCTATATACATATTGAAATTTCTCATTTTTTCTTATTCTAATAAAAAGACTTATTTATAACTAGATCATCTCTAGTAGAAATAAGACAAAGCAATACAAACATTAAATAGAATTAACATCCAATCTCTATCATAAGCTCTTCTATCACCAATCAAAGGAGATACAGGATGCTGCCATAATAGCAACACGCCCGGGAGACACCGGCGAAGCTTTCCAATTTGATGGCCATTAATTTTTAACCAACACTCCCGGCAATAACAATTATGATTCCGAATCACGCACCCGTCATTACACCGCTTTATCTGGAGACGCAGCTCGCAACCCTTTACTGTCTAATCGTGAATTATATGCCGTAATAAAATTCTTTAATCAAAGAAAACAACCGAGCGCCCATTAAGCCGTGCACACGTCGCCACCTCGCGTCGTTACAGCGAATATTTACATACATGTGTCATTATCCCTACCCCTCTCGCCCCCATAATTAAGGGTATAAGGGAATCTTAGCGTCTTATTACGCGAACGAAACGCTATCCTTTTAGAAAATTGTAACAACAGTGTCGTTAACGGCGCCCTCCCCCCGATATGATCACCTTGGAAATTCGCCGTCGAGTTCGCCGGTTAAAATATTCCGTGGAAGCTAAGAGCACACACGAAACTTAAATGTGAAATATCCTCTAATGAATCAGACAATATTTTAAGGCGTGGTGGCAATAAAATCTCCCTACGCCCACTAATGTACCTCTGTACCAGCACTGTCTCTGCCCGGGGAAGGGGTGATTGTGTAAATAAATATCGACGCGGACACGCGGAAGCGGATAAGGCTTCTAAGATACTCTTTTATGTGGAGAAATTTTAGAGAACAGCCTGTTATGTTCGTTGGTTAGCTTTGTTAATTGTTTGGTGTTTAATGGCTTTTTAGTTTATTATTATATTTTAATATTTTAAGTGTAAGCGGGTGAAAATAAAGTATGATAAATATATATTTTTTTCGAAATAAAAGTTAGAATAACTAGATATAGTCGTTAGTATTATATTTAAAGTAGTCCTTCATAGATTTCGAATCTATGATTAAAATAAAATACACTTATTTTATTCTTATAAATTTGTCAAAAAAATCAAAAAAATTCTGTAAACTGGACTTAAATTTCATTCAAATCGGAACTAAATGAAGCTATTCATATATAGACCGTAGACGCTATTTATATATATATATACATACGTACATACATACATACATACATTTATATATATATAAACATCAAACACCACAATACTATAACTTCCATAACCGTTGTTTGCGTTAATATGTGGGGATGCCGTTCTCAGATGAAAACACCCTGTATAAATTCCCCGAAGGATGATTTGCGGTCTGGACTTAAGAGTGACGGTAGGCCTGCATATGTAGCTTGAACACACAGCCCTATAAAACAAAATAAGTATTAGTATAGCTATACTAAATATGTTAAATAAGATTGGCTTGAACTAAATGTTTATTTGTATGGGAAAATCGAATTGGATGAATCTATTTTGTTAACATTTTTTAAAGTGTTATTCTCACACTAAGGAAATTGAAAAAGACATATTTAGAAAACGTATAAAAATCCCGCTGCGTTCAAATTTTTATGCGTTTTCTAAATATGCATCAATCTAACTAACATATTGTACAAAACTTGTCAATCGTTTCATAAAGTAATGTTCTTTAAACTGAAGTTATGGTTGGAATAGATTTTTTTCCGTTTTTTTCTCTCAATTGTCAATGACAATTTTGTAAGGACACAATCTTCTCCATTTATAATGTTTTTAATCTACACATTTATTTCTAATAGAAACTAATCTGCAGCCATCGTCAGTAATATAGTATAGTATAGTAGTAATTTTTTATAACCTAATGCCTATTGCTCCATAACTTAAAGCTATTTTATTCTATAGAAATTAATTCCAAATCGGACAAAGTCAGCTGTTTTCACTAATTTAGCAATAACATATATATATATAAACAAAATTGACCATTTCACGATATGGTCAACGACTTCGTGAAATCGTTAATTCTACAATATGACCACGAATATCGTGTCTTGCTGTGTCGACACTATATAACACAATTTACTAAGGCTTGAAGCCTTCATCAAGGAAGTATAGCTGGAGATGCGATGATTTATTGAATCCCAGTGCCTTGGGACCGATGGAATATGATTAGATTGTATGTATGGCTGCTTTAATAATGCCCAAAGTGATCTCGGCTACGTCTTAGAGCTACGTTATAATGATTGTTTCGGTCCAGTACAATATATATGCGTTGAAGGATCAAAGCTTTTATAAGCGTATTGAGGTTTTGATAAACAGCCTATTTTAGTGTAGACATCTGCACTCTACATAGAGTTAGTGAATTGTCACTGTATTTTCTTGGTTCACTTTATGGCAGAAGTTTTCTTTGAAAATAATATCTTGTATTAATTGGAGAGGCAATCTTGGTGAAGCACGGTGTTGACTTTCGCAGTATCTCAATTTCAAGCGGAATGTGGTGGTCAGAGTGTCGTGACACTAGGTTACATCCTTGTATGCGTAAAAATTCATAGGTAACCTTGAAATTGAGTAAGCTAAATTATTTGTCGTTTCCAAATTTTTGATCTTTTAAAACTTCTGACAACTGTAACTTTGAACTTCAGTAAACTATTTTTCTTATTTCTAGTATTAATTAAATAATGTGTTATTCACTCTAAGTAAGGCAAGGTGCGGTGTTGTGTGACGCCACTCAATATGCAATTTCGAATTTATTCAAAATTTAATATCAGAGTGATTTTATAATAGGTTTTCCGTCTTTCCTGCTATTTTTTACGTAAATAATAGGTTTATTTAATACATACATATTCAGAAAAAGTATAAAAATTTGAACGCAGCGAGATTTGAACCCGCGCCTCTTGAAAACCGTTTCCTGAGTGTGCGAATAACACTTTAAAAAAAATGTTAAAAAAACTACATACATATATAGATCTAAGTATGTTTGTATGTATGTATGTATGTATGAGTTTGTATGAACAAACTCGTACACGGTGTAAATACTATTGCGACGCAATTAAAAAATGTTATCTGAATGTACTCTCAAATACATTGAAATCGTAATCAAAGATACCAATTACTGCTCGCTCTCAGCATAGCACAAAGTAACTTGCACGCGATCGACGCAGCCACAGTCTATGGAAATCAGAGTTGAAATATAAAATTATATTAGTTTAGTTTTTAATACCCAATAGTTTGTGGGTTCGATTCTTTCTCACTCGGAGGGATTAATATATTTATAAAATTGTTTTCATTTCTCCGTTCTGGTGACGAAAAGCGCGGTGTTGAGTTCTAGCACTCAACACCGAGTGTCTCGAATTCGCACAGTGCCTTGACACTCGACTGTATCTGCCTGCACTGCTATGAACAAGGAAAAAGCAAGAGTTTTATATACGTTTTAGATTGACATTCAATAATATTAAATGGTGTATAAGTATTTCAGTCACCATCGTAAGCGACATGGCTTCTTGTAATATAAATTCAATATGGTTAATTTACATTGTTAAACACTTTTATTTTATTCCTCTCTTACATGTTTAAATTTGAGGGCATCATGGCATTGTGGGACAGAGTCAGTGTGCGCCCACGATTGTTGCGGGTTCGATCCCCCACTCGGGAGAATGATAATTGTTGAAATGTTTTTTTATGACTACACAGCAGCAATGGGGGGAGTGAAGAACGGTGAGTTTCATCACTAAGTATTTTTTTAACCTATTAAAGCTTAATGCAAAAAATGCTTAACACAGACATTATATATAAACACAGCAAAATTTAGAATTTTCCATTATTTTTAAACTTGCAAGTACCATACGATCTCGCTACTCTACGCCGATATCGTTGCCCCTACCCCATTTTTAACTCGCGTTTAACGCAGATCGCGATCGTAAACTCCGGTAAGTGTTGCGGTTGCCTTTCAGGTGCCTCATTAGACTCAACGAGTGCGTCAAAGCGACGAACGACAAATCGTTTGATTCTGCCCGATGTTTTTCACGTGGGTTATTTAATTGTCTGATATTTAATAATTGGTTGCGCTTTTTGATGTTGGCGATATGAGTATTTATAAGAAGTGTTTGGTGTTTTTTTTCTCTCCTTTTAATTGTAATATTATATAGTATACTCTATTTTCATGTTTGTAACAAATGCAGCTTCGTGCTTTTCTGTATAAGATAAGGCAGGAACTAGTGTCAATATACTCTTTTCTCTTCTTGTTGTTGGTATTCAATACACTGTGTGTAGAGTGCCGATATTTGCCGCGATTTGGCTTACCAGTGGACGAAAATAATTGAATATAATAAATAGTGAGGATCGAACTCACAATTATCACGACAGTCAGACTTCTCACTACGAAAATAATTTTTAATAAGCGTATAAAAATTTCGACGTAGCCGGAAGTAGAAAGCATGGCTTAGCGGTTAGCGTTTTCCACGTGATCAACGGTTTCCACGAGGCGCAGGTTCGAATCCCGCAGCGTTGAAATGTGAATTGTATGAATTGAATTGTGGTTTTCTAAAAATGTTTTTCATATTCTAGTTATGTGACTTTCAATATGTTAATAATGTAAAATATAACAGTTTTAAACAGAGTGTTTAGATAAAGTGAAATATTTAATACGATAAGTAATAATTGTAACCCTTTTTTAATTACGGATTAAGAAACTTTATGAAAGCCAATATCTTTTATATTAATATATTGGAAATACAGTAAAATAAACATAACACACTAGCATATGTTTGAAATACACTTTTATATAAAGTGACATTCACGTTGCTATGACAACTCGTAAGTACACACTGCTAGTAATAACTTGATTAGAAAAATAAACAGTAATCCCCAATACTAATTAGTGACAAAAGAACATCGGACTTATAGGGAGAAAAAATGCAGAAAGCCAATATATTTTATATTAATATATTGGAAATACATTAAAATAATAAAATAAACATAACGCACTACCATGTGCTTGAAATACACTTTTATATAAAGTGACATTTACCTTGATATGATAACGTGAGTGTAAGTTAGAAATACTCTGATTAGAAAAAAAAAAATTGATCCCCGATACGAATTAGTGACAGAAGGAAATCGCACAGCCAACACCAGCGCCCTCGCCACTAAATATTAACTGTTAATAATGTCGCCGACACCCCGTCCCTGGCGAGATCAAAAATTCAAGAACTCGTTCCGCCCAAGTTGTCACAGAAGGGTTGTGCTGTCGATTTTCAAACTCGTTAGCCATTCACCCGATATTGAGAGAACTAATAACTTCGTCTTGTTGCATAATTCGGAAGTATTCGGAACGCTTATTAAGGCGCAATGAGATTATCCGGATTATTGCTAGTGTCGTGTATTTTTAAATTTTGTCTTTACATTACATAGTCGTTAATTGGATTCTCACTCGAAGGTATATTTTGTTTCGTTTAGCTGCATAATCTATGCTAATATTATAAATGCGTGCGAAATTAACTCTGTCTGTCTGTCTGTGACGTCATCACGGCCAAACAGTTGAACCGATTGTGATGACATTTTATATAGAGATACTTGATGGTCTAGGGATGAATAGGCTACTTTTTTCTCCCCAATTCTGTTTTCAGTTTTTCCTGGAATTTAACTGATTTACAGTTAGACCGCCGTAAATACGAAACAGCTATAGTTCAAGCGAGCGAAGCCGCGAGGGGATCGCTAATAAGAAATATCCCTTTTTCACAAAATCTTAGATATCAATCAAACATTTTAAATAGAATCTTTTAAAAAATTTAATATTTTAAATATATTTGGAAATTTATAACATTAGCATCTTAATAATCGATACTTATGCTCTAATTACAATTTTAAAAAGGATTCGTGACTTTTTTTTTTAATTATATATCAATAAATTTTAAATACAATATAAAAATATGATAGACAAATAGAAAACACTAATAATAATTTATATAGGTATAACTGAAATATGAGTAAATTTCAGGATTATATATATATATTGTTAGTATTACCAAACACGTTTTTTTGTAAATTGAACTTGGCTCGGCCGGCAACATCCTTGTAGCTCTGCTGGTATTACACGGGGTCGTGGGCGGCAGTGATCACTTACCATCAGGTAACCGCTCGTTTCCCTTGACTATACTTTTTTTTTAATAGTCATATGTTGAAATTTTAGATTATTCTAAGAAAAATAACAGAAGTTGACTCGTTTGAACAATGATTTTACCACTTATTGAACTAGAACCCATACTCATTGTATGATATATTTTCACTTTACAATCGTCAACATTTCCATTACAATTAGATTTACCGCTTAAAAAAAAACATAAAAATCTAAACATAACAGCTTTCGTTCTAAACATTTACCCTTATTACGACCTCGCTTAATATAAAATTCACCCATCATCCCAAACTTTCTGTAATCAAGCTTTAATAATAAAACGTCTATCATCTCCACTGTAGGTAATTAATCAATATATAACGTAATCAAACACGTAATTAAAATAGCTCCCATGGTATTTGCATATGAAAACCTTTATAATTGATCGACGCTACCACCATGTATGGAAAGATTGTGAGCGGAGTTAGGGAAACGCTCCTGTGTGTAATAATAAATGATGTCGATTAGATTATCTAAAACAAGTTATATTAGGACATTACATTTTTATATTAAACAGTTGAAATGTTTTTTTTAAATCTATAATTTTTGGTATTAATTGCGTTTTTTTTTTTCAGTTTCCTCTTTACCACGTATAAAAGTGTATGATATGACGCACATATTGGCTAAGCCAAGTGGTGTGGGTGATATGCAATAATTACATTTTTAATTCAATGTATTTCTAATACACTATAGTGAATAGAGACTGGCTTTGACTGAAAGTGAGTGACTTTTTGAACGAACGAACGAATGAAGAAGATTTCATATTAACGAACTATGTTAAATTTCATACGGAACCGTCCCCATAGTAAAGGGGGGGTCGAACGTTCCGCCGTCACTTATGAATAACGATACAATCATATATATATATATATATATATATATATATATATATATATATATATATTTTTTTTTTTTTTTTTTTTTTTTTTTTTTTTTTTTTTTTTTTTTTTTTTTTTTTTTTTTTTTTTTTTTTTTTTTTTTTTTTTTTTTTTTTTTTTTTTTTATGAAATGTTTTTTTTTTATATGTAATTTTATAGCCTTATATTAATTAGTACAGTAGATTTAACGACTTAGTTAACCATTAATACTTGTGATTCACCATGCAAATAAAGAAAGTGTCATCATTCTTAAAACTTACAAAAACCTCAAGCTGTTTTGTTACAATTCCATAGTGGTTTTTTTTTTCTTCGGCTCCAATATAGTCAGAGAGAACCTAGTACCAAGACACTCCGCTCACCACTTTTCGCCCATAAAATCAACACATACTTATTGCATACTCGTATAACGAACTTATACTGCTAAGATCTAATTAACAACAAATGTTCCTAATAAATAATGTAACATATAAATACATCAAGTGGAATTTGCATATGAAAACCTCTATAATTGATCGTTCGCCGCTCGGAGGCAAGAAAATGGCTGGCACTAAACAAATTAGGCCGCCGAACAGACACGGGCGATGCAGATCGAATATTGGATAAACAATATTACATATTGTTGGACTTGGACTTTTGTAAATTGAAGATATATTATATATGTGTGGATAATAAATTTTTGTATATTATTTATGAATAATTACTCACGCACGTATATTAAAATATGATTTGTATTGAAATAGTCAATTTCGTAAAGGCCCTGTTTTCTGTCACTTTCTTTAGTTTTAACTCTCTCTCTCGCTCTCTATATATATTGTAATATATCTGGAATTTAGGCCAGTGGCGCAGTGAGACAGAATCTGATTATATACTTTGTAGCTGCCAGTTCGATTCGTACTCGAGACAACGATCGTATTTCAATTATTTCCATCTCAGCGCTCTAGTAATATAGAGTAGAGCGCGGCGTTTAGTTTCACCGCTCAATGCTTAATGTCTGAAATCCGGGGAGATCCGGGAGATTGAAGCATATTGACATTAGGTTTTGTCCGTTTATCCTGCTAGCTTGACATCTCGTCTTTCCGCACATAGACGATACATTTTATTGTGCGGCGTAACCCAACGCCGCTACTCATCAATCATACCCATACGACAAAAGAGATAGTAATAAATGTAAACGCATGGCTTAGCGGTCAGAACGCTTGGACGGCTCCCAAGAGGCGCGGGTTCGAATCCCGCTGCTTTTTATACGTTTTTCTAAAATATTTTATACACATACGAATTTAAGATTGAAATTTCCATTATTAATTAAACAGTAACACTTTGCCAAGCACAACGAATCACTGAAAACGACACAAAAATACATCTCTACAGACATCTAAACACTCGCACACTCGTATCTCATCAAAAGGCCTTTCACATAAGTTTTGAATTCAAAATACGATACGAACGGTTCGTTTTAATTTTAAACACAAATTAGGTCCTAGCGTGCTGCTGGAGTAATAAGAATGTTGCTAGCTAGTATTATACAACGAATCATTAAAAATATTAACGTTTGATAATCTGAAATATCATGCGAACTCCATATTTTACTCCGCGCGATATCATGTCTGTGCATTGCTGGCTGGAGGGCCATGAGCGCGGTGGATTGCTCGTAGATTTTTTTTTTTTTATTTCAATTGCGTTTATTCCACAGATTTGTGTTACGGATTTGAAATGTAGATGTTTTGTCTTGAGACCTGATATGTTGATTGCTACATTTTTTTTAATTTGTACAAATTTATCAAAAAAGCTAAATGCTAAAGGCTCTTTATATATATCCTTTAGAAGAATAAAATGGAATCTTCAAAATTAAAATAAGAATCGTCACCACAAATTCGAATTTTAATTTAATATATTAATAATAATGATAATAATAAATATATATTACTAACTAACAGCTTCACGCATTTACCGCAGAACAGGGTAGTTAGAAACAACCTAGTGTCCTTTATTTTAGAAATGGCAACATTTTAAATTTAATAATTCCCCCGAATGGGAATCCATACCACAACCAATCGCGTTTACAGTCAGACGCCACAATGGCCTCGTAATATATAAAACTTTATAAAAGTCAAATTTAATAATAAATTTTAATAGTACTTCAAAATGATGCAACTCAGCAGTCAATAGCCCCACACGTAGATGGGCGCGTCTGCTACACTCGCGACTGTCTGCTCGCCCGCGGCGACGTTTCAAGAGCTACATACAGCTCTCTGAAAAATTAATATATACCAAGTTTTATGTACGCTAGTGGATGGAATGGATTAAATGTTTGGCAGGTATGCACTTTAGATAATGTGCCCTTCATCTTCGCGTTTGTTCGCATTCGCAATAGTGCGCTGGGCTTTTATTGTTCAAATTGTGCTACTTGTTCGATTATACCATTTCCTCGATTGAGGTATTCGTTTTGCAATATTCGACACACCTATAGGCGTATATTGGTTGTCTGAATAGATATTTGGAGATTTTTCAATTTTGAATTGTCATGGCAAATTAATTGTTTAATTCTGTCAATTATGTAGTACCCAGTCTCAAAAATACATTTTTGAAATTTTCAAAATAGACTTTTGCAATATTTGATCCACCAATAGACATATATTGGTTGTCTGAAAAGATATTTGGAGAATTCGGTATGAAAGATACAATGACTTTATCAAGAAATAATATCTGATTGACACTCGTTTTAATCTGTCGTGGCAAATTATTGTTAAATTCTGTCAATTAAGCAGTACCTAGTCACCAAAATATCTCCCGGATTTGCGTAAATATATATCATTTAAATTATCTATGACCATTAAAATATTGAAAACGATGTCGCTTAATGAAAATCCGTTTTAGCAAGACTATTAGGCAGGGTTCATTGAAGGGTAACTATTAACTCCCCATAAATTGCTCTGAGGTCTCCCGATAACACCTTATCGAGTTGTTAAGAGCAATATCGGCCCTATAATTGTATCCTGCGGGAAGGCGGTTAATCAAGCCTATTATGCCGATATCAACCGCCGCTACACTGCATTCTCTTAATGTTTTGATACACTACCCAAACTATCGTCTAAGAAGTTTGGAGAAGCTACAATGTTGTCAGATTCTACGTTATAATTAGTTTTTTTTTTCCATAATAATTATTCAGTCCATTGCTATTATAATTTAAGTTATCAACTTAATTTGCCTAATTAAGATCGTTAAAAGATAAAGTGAGGTCATAAAGATATGGTCTAATGTAGACGGAAACAATAAACAAACGCCATCAGTCACGTTCAATATGGCATAGTTCAGCCAAGCCCTAAAACCCTTATCCAAACTTATCACCATCCGTGACCAATAAACTTGAAACAGAATTTAATTCACACCGCAACAAATGTACACAAATACATACATATTTTCGTCGAAATAATACTACAGTAGTAATTGAATCGGCCTCGGGCGAACTCGGGGTATGTCGTTAACGTTCCTGAGGGCTCTTGCTATGGCTGTACCCTAGATATGCACTAGAACGCTACTACAAAACGAACGTGCGACCGAAACGTAAATATATACGTATTCATACACGGGAGCGAGACGGTGCGGATGGAAAGTGTTTATTATAAACAAAGGATGTTGTCTTATTGGTACTACCGTTTTAATAGACATTGGGCGAAAATTTCACCTTAGAAAGACGACATAGCAATTGTTAGGGTCGGGCGCCGATGTTTAGTCAGAGGCGATTTCGCTCTGAGCGTATTAAGATGTCCTTTGATGTTTTGCGGTCCGAACGGTGGGTTTGACCGGTTAATTAAATGTAGATAATATCGCAATAGACGTGTGTCTTGATCGCTTTGCGGATTAAGTCCCCGGTACTCTATTGTTTTTTGGCGTATCGCCCGTTTTGATTAATATTTGCATTGTGAATGTATTTGAAACGTTACAGCCACGATGTAATTGTCTGCATACGTAGAGCTGCATTAACGATAATAGTCAGTGATAAAATATGAGATGTGAGTATTTAAAAAGTACAATAATTGTGATGGGAATTGTATTTTTATTTTTTTTAAATGTTTATTGCTATTATAATGATGGTTCTGCGTTGTGGCGTTTATAGGATTGCTAGGAAATATCTCGCAACGTACTCCCTTACTATTTAGTTTTGGTTGATTGTACTGTTAGACCAAATATATCACGTTTCCATTTTCATTTCACGAAAACATTTTCAATTATTACTCTAATCATTAAAACACGAACGATATTAATAAAGAAATATATGAGGTAGAAAATTCGCTCGTCATCGATTCATAACAAAGACATACATCGTAAAAGGTTCCAGCGCCGCCCAATATTGTTTCTTGACAGGTGAAGAATAATGGACTCAATCTAAAGGCACTCCGTCGAACGATTGTCGAATTGAGCGATGATTGTGCCAAAAGCCCATCTAGTAGATGTCCGATCCATCATAGCCGTTATTTCGTACATTTACCACCAATTTATCCAGATCCCTGCCCAAAAACAAACTATTCACTAAAACACACACACCCTAGGGATTTTACCTAGGACCAGCATAGTCCAAGCTGTATTGGACAAGTTTTGGTGCAAATTATTTTCAGTACAACTCCGACCTGACGTTTCGATCTGTTTCCAGATGGATTAATTTGATTTGCGTCCAACAGATGTTCTAAGCTCTGTTTATCGGACATGAGAAATTAGTATTTTGTAGCTATTTCAAACTATGTTTTATCCTTGTTTGGAATATTTTATGTGTATAATATTGAGAGTAATTGGGTAATGTTAAATGCAATGTACAGTTTTGGTAAATGAGTCTATTTTTCTTACACTATTAGGCATGTTCTTTCTTAGGATATTAAAAACCCGTTCAAGCGCTCTGACTGCTGAGACCGCTAATGTGTTCAAGAGGCGCGGTTTCAAATCCCTCTGCATTCAAATTTTTATACGTTTCCTAAATATATGTTTTTCAGTTTCCTGAGTGTGTGAATAACACTTTATAAAAAATATAAAAATGTTCTTTCTTTTTTTCTATTTGTATCCTAGATACTTAGTTATATGTCCACTGTACTGTTAATGTCCAATTAACTGTAAGTATCCAAATTAATCGGTGAAAAAATCGTGCCATGATGTTGATTCAACATTGGTGTAAATTGTAACAATTAAAACGTTAATTAAGCGAAAACTACAGTTACCTAATAAATATTTTTTAACATATTTTAAAGTGTTATTCGCACACTAAGGAAATTGAAAAAGACATATTTAGAAAACGTAAGAAATTTAAACGCAGCGGGATTTGAACCCGCGCCTCTTGAAAACCGTCCAAGAACGTCCTTGAACGGTTTTCAAGTGGCACGGGTTCAAATCCCGCTGCGTTCAAATTTTTATTTTCTAAATACGTCTTTACCTAATAAATTATTAATTTTGAGATAACATTCTTTATCTTTATAAGCACATATTTATACTAATAAATGTATAGGACAAGTTATTGATGAATATAACGTGATCATCTTCATTTAATATGGTTCAAATATTTCATTAGTTTCTGTAATCCAAAATGTATGAAAATTATACGTAAAATATGATAGTAGTAGTTGTAGTAGTGTGAGGTCGCTTTCTTGGAAAACTTAGAAAGTGTCTGTTTATGAGCGATCGTTGTGACTTCGATTCCCATTAGAGTGATTGTTTATCGATATTTAAAAAAAAAGTGTAACCGTGAAGTAATGTTTCGCCATTAAATCTATACAAATAAATAAAATTTGGTGTGTTTGTTTGTAATATTAAAATAACCGCTTTTTACTAAATGTACATATACCAAGATAACATTTTTTACAATTTTTGTCTGTCTGTTTGTTCCGGCTAAACTCTGGTAGGTACGGCAGGACCGATTCTGATGGGACTTTCACTGCTAGCTGTAGCTAGCTGACGTGATATTAAGTAACTTGTTCTTATTGAAGAATACTAAACGGACGAACACGCGGGCACAGCTAGTGACCTATAGCTCTAAAGTAGGCGAAAAATCGATGTTTTGTGATCAAAATAGCATATTGAACGAAACCGTTATTATGAAATGAATAAATTACATCGCGTCCCAATTACGCTGTACATAATGTAAGTAATAAAACAAGAAAGCAATGTAACTTGTAAGTGAATCCGAGTTTACAGTCCATTCCAAAGAGCGAACAATAATAATAAATTATTCTCAGCCGCCAACGGTTACAGACATCAGTGCATTCTTCCTTAAATCAATTAGGTTTTACGCGATACTGCGATATCTCCACAGTTACATTCAATTTTCTAGCCCATTTCCGAATACTATAATTAAATTTGTCCGAACTGCGATTCGGGCGTTTAAATTTTGCGAGCGCCTTTGACCGCGTGTCGGAGGGTTTCGCCTGTTTTGTGGTACTAGGTTTTGTGTTTTGGTACGGTTGTTATTTTAATTTTAATATGTGACGTCATCAGTCAATAAATATAAGACACGCTACCATGTGTTTGATATATTATTGTATACAAATTGCAATACTCACATGTTACAAAAGGAACGCGTATTATATAAGTCAACGGCTACTAATATTTTTTTATTGTATATAGAAATGTAAGTATTGGTAATTGTAATATTATTGATTCGTTAGTAATGTTTTTTGAAGTACTATAAATAATACAATACATTTTTTGGACATTTTGATTAACTTGGAACATTTTAAGATTTTAATCTGGGTCGAGTTTGGCGAATTTCATATCAAAAACGGGTAGCTAAGATAATATTGTCCCTTCTAAAAAATTAAAAATTGAGTTGAAAATCAATAAAAGAGTGTCGAGTACTTAAAATTTTCACAAAGCATTAACAATTATAAGGGCTGAAATAACTCAAAACAATGCAAGTTTTTATATTTATAAATATATCAAGTATATAATAATATATAATAATTAATACACTATTATATATTTATTTAAAAAAACATATATTTCATGTACTTAAAGTAAGTTGAAATTGTGTCTTATATAGCTTTCACTAGAAAAATAGCGGGCGGCGCGGCGCGGCCGTGGACCGTCCGCGATGCGTTTGATTGCAATCCTGGAAGACCAGCGCCGATCGGTTTGCATTCCTGCTACGGTGCTATCCTAATTGCATCCTAATGGATATAAATATTCATATAAATTCAAGATCTCATTATAATTTGTAATGTATAATAGAATGTGTCACTTATATATCCGTCCGGTAGAGTGTTTCCTTTACTTTAGTACTTTCGTTTTTTTTGTTTCGACTAACTTTGTAATGAATCTAAAAAGTATAATAGAACTTGTGGGCTAGATCAATCAATCCGGATAATATGTTTGTATGATTAGTATGAGTATCACAGCTGTGTTTTCATTGTCTTATATATTATACATTTAAGAATGTACTAGATCATTCTAGTCATCTGATTGTACCAGCACAGGATTTGTATTGGCTATAGTGGCGCAGTGGGGCAACGTTTAACTTTAAACGCGATTGGTTTGTGAGTTCGATCGCCACTCGGAAGAATGATTATATTTAAATAGTCTTTTCGCTCTTGTACAACAAAGCGCGGCGTTGAGTTCCGCCAATCAACACGCAATGTCTCGATACGAAATAATTAAATTACGTTTCCAACGAGTGGAGGAATCGAACCCACGACTAAAAGCGATTACAGCCAGACGCTGTCACACTGCGCCACTATGTCAGTTGCCTTTCTACCTTGCCTTACCTTACATTTCTTATTCATAAATAAAGATAACAAGATAGAGCTTTCGCAAACATAAAGTAACATCATGAAATTTTATAACAAAGCTTATAATAAAGGCATGGAAATATGCCTTATGTCTTAAGATCCCCCGCCAAAAAACAATAAATCACAAACATGCAAATCCCGCTAATAACTTGCACAAAACCGAAAACCATTTCACGGCTGCCGAAGCCGCTTTCACAATAACGAATGTTCTCTTATATATTACGTAACGAATGCGATACGATATCGGATATTTCGCATAGTTGTGTTTTATGTAATTCTACTAGTATACTTTTTTTGTGCTGCGTTTGAATTGACATTTACTTATTTCTTTTTAAACGAATTAACTTGTGTTTTATGTAATATTACTGTACGAGTAAATTTTAAGTGTTCTTTTTTTTTATATACTTGCATATAAGAACGAATAAGATGCTTTTGATTATAAACTTTCTTATATTTTTTTTTAATGTTCTTTTGTCGCTTCTCTTAAAGTTTGATATATTTTTTATGAACGTTCCTATCAGTGTTATTATTTCCGTGTAGTAATTTTCAATGCGTGATTATTGTGTTGGAGTTTTAATTGAATTTAAGATTTAGTGCAAAGGTTTCTTGTTATGGAAATAATCGTTTCTTCCAGTGCAACCGGTAGTTGAAAAGAATAATTATTATCATTTAAATTGGAATTCAGCTACTTTCAAAAACTATATATGATTTATATTTTGTTAACATTTTTTTAAAGTGTTATTCCCACACTAAGGAAATTCTAAATATGTCTTTTTTATATATGATTTGTTTTTCACATGTTCTCGTATACCCTTAGATTTTGTCACTAATTTTATATATTCTATGTTAACCTATATATATATATATATTATATATATATATACTATATATATATATACTATATATATATATACTATATATATATAATATATATATATATAATATATATATATATACTATACCTACCATACGATCGTCGACACAATCGTTGCATATAAACGGTATATTATCCAAGGAATATTTAATACAAGTGCGCAATATACACGGGGGCGGCTCGCGGACTCCGGGGTGCTATTTCCATGCTGATGTTTAATAATTGATAATACCCCGCGAAAAACTCGGCGGGGCTCGTTCCCGGTAGAAGCAGATATTACCCGCGTGGCGCAAATAATACCGCTGTGTCATAATTTACTTAAAAGTTCACATGATTAATATTTTTTAAGAAATTAGCTGGTAATTTTCAATTATAGAGTGAAGTCACTTGGGTTTTTGATCATTTTTTTTTTTTATTATTAACTCTTTTTTTTTAGCAAGCCAATTGTAGGATACAAGTAAAAAATTATATACCAATTAAAATACGATTGAATTAATGAATATTTTTTTTAATTATTTATATACAGTATCAGCTTATTGCAACTATACAAACATTTTCTTTACTAATAAAAGCCACACTTACTTTTATAATTTTAAAGTAATTAAAAATATTCAGTAATAAACGTCTCTATAGAATTCCAAACATACCTGTATCGTATCATATTATCAGCCTCCTCGACTTGTAAACTGAGCAACTCAATCGATAATCATCCGAGCTGAGTCGGGGGAAGATGGAATCGCCGTACCATTGTATTGTGGAATTTAAGATTTTGCGGAATAATAAATAGTGATATGTCACTTAGAGAGATATTTCAGTCAAAAGGGTTTTTATGTGTAAATTTGGGAAATTTGCATATGAGCGACTCAATTTAGCTTATAAACACTGCATTAGGGCTATTTTCTAACATTTTGCTTCAAAAGTAATACTCATATATTTTATATCTTCTTTATTATCCTGCACTTCCGGTTGGGCGTGGAGAAATGTACTCTAAGGACACTCCATTTTCTTTCCAAACATTGAGACTTTACGTGTTGAGTGGCGGAAAGCAACGCGGTAGATTTAGAACATTTGTTTTTACAGAGAAATTAAACAATTGTATAGGTATCTTCTTTCACCATGCCGGGATTATACCCGCAACCTTGCCAATTTACTCTTGAACGATGTCCCACTGCCCCACGATGGATACACGTATAACATAAGTATATAAAATTTATTCGATGTCCATATCAATGTCCTTAATAAACTTAATGATAAGACAAACGTTTTGAATTTAAAAAACGTAATCTACATATATATATTTTAATCTGCATGTCAAATATACCTGCAATATATTCAATAAATTATTTGTTAAATAATTATATTTTAATAAGGTTAAATCGTTTTAATTGCTTATTCCATTTTGAATTACAATAAAACTTTCCATCGTCTTGAAAAACCATTTCTTTGGTCGCTTCACGCTTTTTTTCGCATAGCAGCAGTAGTCAGAGAGACCCTAGTGTCCAGACACTCCGTTCTCTAATTTCCGTCTGATATCGAGCGGAACTCAGCCAACCAACCATTATAAAATGCCATATTCTAAACGAGTTTTGTTTTGTATTTATACCATACCATAGTATTCTCACGGGGTACAATATACATATTCGCAAATGAAGTCTTGCCGTACCAAATAAGATGGCGCATTACAGCTACGCGGGGGGTATCGCGGGCCCCGGAAAAATAAATTAAACACGCCGGCGGGGAATTGATCCCGCGGTATTATTTTATCTATAAACATTTCAATTGCGAGATCCGCTTATCTCGAGGTGATCAGAGATCGAGATGCTGTGAATGTTGATGCTAGCCGTATTTCTTATTTGCATGTTAAGGTTATGTTAGGTGGTTTATTTATTTTTATATTACAGTATAATAATTAATTTACGCGTCGAATACGCGTTGCTGTAGCAACGGTTATCTCGCCAAATGTTTGATTTTATTTCTTTTTAATGTATTTTTAGTGCATTTTTATAAATTATACTGGCACTTCTTTCATTCTATACAATCTATGACCATGTTATTATTTTTATAATAAGTGATTAAAATTTTTCCTTCATGTATAAACATATACAAAGGCTTAGATAATCAGTCTGTCCTATTTTAAAGTTCCTTATCAACCTATCATCTTTTAGTCATAACACAAAAACTTACTAGCTAATAAAAGTAATCAAAGTGAACTCAACGCCGTCGCCGGTTTGTCTAACCAAAGCAGAGAAATGATAGAATATAAATATAATTATTCCCCTTGAGTGGGAATTGAACCCATGATCAATTAAGACGCTCTCCCACTGCGCCGCAATTTTCACAAATCTATACTCGTATAAGTATCTGTTAAGATATGAGAGCACGAACTAAATAAACTTGCTCGGATTACATAAGCCGAAACGTTTGTTCTATTATCAGTATGGAAATGATAAAGCTATACGCGGAACCGCGTCCATTACGTTCAGAATACATATAAATGTCTAAATTTCGTGCCCAATGATGAGATTCAGGGAAAATTGTGCGTTCTGTCGCCTTTGTCTCGGCATGGTCCCCTTAAAGTTTTTGATGTTTTTAAATTATATGTGAAAATACCAGTAGGTATACCTACTGGTATTTTTAAATTATGGTAAGTTGGCTTTTTTATTATTAATTATATTCTACTAATACTAATAATACTAATGTATTATTAGTATTAGTAAAATATAAGCTATTAAGCTTCGAGACTTCGTTCGTGTGGACTTCATTGATCCATGTTACCGAAATATGCATCAGGTTGAACGATTTATGTTTCGTTCGATTTCATTATGTCTAAGACATATTTGGACAACGTATAAAAATTTGAACGCAGCGAGATTTGAACCCGCGCCTCTTGGAAACCTTTCTAATCCCGCTGCGTTCTAATTTCTATACGTTTTCTAAATATGTCTTATTCAATTTCCTTAGTGTGCGAATAACACTTTAAAAAATGGTAAAAAAATATATATATATATATATTCCTTATGTCTTATAGTATAGCTGGTCTATTATGGTTCCTACATTATTTGTATATATATAAGTTAGATGTTTACGTAAATTTGACAACAAAGTGACAAAACACTCAATTCTCTGCATTCTAAATATACTAATGAATATTAGGTACTGTTAGGATGGAAGTGTGGGTCGTTTTGAAAAAAAAAACATTAGTACTGATGAATTTAATCAAGATGTTATTTTGACTACAGACAGAGTTGTACAATTTAAAATATATTACAAAAAATGGAAAATTTACATTACGGTTATTACAGTACGTACAATATACGATATTGATTGCAAGTTATAAATTTAAACTTTTATTATCGTGACGTCATATAAGTTAAATTCTTAAACTTTCATAAGTTTTTATATATTTGAACGTCTGTATACATTTTAATTTACAAGTGTGTTGAATATTTAACGCCTATTTATTTAATACAAGTACCTATATATATATATATATATATAGGATTTTCTATGGTCATCCAGTATAAAACATCGGTCCTTAGCATTATGTCAAAGCGTACGCTTTAAAATCCACAGTCGAGACGATTAATAGAATGTTCGTGTTCCTGTAATGAACACTTACAACATAAAACGTCTTGAGTGTGACTTAAAAAATGAATTAAAATATATATTAAGTTGTAAGAAATGGCACACATCGAAAACGCAGTTACTAGCTTTAGAAGCGGCCTCGTTATTTATTTATTTTTAACTCGAGGGCTTAATTATTATTTTCAATCTTTATGTTGTATCCCGCATTGCAGGACGTACGGATATAATTTATGTGTTATGACACTCCGTCCTCCGTTTTCCGCCCAATCTTGAAACATTGCGTGTTGAGTGGCGGAACTAAAATATTATTTTTTTAGAAAATTATTTGACAAAAAAACAAAATTTCAGCCCTCATTTTTGAACCTTGTAAATATATCAAGTTTGTTTTATTGTAAACTAATTATTTACTTAACAAAATATAATTACCAACATACAACTAGGCAACACCATCGGATATCAATAAAAATTCAATGTCGCTCTATAAAATTGTTGTCTGTCAGTCATTTAATGACTACTGACCTCAGAAATTCGGTATATAAGTTTCTTTGGAGAGTGTAGGAAAAAACAACTAGATTAGAGACTAGAAATAAATAGACTACGGGTAATAAAGTCCACGTAGTCAAAGTCGCGGGCAACCTCCGGTTACATTTACGCATTTCCGGCATAAACAAAAACTTATTCCGAATTCAACACATTGCGCGTTTATAGGTGGAACTAAACGCCGCGCGTTGTCTTACGAAATGAAACGGGGTTATGATTTAAATATAATCTGTCCTCCGAATGCAAATCGAACCCACAACCAACCGCAGTTACAGTGAGTCGCTGCGCGACTGCGCCACTTTGAAGACCATCAGCTTCTGTATTAAATTCACATTATATATATTTGTGCCAATATTAGTTTGAATACAAAAAAAAAAAAAAATAACACAAGGCAGTAACAAATACAAACTAAGCGAACGTTTACATAAGCCACTATATTGAAGTGGGCAGAGAAAAGCGAAATGGAGAAATTCTTTAACCGCACCGTAAACCCTTTAGTTCAAAATGGCGGCTAAACACGGAGATCCACTCGTCACTTCGCTGGTACGTGTCGCGACAGACACTTGCGCGTGATAAAAATATTAAATTCTATAGATATTCCCCCAGTGTTGCTTTTTTTGTTTTTTTTTTTTAAATGAGACTAGACTTTATATTTACATTCAAACGTTAGTCCTGTGATATTTACGTTTTTGAGACATACAGCCATAGTTTTGTGTTTTTAATTTGTAGATGAGGGTATCGAGACTCAATTTGGAAGGAAGCGTGTGTGTCGAATTCGCTGGGTTCTTGGTTCGCTTAGGGAATTTTTTTTTTCAATACTATTTTATAAGTTTAACTTGGTACTTAACATAGATAATGATGCAGCTAAAAACGAATAATAAATTTTGTGTTGCTTCGTCGATCTGTTAAGGCAAGTAGTATTGGATACCGCTACTCGTTAACCTATATAGATATACAATATGGCATTAACGGACGTATATTCGACTTGTATAGGCGGAGAGCTAGCTGGTATATTCAAAAGAACGTTAAATAGTAAATTTTAATTCATATTTAATTCATAACACTCATATATGTCACTAAGTAAAGGCATACTATATAAAATAAAAAATGACTCAAAAACCTGGCCATCTGACCTGGTATCTGGCTGAATCGCCAATGCGATGGGTTGTGGGTTCGATTCTCATTCGGGGAAATTATTATATATAAATATTTTCATTTCTCCGCTCTGGCATCTAATACATGAACGGGCGGAAAGTGGAGATCGTAGTGTCTTGACACTAGATTCTCTCTGCTGCTATGCAGGAAAGAGCGTGAAGCTGTAAAAAGAAATATTCAAAAAGTAAGCTTAAAGAAATATCAACTTTGCTCTATAACGAATAACCTATTTCGATATTATAATATATGTAAATATAATACTGGAAACATTTCACATTATTAAAGTATTCAAGTAGCTTATTACTAACGAACAAGTATCCCATCAACACAGTTTGTAGTTGGATTTTTAAGAATACACAAATTTTACTTTTATAATATGTATGACAGTCATAAAAAAGTGCTACGCGCACTTCATATATATTTTTTATTCCGCATCACGGGTGAGAGTGAATGTATCGAAAATAGTGACAAGACACTCCGTTCTCCCATATTTGTTATGAGTGAAATTAAATTGTAATTATTAATATTTATGATACAGTAACTTAAGTAAGTTTGATAATGATGTGTGGCTGTCAGTTCGATTTTTTTTCAAAGTTGCTGCGCGTATACGAATAATAAGTCGTAAATAAAACACAATATAACTTCACACAACTCCAATTTATTACTTTTTTTAATTAAATGTGTTTCTGGTATAGTCTATCCATCCGTAATCTCTCTATACCCTCCTATTTTTTATATTTCAATGCTACCAACTTTTATTTCAATAAAATAAATCATTTTGATTATATCATACTAACAATTTATATTAAATAAACATAGATTTAGTTAAAATCACAAGAACAATTATAAAATTACTGAATTATGCTAAAACGATAATGTTTCTAATATAACAAAGCGCGGTATTGAACTTAGCAAATGAACGCGCAATGTCTTGAAAATGGATACCTAGTGGAGAACGTTGTTGATTTTTGAGTTGACTTCAAACTCTGCAAAATTGGTTACGAATAAAAAAAAAATTAATGAATACTCATAAAAAACCATCTTTGCGCCTTTTCTCACATAGCAAGGTAGTCAAAGAAAACCTAGTGCCAAGACATTCCGTTCTCCGCTTTCCGCCCGAATTCAAGACATTAATTTTGTAATGAAACTATTTTTAACCTGATTAGTCTCGTATATTATTGGTATTCGAAAATATATTTAGAAACTTTGAGGTCTCAAAGCTTTCTCACCAGAGAGCAAGATACAGGCAGCTCAGTCTGCAAGAATACAAGGCAAGTACGCGAGGCAACTAAGAAGTCGTCGGCGGTAGTTTGATATAAAATTTGTATCAACTGACAGACGAATGCCACCTCAGTCCACCCGCGATTAATCCGGTTAAAAATAGTTTTATTTCAAAATGTGTAAAAAATCGCGGATATCAAAGTTCTTAACATTTTAACGCCGCGCTATACTACTATGATGATATACATATAATCATAATTAAAAAGATACATTATGTTTTTTACATGTTCAAGGTTTTAACATTTATGTTTTTCGAAGTTGCTCTAAGTGAATATGTAGTTTCCAATAAATATGAATTTCTGACAAAGTATATTGACAGCTACGGATTTATGCTTTTATCCCGCATATGCAAAGTTGCGGATTTTTCTTTATTCTCTACAAGTAAAGTACATGCTATGCAAGTAGAGAAAGAGAACCTAGTGTCAAGACACTCCGTTCTCTATTTTCCACGCGAATTCCAAGTTGGTTTCCTAAATATCAATACGAGCTATCTGGTTACTCAATAAAAGGCAATATCGTGTTTTTGCTCAAGCATTCCAAATTATGGTATCGGCAGTTATAAAATTGGGAGGAGGGGGGCCTCATTAAGGTGCAACGGGGTGGGCTCGGGTGGTAGGGGGTTCGTATACCGTTGATGTAGTTAAAAAATTTTGGGAACACGAAAATTGGGTACATCGCGGAACTACGGGCCAGTTACCGAGTTCCACTTCAATGAAGTTAGCATTTTGTTTGTACAATACTTTACATGGACTGTTATTTGTTAATTGTGACACGATTTGTTCTTGTTTTTGCTTCGTTTGATGGCACTGGAATAATATAGTTAATTAATGGTAATGGTAATAGTTGATACTAGTTGTGCCCTCAGCTTCGTCCGCGTGGAAATATTTTAATTAAAGTAGCCTAAGTTACTCCTTATTTACATCAGCTATCTGCCAGTGTAAGTCCCGTCAACGTCGATTCAACATGACAAACAAACAGACACAAAATATGTAAAAAATGTTATTCTGTTATATGCACCGTGTATACATATGTACAAAACTGTTACTTTAATATTGCAAACAGACACTCTTATTTTATTTATTTGTATATATTGATACAAGTGGAGACGGAGTGTTTTGACACTAGTTTCTCTTACACTACTATGCGGGAAAACTCTGAATTGTAGGAATTGTAAGAAATACACTACGTTACACTTGCTATTATTTTTGTAAGTGTGTGCTTGTTTCAAGTAGTAAAAGATCATTAGTTTTCGCGGATTTTTAAACATTTTTAATTAAATTATTTTCAGCCGAAATATATCGAATTGCGTATATTTTGGTATTTGAAAATATATTTTTAAAAAACCCCGGCGTTTCGAACACTTTATAGGAGTCCGTGGTTGTTACCACCTGTTGGTGGAAAGTGTATTTTACATTTTAAATAGGGTTTTCTAAAATAATCGAAAACTAAAATATACACGATTTAAAAATACTTAACTGTGTTGAACTGCTATTTTTATAAGCTAAAATTACGTTATTATATATATACTAAAATTCTTTCTATAATCTAAATGAATACACAATCTCCATACAAATCCACCATCTGACACATCTAGCGGGGCACACGTGCAAAGACAACCAAAATCCGATTTCTGACAGCGGACCCATATCAGCAACTATCAACTTCAAAGTACGACTAATTGACTAACTCGACACGCTCCGCTGGATGCTCCAGAAAGGCTAATGTTCTTACATCCACTGATCTTTGGTGATGCTTGAATGATTTTTCATTTAAAAGCCAGTTATAACTATTGTTTTCTATATATATATATATATATATATATATATATATATTTATGTGTGCACAGTACTTGTTGTAATAATTGTTAAAAATTATGTTGTATATTATGTTTCTTCAGAGTTTTTGGATGTAAGTAAGCAAAACCGAAAAGTTTTTTTCAGAAAACGTATTACAATGTTAACGAACCGGAACTCGAACCCGCGTTCTTGGAAACCGTCCAAGCGCTACTTTACTGTAAAAAAAAGAAATGTTTTGTTATTAAAAAATTACATATGACATCAAAATTATTTATATTATATTTATTTAAGAGAACGTGAGGCCATCGTGGCTCAGTGGCACAGTGTCGGACTGTATATATATATATATATATATATACGGTTACAGTTGAACGCTGTTCCGTATATATATATATATATATATATATATGAAATGATTAAACAACTTTTCAAATTCCCCCATCAATATTCCAATCTTCATAAACTAATTACCGAGCTGGCAATAACTTAATTTTTTTAGCACTACAATTTTTAGCCCCACCTGCCCCCGTGGGCTTAATAAGGCGTCGGTCGTTTCACGTTTTTACTTGGTCCTTCGTGCCGGATACGCGCCCCCGGCTTTATGGTTTTCATTAATGAAGGCTTTGGGGTTGATCATTCGAGCCTGTATCGAAGCTTGATCATGGGGTGACTTGGATTGAATAGTCTATAATATTTTTAAAGATAAGGGCGAACGCCTTCATTATTATCTCGCCTATAACATTCAATTGATGGCTTCGTTTGCATACTCTTAATGCGGTCGCTCTTGCCTAACATTGCACGTACCAAACGTCAATTTATTAATTTCATTTTAGATTATATTATATTTATCTCGACTAAGCTTGATTTTAAGTATTAAAGTTGCGTATTTAGTGTGAATTTGTTGATTCAATAAGAAATTAATAAACAATTGTGCATATAACATTGGACTAGAAACAGCCGCAACTCGCTCCTTGGACGGGACAGGACCCACCCTTTATTCAAATAGAATATCGCGCCATTTTCCTTCACGTTTGAATTACAAATCGGAAGACCGTTTCTTTCGGATTTAAATTCGGTACTCCCTCTAAATTGCCAGTTTGATTGCCACTTTTAATGCCACCTCCGAGTTTTCTCATCGGGATTATGGAAAATTATTAGCAATGCGACGAGCGAAAAGTGTTGCTCAATTTTTCGGCGAAAACAAAAGATGGTCCTGCGGAGCCGGATGATGAGTGCGGACGCGATTGTTGTTTCTGTTTGATCTTGATAATTAGTTATTGCAAACGGAATAGATTATTAGTTAGCTGATGGGTGTTTACGCCCAGTAATTATACGTCAAACCGCCCGAATAATTAGTCGCGTTAGCATCGATTTTGACGCACCGCTTAGAATGTAACCGAATTCAGTATATACCATATCTGATAACAGTGGATATATCTAGCGTATCCTTCTCTATCGTTACCTTTATTAATCGCAGCCTGATGATTAATTCGAAATGTTTAAAAGCGATAGAATCCCACTGCGGACATTATCGTCTTAAAGACGCCGGGCGTCAGGGTGGTGGAGTTTTTTTTTCCGAGTCGTCAGATAGATTGGATGACACTCGATCTCCCCAAGAGGACGAAATTAAAACGGCGGCGATGAGCCAAGCCAAACGAGCGGCGAATTATTTTCCGTTGAGTGATTCTCGGCCATAAAATTTCTGATTGATCAATTCATCCGGTGTTTCCATTTCGTCTTAATGAAGAGCACGTTCCTTGTGGACGTTTTTTTCACTCCCCCGTCACTATTTTTCCGCCTGTTTTCGCTTTACTGGATGTTTTATTAATTTCCCAGTTTTCACGCTTCGTAATGGGGTTTGATCAAAAACAGATTTGTTTTATGTTAGCGAGATCTGTGTTAGGATCATAGAGTCTCAATTCAATGATTTAATATATATATATATATATATATATATATATATATATATTTAAATAAAACTCTTAATATTAATTTACAGGCAAAACTAGTTTAATTAATAATATCTTGGAGGGTTTTAAATGCTGCTTGACTAAACGCGGTAATTAAACGAACACACCACCACATATACAAAAAAATACCGGTAATATGAGATAAGCTAAGATAGAAGTTTTCTTGGTGTTCTGATCATTTATTACATTATTATATTACATGTATATACAATTAATAATAATTATTATTATTTATAATAAAATAATTAAAAGCCAATCAACTCCAATCCCCTCAGCAAATTGATTAGCTTATTTAAAATCCCAACGTAATATTATTCTAAAGTACTAACAAATTGAGCTCTTGTGTGAGTTGACCTCTGTGTGTTGCTTTATGTCGATGTACATGAGTGTATGTGAGGGGTGTGTGTTTTTATTTGCAAGCGTGTACATTATTAGTCAATATCAAACTAAGTCAAATCATCAATCCATCAATAAGTCAAATGTCAAACTAACTCAATCGTGTCCCAATATATTGATGGCTAAACAAAAAAGTCGTCATTTTAGTTTTAATGTTGGTACAGACGTCCTCACCCGATCGGATGTGGGATTTTATGGCGGTCCACGACATTACCGAAAACCCTTGCCGCTGGGCGACGGTCGTCAGCGTTCCATTAAAAACAACAATACCTAAGATAATGGACACTTCGGTGTTTCACGATTTGGATCGGCCACCCATTTTATGATGATAATTTCGCGTATTGTGTATTTGAATACATGTCATTAGTGGAATGAGAATCATTTGAAATTCAATTCTATTTTATATGTGTATTTGTTTATTTAGGTGTAGAGTATGTTATTTGTATGTATGTATGTATGGGTATCGTGATATAGTTTATCGTGGCCCAGTGGGACTGTAAACGGGATTGATTGCTGGTTCGATCTCCATTTAGAGGAATGATTATGTTTAAATTATTCTCTTTTTACTGCTCTTTTCGGACTAAACGGCGTTGAGATATGCTACTTAACACAATACTTCGAATTCGGCCTGAACACGGAGAACTCTCTGCCTGTCAGTATCGTCCACGAATATTGTTTTATTTCTTTGACATAGACAACTTGTCGATTTATATTTTTAACATGTTTTAAAGTGTTATTCGCACGCTTAAGTAATTGAAAAAGACATATTTAGAAAACGTATAAATTTTTTAACGCAGCGGGATTTGAACCCGCGCCTTCAAGTTTTGCCGTTTGAATGATTTTCAAGAGGCGCAGGTTCAAATCCAGCTGGGTTCAAATTTTTCTCGTTTTCTAATATGTCATTTTGTGGCATTATGATAAATGCGTTGTTATGATATATATATGAAAGTATATTATTTTATGAAAGTTAGTAAAGGTAACTTAGTGACTTTTGCCCCTGTCGGATTGCTTTAGAGATGTTGGTGTTTTTAAAAATTATTTTAACATATAATTTGAACTGAACCAACGACCACGAACCCAGAACTATTGGATATAAACAGACACTACCCATTAGCGCTGTAAGAGCTTTAAATTTGTAATTTATTTGCAATATATATATATAAATAATTTATCATACTTAAAAGTATTCAAGTACAGTAAAAATGATCTCACCATACAAAATATATAGAAATATATGTGTTCATATTTCCGTAATACATTTTTCAGTCGACATTATTGCTCTACGTTAATATTTGCCTCGGTCAAGATATGCATCAAGCATGCTCCATTATAAAATGAGTGGCAGTCGGAATTATTTACAGTGCACTCCGTATCTATGTAGTATTTTAATATGGGTGTATTAATAACTTACAATGTTTTGACTTGAAATTGTTGAAAAAAATGTTGGGAATTTATTATAGTGAATACTGTAATATATGAATATATATATATATATATATATATATATATATATATATATATAAACAGCTTCACGCGTTTTGGCGTATATCAGAGATAACCTAGTGTTCAGGCACTCCGTTTTCCATAAATATATATGTATATATATAAATCAGCTTCACGTTTTAGCGTATAGCAGGGTAGTCGGAGAGAACCTAATATCAAGAAAATATTTTTAAATATAAATTACGAACATGTGATAACGATTTTAAAATGACGTATAAAAATTTGAGCGCAGCGGGATTCGACCTCACGACTCTTCCGGTTATTAACGGTTTCTAATTGTCTAACCATCCAGTTGGTGGACGGCACTTGGACGGTTACCAATGGGCGTGGGTTCGAATACCGCTTCGTTCAATTTTTATACGTTTTTCATTTCATAATTGTGTGAAAACTACATACTACACTAAAAATGTTAAAATCCTAGAACAAATTATGTTATGTCTACATATTAGTTTGTTTGTTTTCAGGCATATAATTTGTGTATTCTGGCGTAGGAACAGAAAAGTTCTTTATTTTCCTCACAAAAAGTCTCCGTTTTCTACTTTCCTTAAAGGTGCACTTTGCAATATTCGATATAGATTAGAAAAATATATATTTTTATTAAACATTTTACACTGAGCGATAATCGAACTCATTGCCATTCTACGTAACCACACGCACGTCCAAATAGCCATACAGTTTATATAATTAAAAAAAAAAAAAATAGATGTATATATATTAATATATATAGTTATCCACCCAGTTGTCAGCAACATGCTTTGAATATCAAAATTCAATACGTACTTGAATCTAAGACCGTCAGTATTCTCCCTTAGAAATTAAGAACGCCATTTTACAAACGGAGCCGTTATATTAAATTTTGACGTCATTCTTACCTTTGATGTTAATATAGGGATGTCTATCTCCTGATAAATAGCGATTAAACAAACAAGAAAAAGACGAGCACTTTGCTCCCCCGCCTCGCCCTCGATATAATTTCATTATTTGCAGCGTCGACTCAACTGAAAAATTGTCGATCTGTAACGCAGATAATTTTTTTCGTGAATGCACAATGATTTGTTTTCTCTCAGGTTTTCGGTTTTCTTTTTAGTTCAGCAGTCTGAGAGAGTGTAGTGTCCAAGACACTCCGTTCGGCTAGCTAGAGCGAAGTTTTAGAAACTAAATTAATTTCTAAAGTAGTTTTTAAAGTTTCAAATATATTCATACTCTCCCCCCCGAGCAGAGGTCGAACCCGCAAATTTCACGTTTACATTTGCACGCTGTCCCACAACTGTCAGTTTTGTATTTCTATTTTTTAAACTAAGAGGTTATTGTCTGAACCTTGTTCTGTGGTAGCTAAGATGTTGTATAAGTTTAAGTATAAATAGTGTTCTTAGAAGATTAAGGAAATACTATATTTGTGTGTTTGAAGATTGTTTTAGGGAACGATGGAGCTCACATTTTTGTATTATTATATAAAAAGTCCCTAAATAAAAACAGATTTAAAAAATAAATAATAAAAAACTAAGAGAGATATCATGCTTAACTTTAAACCTACAAAAATATAATTAGAAATTTGTAATAATATACTTAGCCATAAATATATTGTTACAAAGAAAAACTATTTTCTTATGACTATTAGTTAATACATTAATATAAAACCGTTAAAAATATATAAAGCTTTCTCGAAGCCCTTTGAATGAAGCTTTGATCGCTTTTTTGTGCGAACAGAGAAGGTTTCATTGTACCCATCAATAGCCCGGTACACAAACGTTTGACTAATACCAAGCGTATGGAGGACTTATACCTACTTTATCTAATGCAATCACAGCGATTCGGTTCTCTTTATCACCACACGCCATTTTAATATGACAAAATATTTTACAATTTACAAGCGCGCAAAAAATAAAACACAGTGACAAATCAAATAAAAATGACACTTTCCAAATTCAAAAGTAATAGTTTGTTTATTTTTAATTATAACATTATTTATGGCTAGACTAAATATTTTTGTTGTTACAATACATGATTTTTTTTGGCAATTGTTTATTTCTGGACCAATTTTTATATATTTACGTAAATTTTTATTGTATTCGTCTAATTTCGTAAAATTATATATTAGTTTCCTGCTTTTCTCGCACATCAGAGTAATGCACAAATTGTAAATGTATGAGAGAAGTACAACAATCAGTAATCATCAGTCAGAAGTCGTTTTGTCTTAACATAACAGAGAAGTGAAAATAATTCTAATATAATAATTTCTCCGAGTGCGAATTGAGCCCACAACCAATCGGGTCTCAATCAAGCGCTATCCCGCTGCGCCATGATGGATTCTGAAACTTGCAAAATAAACACTTTATATTAATTTAACTTATTTAAAAGATATAAGCTATACAGAAATATTGAAATCATAGTAATAGTATTAATTGCTAAACTAAATTATACAATAAAAACAGTGATTTATTCACACTTCCTAAGAAGAAAATTAACAAAACAAACCCTAAGATAATTTGTAAATGCATATCTCCCCCTACTCCCCAAGAATGGGGCGAAAGATGTGCTTTTGTCATGTTTTTATTAGTGAAAAACAATGATGAATTACCTTACATCGCGTTTATTAGACGTGTCTCTCGGTTTGGGGTTCTTTAATAGATGATTGAAATTAGATTTAATTTCGATTATATTAGTTTCTTTTTTACTTATTAATAATAAGCGTTACCTTAGCAACGTGTCTGTAAATAAAAAAAAAGTGTATGTGCAACACATGGTAGTTTGTGTAATATTTTGTGTCCTTATAATTAGTTATAAACGTAATTGGCTTCTTGCACTTCTTCATATACTTAAAACTAAACTAAAGGTTCGAAATTGAATTTCATTCCCCCGTCCGAATATTTTTCTTAAAATACATACTAGACCTTTCTAGAGAGAATATTAGTGTCTAGTGACGAGATACATTGCACTCCACTCTGTGCCTATTTAAAAACATTACTTGTTGGGTAATGCACCTGACATCTATTTTTTTCTCAGCTTTATGCTTTTTCCCGCATAGCATTGTATGCAGAGAGCAGCTGGTGTCAAGACACTGACAAGATTTCATGTTAAGTAGCGGAACTGAACGCCGCGCTTTGTCTTGTTACCAGAGCGTAGAAATGAAAATAAACTAGATATAATCATTCCCCCGAATGGGAATCGAACCCACAACCCACGCTAATACAGCCAGATGATGTGGCATAATAAACTAATAATTACATTATTTATTATACGGAACACACACATTGGATCAGCTCCCAGTGCTTGGCCAAGTTTTTTTAATTTATTTTCTTAGGTGAAACGAGCGATGGTCCGTGAGCTCTAAAGAGGGGAATGTAGACAATATCGGGCGTGTCGAACTTGCCGTCTTGCAAATTAAATTGTTTGCGCATCTACAAGGTGTTTTATGGAAGCGTGTTTACTGACTTTGGGGAAACTTCGATGAATTTGTATGAACTCCCATAGGAATGTTTACATCATACTCAATTAATTACTTACCATTTACTCCTCGAGTTTGTACTGTAGTGTGCTCAATTTCAGTTTAAAATACTGCTACGCAAACTAGCGTGGAAATGCAACAGCCATTGTCTCAATTTCGGGCGCAAAGTGAAGAACAGAATGTCTTGACACTAGGTTCTCTCTGCTTATCTTGCTATGCGGGAGATGGTGAGAGGTTGCAAAAAAATAGGTAGTTCAATGGTGTTGAAATATGCACCAGATTATGTAACGAACTTTCACTTTCTAACTCTTTCGTTTTTCAAATAGATAGTTACGGTTTACGAATTTTAACGTTGGAAAAGCATCTTTAATTATAAAAAAAATATTTGCTCATCATAAACCCATCCCAGGCTTTACATAGATTCTATATGAAAATACATTCTGTATATAATCTTACTAGTATGCAAAAGGAAATTTGCGTACAAATTTACGTAGCATAGCAGCTCTACGGTAAATCAAGTAAGCGAGCTAAAACAGTATAGTATGCCGAAGGTGCAGCCAATTTCACTGTACCTCATTGAGGCTAATTTTCATATTAACGAACGTGTCTAAAGTCTGGTCTACACCCGGGTCCAAACGAAATGCCTCACTGCATGAGTATAGACGCTGTGAGAATAGTTAATTTATTTATATGGGTTATCGTTTTATATTATACTAGCGTGCCGAACTCAACTAGATAAATGTATAGATGTTTTGTATATTCATAATACATTAAAATTCGTAAAAAACTAAAAGAAATCGACGAAAAAAGCCTATGTTTGTCACAAGACCCCCAAATATCTTTTTATGCAATTTCATCACAATCGGTTTAGCGGTTTGGCCGTGATGACGCCACATACAGGTAGGCAGACAGCTACTTTCTTATTTATTATATTTGTATGGGCGATGATGATAAGTCATGCTTAATACAGGCTTATGGTTAATTGTATTATTTAAAATCAAAATATTGTTTATTCAAATAGGCTGTTACAAGCGCTTTCGAATCGTAAATTATCATAAAATGTCAGTATTGTCAGTCCTACCGGAAGCTACCACTATTTCGTTTTATGTCTTGAATCATTCGAATCGCATAACCAAAGAAATCAATTTTCTATATAGATTATTCAAATTAGAGGCTGTCGTGGCGCAGTGGCGTTTGACTGTATACGCGATGGATGTGGGCGCGATCCCCACTCGGGCTAACGATTATATCCGCCACTCAACACGCAATGTGCTGAATTGGCGCGGAAAGTGGAGAACGGAGTGTCTTGACACTAGGTTATCTCTGCCTACCATGCCTGGAAAAATCGAGAAGCTGACAGAAAGTAAAAAAGAATTTATACAACATAGGTCACTGTATTTAACATACGTGACATTGGCGAAGTGACTTGGGCTCTACTACCACGTTCGCAACGCCATAATTAAAGAACTGAACTGAATTGAACAAACAATTACATCTTGATAGTGCCGGAATTTAAATAATAGCGTTTAATTCTTTTGGTATATTTAGATATATACCGCATTTATGTAGCTAACCTAACCTAACCTAACACATACGGATTTTGTATGATGAGGAAATGATAAAACCTTTGAAGAACGTCTTGCTTTAATATAAATATAGTATGAAATAAGAAAACATTTACGCTGACGCTAATGATTTGTTCAAACAACCATTCATGGTGCATAAAAAGTAAAGCCAATTTGCCCCTGGCATCCACAAAGGAGCACCATCTAGCGATAAATTATCGGAATTATTGCATTAAAAATTCCATTTAGTAAGTCAAAGCGCGCCATTATACCATCGAGCGCGGATGTGAAACGTCGTAAGCGACTTTGTAGGTGTTGGTATCTGGAGGTATTTTTATATTACACAGCTCTATGGAAAATTTTGTTTTGTGATTCGCCCTAATTATGTTCGAGACGGTCGATGTTATGTGTACTTGGGAATTTCAGCATTACTTATTGTGGGTATAACAGGTGTATTTGTAAATTATTATTTGGCTGTCTTATTAAACCTCATTTTAGATGGTGCTAAATGACTAGTTACTACAAAAAGACTGTCGTTAATACAAAAAGACTGTCGCGGTATAAACTACTGCTCCTAACAGCGCATTCTCTTGTTTTTCAACGAAATTTGAACTGGCACTTGTGAAAATCATATCATCGTATATATATTAGTATTAAAGTCAACGTGGCATCATTGGGACTTCGAGAAATATTTATATAAGTTGTATTAGTGTTCAGTATGGATCAGACGAGACAAAGCGCGATGTTGAGTTACTTTATACTGAATACAAGAAAAGAGTGAAAATCTTATTGTTAGAAAACGTTTAATTTTTTTAACACAGCGGAACTCGAACTCGCGCCTCTCGGACACCGTCTACTATGTATCAAGGTTCAAAGCGTTCAAGGTAGAACGCATGGCATGGTCAAGGCGCTTGGACGGTTCCCCAGAGGCGCGGGTTCAAATTGTTATACGTTTTCTAAAAATATGTTTTTCAATTTCCTAAGTGTGTGAATAACACTTTAAAATTCTGAAAAAAAGAAAAGAATGATTCAGTTCTCTCTGCTATGTGTGAGATAAGAAATAAAAAAATATTTTATTTACTACTTAACTTCAATAATTCAAAGCTAAGTTAACTTTTCTTAAAAAAGAAAATTAAATGTACAATATACAAGAAAACATTATTACATTATATTTTTCGAAGCTTTTTTAATTATAATATACAAACAGACAGACTCGTTTTGTAGTGTTTCGTTGCATGCAAAGTCAGTTCACGAGGCCAGTGTAATATAAAGGTTGTATTTCAATTATGCGACACTGGTAGGCGTAACTAAATACGTGATGTCGTTAGTCTGCGAGATAAGAGTCCCGTTGATTATGTCCAATGTCGACATTATATTATTAAGTGGGGGAAAAATCTGGAAGCTGTTAGCGAAGGTTTTTGAATGTTGTACCATTAAAATTATGTGCTGGGAAATTCGTAGAGCCTCTACGCTTGTTTCAATGCTGTACGAGTATGTTGATATATTATAAAAAATACCTTAATTGTTATATTGTAAAAACAATGAAAAAGGACGTTCTGCTAAATTTTTTACACCGGTGTTATCAAATATGAGAAATTAAGTTTAATTAGTGATAGAAAATATACATCAAATTTGACCTTTACTATTTATTAGGTACACATACATTTGTATGCTTGTTACTTAATTATATTCGGCGTACTCATGCAAAATTGTCTTGTGTAGTGATAAAATGGAAAATGTACTTGAATAATATATGTCGTCAGAGTTTTTAAGTTCATTTACATCATATTTAGAGGTTTTTGATAATTTTTCTATTAAAATGATGTGCTACGAATTTCGTAGAGCCTCTACATTCGGTGGTTTTCGATTGTACTATACTTGTATATTTTTTTCTCGTTTTTTAATGACGTTTTCAGATTTTGTTTTATATTTTTGTAAATTATTACATTACATTTATTTGATACGATATTTCGTAGTCCCTCTACGTGTATACATAGTACACTTTCGATATTTAAGTAATATGTAAAATCAGAGAGATTGTTGGATGTTTCGGTATACTTAATGTGTTTGAAATGATTCTTTTCAAAGATTACAAAACAAAGATTATATATACTAGAATACCAGAGTGTAAGTGGCGTAAAGCCAACACTCGTATCGGTGGCTAGCAGCCCGAATAGCTTATTTGTAAGCGCTTATCCTCTATATTAGCTTGCTCTCTTATTCTATGACTTATTGAAGGCATATCTTACTGTGTAAATTGCATAAATTTACAAGCTGTAAGATTTAAATAGACGTAGGAAGTAGAAAATGACAATAAGAAATGTCGTCTTAGCGCAACGGGTTTCAGTATTGATATTGTACACAAATGTGAAATCAGTCCTGTCTATTCCATATGAAATAATGAAAAAACCGGAAAAATTATTTATCAACATTTATAAAGTGATGTAAGAAAATGCACTTAGTGCTCCAAGACTTACAGCAATATTACATAAATGTAATTTAAAGTAAACATTTATCGTTAATTTTACTTAATTTTTACTTGAGCTGACGTGTAGCAGATAATATTTGGGCGGGTGACCAGAACGGGCAATGGCACGTTGGCCACTTGCCAAGCTGGCGAAGCTTAACTTATACCACTTTTCGTTTTATAAGGATAATATCGTGATATGGCGATATAGTGCAGAAATTAATAGTGGTTTCGGTGCTACGTTCTTGGAACTACATTTTGCTAGTGTTTTCAAAGTCATAACACTGTCCCGGTTAAATAATCTGAACTTGTAAATATTTAGACCTTTAGTGTATCCATGCACGTTCAGCTTACATTAGTGCCTACCCCAGATGAGAATCGAATCCATTACCTACAGCAAACTGTATGAATGTCAGGACATTCAAGACACTGTCAGTCTTGATAAAAGCAGTGTCTAAGCTAAGAAGACTTAAAAAGTAAGAGATCAGTAAGTTCCTAAATGAATCTAAGATTTTATATAACGGATAAAAACTTCCAACATAATTCTACGACTTAAAACCTCCAAGATAAGTTATCCCCAATAACTTCGATACGACCGAAGCAGGAGCGCTAACTGACTCGCTAACTTTTCATTTCATTTTCCAAACTTTTAATCTCAAAGTGCCCGTGAAAGAAAAATGGACGCGTTAAGGAAATCGCCAGCGCCACCTATTATCAACTCCTGCTACTTGCATAATTTCCATACCGTCTAAAAAGTTAACCGGAGGTCCGCAGCCGAATAGGTCCTTTAGACCGTATAGCCGAAAAGCTTATTTTGCCACTTATCCCGTAAGTCGCTTACGCCGCCATAGCCGAGACGAATTGTTACAAAAGAGTCATAAAAAGTAAGATATTAATGTATCGCGGGAGGCATTAGACGGTAGCAGGATCGATTTCTATGCATAAAAAATGCTAATGGCCCGAGAGAGTATTCCTGGCGCTCGTGTTGGTGATTTATGGTACGAGTTTGGCCAACTATTCGCGTTTCGATGTCATCTAAGGTGTTTCGCGGACAGGTGGTAGGCGAAGCTGGAATGCTTTAGAGAAAATGACAAGGTGTTTGTTACGCTCATCTACCGGTTCCTTACGCCATTTCATATATTATTTAGAGGTTTTGTCGTATTTTGTGGATGGCGCCTCTAAGATTTTTTAATGTTTTAAATAGATAATATCTAAGAACTCAGTAATAAATCTTGTTATATATATGATTAAATCGAATTCCTCTTACACACTATATGTGTTATTATTATTTATTTTTTTTGTATTACTCCTTATTACTTAAGCTGAGCTGATCTACGCTTAATATGATTTGGGTGGATAGGTGGATCATGATTTTTTATAAACTGTATGCGATTTATTTATTTAGTGCGGATCGCCAACGCTTGTTGTATTTAGATTACTATGTACTATTCAAAAGAGAACACATTTTTCACAAACTATTTATTACAGATAGACAAATAAGCAATAAACACAATAATACAAGAAGCTTACTAATTAATATTCAAAGCGTTTTTTAAGCGATTTTTAAAGCGATCATTAAAGGTAACCCAATTTTCCCAAAGAACTTATAAAATTTATTAATCATTTTTAATGATTAATAAATAATGGTTGCGGGTTCAGTTATTCGGTCTGTAATACATATATATTGGTACTTCCGATTGAATTCAATTAAAAGGTCCCATTTTTGCAGTGGTGGTGACAGCAACATTCCGATAGATGGAAAATTTATATACAACTTTTTAAATTAAATTATTTTAACCTGAGTAATTGCGTATTTTATGGTATTTAAACATGTGAAGGTTTACCTGTGACCACGGACTACTGTAAGAAACGTCGAGTTTTCTAAATTGTATTTTCGAATATCAAAATGTAAGCGAAAATGTGTTAAACTGTCGAAAGCCAAAGTACTTATTTAATGGATAAACTTTTGTTCACAAGATTGTTTGTGCCTACTCGGCATCCATATAATTATAAAGAAATAGGATTTAGATACAATTTTTTATTAATTAAATCATCAAAAAATTTGTTAAATCATTTTCAAAAACTGCAACGATAATATATATATATATATATATATAATTTTTAATATTTTTTAAAGTGTTATTCGCACACTAAGGAAATTGAAAAATACATATTTAGAAAACGTATAAAAATTTGAACGCAGCGGGATTTGAACCCGTGCACTTGAAAACCAACCAACCACCAACTTGAACGGTTTTCAAGAGGCGCGGGTTCAAATCTCGCTGCCTTCAAATTTTTATACGTTTTCTAAATATGTATTTTTTATTGCATTGATCAACCAGCATAGTTTGTGAATTTTAGTTTTGTAATAAAATATCTGAATTTTGTGATACACATGACAACAATATTTTAACTTAATTTCAGTACATTCTAGTGACTCTGTTACTGCCATCTAGTGACGAGTAGCGTCAAACGGTATTCGGCAAAATCTCTTTTATATGTTAAACCTGATCCGTTTATAAATGAATGGTTTTTTTTGTTCTCTTAATATATAATTTAAATTGGTTTTACATACTTTAAAGAAGACGTAATTAAACTGTTTTTTTTCCTGAAAAACAGTCCATAGTCATCAAATAAATTATTTGTCTGAAATTAAGTACTATATACGTCGTTAAAGATTATTTTTGGATATGTTACATCTGCGCAAATATTATAAAAAGGATTGATTTGTGTTTTTGTTAGTAAATTCAAAAAGTACTGGCCGGTTTTATTAATTCTTTCACCATCATATGGTACTGCTACATTAATGGTGGTTAGTCACTAAATAACATGGGCTATATTTAGCTATACTATCATCATCATCATCAGCCGGAAGATGGCTACTGGTCGACATAGGCCCCCATAGAACACTATTTAGAGTGGTTGTAATATATACTAATAGTTTAATTACATTATAATAATCCTTATCAATTGACACATTATTATATAATTTGTTAAAATGGAAAAAATTGAGCAGAGCTTGTCATTTAAGTGATAACATGGGCGGGTGAAAAAACGGAATAGTTAGTCATGTAGTTAATGAAGGCAAAGCCGCGAGCGGATCGGTAGTAATATATTTTCATGTTCCCGCTCTGGTACCTAAGACAAAACGCGGCGTTGAGTTCTATAACATAGCAACCAATGACTGATAAGGGTTCTGCAGGAAAAAGCGGGAAGAAACAATACAAAAAAAAACAGTTTTCATAGTTAAATTGCCCCTTATGATATATTTTTCCATGTATCTTCCACATACACACTGCGATCAGTTATATTTTTATTATATGTCTAGATAATCATGCCCCCGGGCGGGAATCGAACCCACAAGCAATCACGTTAACAGTCAGAATTACCTCCGGAAAATATGAAAACATATTTTTGTATTTTTGCATATTTTTGTTTATTTCATTGTGTATTTGCAATCAACCAATGACACTTCATGTCATAAATCCCTTGTATATATTATATTATAATAATGAATTATATAAATCTGTATTAGAATTTGCAATTTTGGTCTTCAATCAATCAATCAATTCAGCCTTTTCCTGTCCACTGCTGGGCGTAGGCCTCCCCCAGGATCGTCCATCTGGGTTTTGGTCTTTGAACAGTTAGTTAAATACAAGGATTTTGTAAAGATATACTAAAAATATGTAAGTACGAAACGTGTTAAATCCAAGTAAACAACAAGTGTTTGTTAACTTCAAACAAATAGATACGGAACAGTAGAAGAAGGAAGCGGAATACAGCATTTTTGTTTCAGCTTTACGCTTTTTCCCGCAGAGTAGGCAGGAGGCACCTAGTGACAAGACACTCGTGCGTGTTGGCGCATTAGGAGAGCGTATGACTAAACGCGATTGGTTGTCGGTTCGATTCTCATTGGAATTGGGGGAATGATACTACAAATATTTTCACGTTTCCGGTCTGATGCCTAAAGACAAATCGTAACGTTGAGTTCTGCAACTCAACGCGCAATGGCTCGACCTTTCATCCGGAAAGTGGAGAACAGTGAGTTGATACTAGGTTCTCTGACTACCCGGCTATTTGGCAAAAAAATTGCTGAACCAATTGTGAAGTTGTTTATATAAAGATACTTGAGGGTCTTGGGATGAACGTAGACTTACTTATTTTTCTCTCATTTTCTTTAGGAATTTAATTTTTTTACGAAAACGCTGCCGCAAATATACGACAGGTATTGTTCAGGCGGGCGAAGTCGCGAGCGGGTCGCTAATAATTGTACGGTCAAAGTATCTATTATCAACAGTTGTATTAACTGAATTCAAAGCTACTTCAGTCATAAAAATTAATAGTCTATTAAACTGTGTTTCTATTAAAATTATTATTGTAGCAGCCTATTTCACTCATATTTTTCTCCGAGACATTGCGTGTTGAGTGGTGGAATTCAACCCCGCGCTATGTCTTGTCCCTAGAGCTTACTGATGCTTAGCACAATATGTTTAAATAAGCGAAATTGAGCAGCTTATTATGGTACAATACTTGTCATTGCCTTTCCTGAAAATATTAATTTGAAAAAAAAAATATCGTCCGAATCATATTACGTTTCAATAATTAATGCTATATTTTAATCACAGCAACTTAAAAATACGAACAGCGCTCAATCAAAGGGTGTTGAAACAAAAATTATATATGCAAATTTTAAGGGTAGCAGGGTTAGATTTTAAAATGTGAGATTCACGTACGGTAAGCCTTCCACAATTAGTGTAAGGTGGGCATCTCGGGGGTGGGGGGCTATTTTTCCATATTTAATAAAATAATACGAAAAATTAAAATATTCCACCCGCGTCAGCGTGTATCGTGATCGGTGCCACGGACAGATATATATATATATATATATATATATAAATATTTTTACGCCATTTTGTTTTACGTGACCGGAGATGCGGTTCGCGAAGATTATGGCGCTCGTGTTTAAATAATTAATGGTGGGACGCGGTTTTTTTTTTTTTGTTGTATGCGATTAGAATTTTAATTGTCAGTATTTGATATTATATTTCTTTGAATGTTTCTCTAATATTTTATAGATGAGATATGATACGGTACCTCTCGTATATTAAGCTACTTCATTCACAATTCATTCAAAAATGACATCGCAGTGTGTCAGTCAGCGTCTGTATACGCAATGGATGTGAGGTTCGATTACTACTCGTGGGAAGTTATTTTCGGTTCTCAAAGTGGCAGCTTAAGTTCCGCCCTAAACAATGTCTTGGGTTCAAGTGTAAAGTGGAGTGGAGAACGGCTTGTCTAAACACTCGGTTCTAGTAAAGGTGTAAATTTTTTTAATTAATTTCTTTTCTTTTCTTCAATATGTTATTTATTTTTTAATAATTTCAAAATTTAAATGTGTATACTACGAATTTTATTCATATAAACGTCCACATTTATACTCCATTTATCGAAAACCCCTAAAATAAGCCGCTAAGTTAACAAAAATTCTGTTAATTGATTCGAACTTGTCACGAAGTTTTGATAGGCGTAATTTATGCTTGCAAACTGACCGCAGTAGCACGGAGCAATGACAGGCCATATTTATCGCTTTTTCTATTTTTTTATGTAAAAATAAAGATTATTATATTTTCTTTTGATGCAAAAAGTCACAACAAACGGGTGACATGAAGTTTACGCGGGAAGTGGAGAACGGGGAGTTTTGACACTAAGTTCTCTCTGATTACCCTGCTTTGCGCGAAAAAGCTGAATGATAAGTATTTTATTTTTTAAAACTGAGTTACGGACTAAGGAAGCATATAATTAGAACATCTTATGTTTGTTTCAACTAATAAGTATTGTTAAGTATTAATAAGTACTCAATCATATCAATTTGAATAACTTTTTAAATTCAACCTTAGGTTTTTTAAACAAAAATAGCCTAAAATATATCTACGCTGAATGTTTATAGAGCGCGTAAATCGGATTCCATAATTTAAATACAAAATATATTATGTAAATGAAAAAAAAAACAAACAAAACAAAAGGCGTAAATATTAAACTAGATTATTTGAAACGGCAATTAATTGTACCACCCCAAATGCTACCTTTGGGGTTGGAAGCGTGGAAGGGTTGCCTTCGATTCTTTTCGATAATCACTGCCTAATGCACTACCCTTTGTATATTTAACACGGTGTGTTCGCTACACTGGAAAATGGTATTGTAATAATTTATACCATTTCATTAATCATTTTAGATAATCAAGAAATTGAGAAAATTGTGCATTTAACACATTATCAAAGGAAAGGAAATATACAGAAATGTGTAATTTTTTGTCAATTTTCTATTATGTGTGAATAACACATTAAAAGTGAAAAAATAATACTTATATGTGTACAGTGATTGATAGTTATATTAATATTACAAATATAACAATTTAGGTTAATCTTCCACTTAACAATCATCTAATATAAAAAATCTTTATTTAATTAAAGCCAATTAAATATGAACATATGTATTGTAAATAAAACACCCTTTTACTATAACTAGTTATCGGCCACGACTTTTTTTGTGCCCCGTTGCTTACTGAACCCGTAGGAATTTGAGGAAATCTTCCCTAGCACCTAGCACCTCTACATCCTCCAAGAAACGTGTACATACTAAATATCTGCTTTGTCTGTCTAGTTGTTTCTGTTGTGCGTTGTCTGTCTGTATGTATATACACTAGTTGTGACTGCGACTTCTTAACTAAAAACTCAAGTTACTCCTCATTTCAACAGCAATCTGCCAGTGAAAGTCCCATCAAAATAGGTCAGCCGCACCAGAGATTAGCTGAAACAAAAAGACAGACAGACAAAAAATTAAAATTATGTTATTTTGGTATATATACATATGCATTTAATAAAAAGCGATTATTTTAATATTACACACAGACGGTTGAATTATATTTATTTGTATAGATATACAGATTATATATTTAAAAAAAAAACACTCAATCGAATGAACAAAAACGACTATTCTCAGAGCTCAGTATCACAACATCTCGCCAAGATTCTAGATCACATTCTAAAGACAACTTTTTCAATTTCCTAAACGAATGAGCATCGCCGCTATCAAACGGTAAACGATTATAAGTACAACTTGCCTTACAGGAAGCGGCGTTGTAATGAGAAATATCGCGGGAGCTTGAAAAACCATGAAAAAATATATATAAAGGAGGACGCTTGTTCTTTTTATTGATTAAAAAACTTTCTTAATCATATTTTCTACGGCGCCTGGATAGTTGGTCGCTGCGTCGTGATGGGATCGCGATTCCGGATACCGGCCCTTTGATGTACTTACAGGCTACATCTCAAGGAAATACTTCTCTGCTAAGAGTTTTATATAGGAAATATTGTATTTCGTAGAATTGGACTCCTGTTTTTTTTTTTTTATTTGTGTTTAAATTTTGTTTATTTCTTTATTATATTACTCATTGAAGAAAATATCAGCGATGTACGAGTGTAATTACAATGTTAGTTGGTACAAATTACGTGATATAACTTATACGAACAATAATAAGACATATTTTTGTCATGAAAACTAAAAAAAACACTTTTAGAAAACGTATAACAATTTAAACGCACCAGGATTCGAACCTGAGCCTCTTGGCTAGGGACGGACTTGGGCAGTTTCTAACAGGCGCGTGTTGCCCAAAAATATTTTTCAATTTCCTAAGTGTGTTAATAACGTTTTAAAAAATGTTAAAAATAAATGAATATTTCGTCGCTGTCCTGATTTTAATAAAATTTATATATCAAATCAATTTAATCCATATATTATTCTTGTTACAGAAACTACACCTACTTTCTCCACCCGCTTTCGATGTGGAGAGAATCATCACAAGCGAATGTGGCAACCGTCTGTGCGTCTGGGGATCTCGAGGAGTGACCGTAGCGGAGCTACCCTCACGCTGGGGAAGAGGTGGCCTGTTCGATTCCGGCAGTCAAACTGTTTTGTGCAAGTAAGTTTTTAATAGCAAATTCCATATTTTATATAGGAAAAGGTAATAAAAATTTTGGGATTAAATGTTTTGATGTCATCGTGGCGTAGATAGGTGGTTATGAGTTCTATTCCCGTGCGAGAGATTGTTTATGTTGGAATATTTCCGTAAATACAATTTGATTAGGAACAGTACAGTTTTGGGTTTCGCCATCTCATTTCTAAGTACTCCAAATGGCCGGAAATTGAAGAACTCCTTGACTTGTCAAAAGATTTTTGGCGTCTTCTCAACGTGTTACATCTTGACCTGTATGTATGTATGTAATGAAATCTTTGAACTCGATTTTTATCCACTCCGAACGGTCAGATTAATTTAAAACTTTGTACAATTATCAAGGAACGATGACAACTACACTACTTGAAGTTTTCTAAATATGTCTTTTTCAATTTCCTAAGTGTGCGATTAACACTTTAACAAATGTTAAAAAACCATGCTTTTATATATATATATATATATCAACTTATTCCCATATATAATAATACCTAACTATTTGTTAGTTACATCAACATGTTTTCTAATACCACTTGATGAGTTTCAAGAAGGCGTTGCCGTCGTGTATTTTCTACTATCACGGTAAATTTTGAAAGCTATTAAGCTTCTCGAAGCGGCTATAATAGTGGGTTATCCTGAGGTAACGATTATGCCAAAGAATACAAACTAATAAGGAGGCTAATGTTTTAACCTTCTAAAGTGTGTTGTTTCAATATTTTTTTTTAATTTAAGATGTAAAAATGTATAAGAAGTTAAATGCCATTAGTATAATGTTTTTCATGTTTTCAACAAAATTTTCAACATAATATGTGTAATTCAGGTACCAAGCACATAAAATGTAAAACATCTTTATATAAAGTGGCTTTTTTTTTTTAATAAAAAGACTGCACTATTCTATATATTACCATTTTATGTATTGAAACATTATAAAAAAAAAGGAATAATAACAAATTTTTCGTCTAGATCTTACTATATATATGGGTACAAAAGTCGAATATTCCAAACAATATATAATCTACACCGTTTCCGCGCAAGACTTCAAGCCACCACTCTTTTGTACATGTTATTAGGCGGCAATATTAGTAATTTGCATATTTCGCCAGTAAAATTAATTCGTAGATTTGCCCGCATAAAGCTCTGGGGGGGGGGGGGGGGCCGTCTTAGGGTTTGGATTTCTGCATTGAGGTAATCGATCGGAATCAGACAAAGAAGGATAGCTATCTGTCCCTAACTGTTTAAGTTTAATCTTAGAAGTTTAATTGATAATGATTTGTATAGGATTATTATTGTTAAAAATCATAGCGTGGCATAGTGGGTCAGCACCCGACTGCAACATTATGGCTGGTGGGTTTCATCCTCACTCGAAGACTAACTTAAGACATAAAACTATTTTCGTTTTCTTGCTTTGGAATGTCTCGAATTCAGCAGAAAAGCGTGAGGCGGCTTTATTGTCGAGTCGTCATATGGACAGACAGTAAAAACTGTATTTAGTGAAAAATATATATTTAGAAAACTTATAAAAATTTGAACGCAGCGGGATTTGAACCCGCGCGGCGGATATGTATTTTTCAATTTCCTAAGTGTGCGAATAACACTTTAAAAAATGTTAAAAAAATGTATGTAGTGATTTTTCTCTACTCATAAAAGGGCAGAGAAAGATATCTCTTTATTCATTAATTTTCTCATCTACTTATAATAACTTAAATTTTTATCAATTTTCTCTCTAGACGAAAATTCAATATTGTCTTTTAAACGTTACTATAATATATCAATTAGCGACAAGACAAACAGGCATTGTCTCGGATTCGGGTGAAAATTAGAGAACAAGAGAGTGTCTTGACACTAAGTACACACTGACTATGATATGTACCTGACATACTCGTACATATACATTGACGTGACCTTCTCTGTGTTCTTTTTACTATATCATAAACAGACAGAAGAAAATTTCATTTAAAAGTTATTAATTAAATTTCTATATTAAATATAATCTACTACGTCTTTGTGTTAAATAAATGTTTGTAATAACGAAATTTTGATGACTTTTACTTCCTAAGTTATAACACTTAAAATGGGGGTAGCTTAAGATAATCTAGATGAAGGAAATTAGCATATGATCCGTTCGACTAATATAAGCTATAAACGTTAAATCAAAAGGTTAATTTGAGGCACTTTTACAGGGCACGGATACGACGCGATGTTTTAAGGTTCAATGTGAAATGTCATTTGTACATGTGTGCTCAGGTGTGATAGTTATAGGTCCATTTACAAATAAAAAGGTTCACGAAGTGTGTAATGAGTACTCAAAATGAATTTCTTGATAGTTTATTTAAGTAAATTCGTATATTAAGATTTATTGTACATATATCAATCTCAATATTTATGTGATGCAGGGAAGCATCACACTGTTTCTTAATTTTTGTTTTATACAGCTTTACGCTTTTTCCCGTGCAGCGGGGTAGTTAGAGAAAACCTCAAGTGTTAAGACACTCCTTTTTGCACTTTCCACCCGAAATTGAGACATTGCGTGTTGAGTGGTGGCACTCAACGCCGCACTCTGTCTTAGGTACTAGAGAAGGAAAATTAATAAATTAAATATAACTATTCCCCCGAATAGGAATCGAACCCACAACAAGTTTTAGAATGAAATCCAAGTTTAAAATTAATACACTAAAATTAAGGTTGGCGCCACCGTGTTTCTTTTCTTAGTACACGAGTGTGGTCAACGATTATTTAAAAATCTAGTCATTTTAATACACTTTTATTAGCCTATCTATATATCAATGTTAGAAAATCTTACAACTCTATTTTCACAATTTTTTTTTATTGATCACTTGATAATTTGTAATCGTGTCCCATGATATTTTCATACCAGAAACCTAACTGCAGGGCGATCAGTATAGTAAGGAAATACTTTTAACCTTGGTCCTTTTAGTTTTTTTTTAACTAACATGTTCTTTACAGAGTGTTATCACAAGGCGTGTACTCTATTCAAATCGACGATAAATCGTATCGTATAACGACACAGACTTATGATAATACCAGCTAAAAGGCACTATACCGCGACGCAGTTAGAAATAATCCTTACAACTAATATTAGCAATAAACAGCCCTTTCCACTAATTATGCTAAGATGTTTCGGCTGGAGTTGCCGTCTGCAGGGATTTTAGAACTTGACTTTGAGTTGACTGTGCACTTTATGGGTATCGCTTAAACGTGCGCCATTTTACGCCTCTAGATCTTTATATTTTAAAATGCCTTTTTTCTATATTTATTGCTTCTGTAATGGATAATATTTGTTATGTAGGTACAATTTTAGAATACTTTTCGAATTTTATAATCCAACTCGATGTTAATTATCTGTATTTGAAAGTCGAGATATGCGTTCATTTAAATGTGTCGAATTATAAAGAAAACATTCATTTAGCGTCATTTATAACTTGAATAGATAAATGGTTTTATTACGTAAATTTTCATTGTGCTACAAAAATGTAGAGTTGAAAAATATACTTAAGTTATGAGATATTTCGTTATAAATACTAATAAATATGTGTAAAAAATGCGAATTCATTACGAAAATGTACAAAAGTACAATTTATTATCTATTATATATATAATCTATTATACGGCACTTAAACAAAAAAAGGTAAAATAAATGATAAACAAACACAAAGTATAAAGGTGGACTTATCCCTTGAAGAGATCTTTTCCAGTCATAACAGTATTTTGTGATATAAAAGATTCATTTTCAATCGCATATAACAAAAAAATATGCAATATATCCCCGTTAAAAATACTCGTAGCTTCACTTATTAAGAAAATTGCACATTCACCATACATTAAGCTACAGTAAAGTATAATAAGCTAAAGCTAGGGCTATATATTTGAAAGGTAATATAATTTGTAGTGTTTTATATGCCCGTGAGCGCCGCTACCCGATAACTCCTTATCGCTGCACCCGCCCGATCCAAAGCAAATATGCACAACGTCTTTATGTACGAAATACTTCCTGATTACTGACTAACGTCGGCCAAATTAATGGTACTTTGTGCGATATATTTATCGTAATTTATTAATTAATAATGAAATCTTGGTATATATATATGTTATTATTCCGACACTAAGGAAATTGAACAAGACATATATAGAAAATGTATAAAAATTTAAACGCAGCGGGATTTGAACCCACGCCTCTTGAAAACCGTTCAAGCGCTCTGACTGCTAAGCTATGCGTTCTACATCCAGCTGCGTTGAAATTCTTATACGCTTATTACAACTTATATTTGTTGTGCTTGAACGGTTTTCAAGAGGCGCGGGTTCAAATCCCGCTGCGTTAAAAATTTTAAACGTTTTCTAAATATGTCTTTTTTTATCTTGGGATATTTAACATTTGAGTTAATTTATCGTTTATTTAAGCCATTGTGGGGTAGTTGGTGTGTCTATGTGTACTCGGTTGGTTATAGATTCGATTACCATTATTTCATATAAAAAGTTGTTTTTTTATATGAAAAATGTGCTGTATAAATAGACAAGATGGGAAATAGATTGACCAAAAATCTTTTCTGCGTCGGATTTCAATATTATATAAATAGTGCCTACAAATTGTACTTATATTATTTATTCCCTTAACGAATCGTACTCAGAAACAAAGAAACAAAAGTAATTAAACGTCCATATTGTCGCAGACGGACGCCAAACAGTATCCGATCCTGTGTAAACAAGCGGACTTCGCACGGGAATAGAACCCGTGGCTGTTTCAAACAAAGTTCACCCCGAAGTTAGCCTTTGTGTTGAACGAATCGTTTATTGTTTAAAATAACATCTTTTATTTCCCCACTGTACTTGGAAATATGTAGATTTTTTAATTGTTCCCGATAAATAAATCTTGTATGAAGCACAAACGAAACATGTAACATAATTTTCCATTTAAAACAATAGAGAAGAAGTCCAAAGAAATGCGACAATGGTGACAAAGTGAAAAGTCATAACAATGGCCATAACTTTGACAATAACCCCGAAAAGAAGCCTTGTTTGCACGTTTATATTGAACCACAGAGCATATAAAAGCGAATATGACAAAACAAACACTTGTCCCGAGATCAATAGATGGATTCCAGTAATCCTTTGACCGCTTCCACTAACATCGTAAACCGAATCATCCTGTAAGACTCAATTACGGGTAACCCTGATTTACCCACGACCGATCCAATTTGTGAACGGCGTCCGATCGGAGAAAACTATTCGGTCCACCGTTCCGTTGGAATTGAATTCTAATTTCTTGACAATAGAGTACGAATTCGTTTTTCAAACTGGTGGAGGCACCTTCGCAGTCGATATTGCCTAGTCATGCGAGTGATGACCACACAACGGTCTTTGGGACCCAAAATGAAGCTTTATTATGTGGTATTTAAGCGGTGTTTGCTGCCGATAGATCTTGTAGGATCTGAACCCCAATTATAGGCCACAAACTATTTTATCTAACGCCCGTGTGACAACGCTAATCTTATTACAATTTATTGGTATTGAATGCGTGGTGGAAAAGGGCGTCGCTATGGTATCAATTGCTTGTAGCTCAATGAAATGTCTCAAAGAAATACTTTAGTATTAAGCTATTTTATTAAAGTTTTTTGCAGTCTCGTCGTACACAGTTGGACACAAATCTACAACAACTTGTCATTTTGAATTAAATTAGTTGACAGTGACTTTTAATAGGTCTTCAAAAGTAATGATAAACTAAAAACCTAATAGAATAGATTTCTATTCAAAATATGTTGTAAAATACATTATTTGCTCTCGACACTATCATTAAACGATAGACCTAAATGTAATATAATAAAGGTACAATGTGAAACGAAATTTTTAAAAATAATTTTAAATTTGTTCAATTAATAACTTTATTCTAAGTTATTTGCTTGAACTAATTTACCATTTAATCCGGGATCAAATGCCTTTCGAATTAGCCTATACCGTTTGAGACGAATTGACTTGTGTCAGCATCACACGTACGCAGATTACGCGATTAGAAAACACTTGGTCCCCAATAAGTTGCTTTATCCCTTCATGTAAGTGCAATCTTATCTTATTTATATATATATAGATTAATCTCATCTTATATATTTGTTCATTTAACCGAGTCAAAGCTTTCCAATTTCCTCTCAGAAAGAAATAGTTACATATAGAACTACCGCAATTTTATTGAAGCAGGTGCACCAATATACACACCATCGTGTCGTATTGGGACAGCGACTGTAAATGCGATTGGTTGTGCCGATCCCAATTTGGGGGGAGTGTATATTTAAATTATTACCATTTCTCCGCTCTGTAAGAGGAAAGCGCGGTGCTAAACTCCGCCACTCAACACGTGATGTCTCGATTACGGGCGGAGATGGAAGGGCGAAATGTGTACACTAGGTTCTCTCTAACTAACATTAGCACAAGCTCACACTCACGGAAGCTTCTAGATGATTTGCAAATTGACTTTTATTAATAGAAAATGCATTTTTTCCAAGTTTTCATTAGAATTGTATATATTTAATAAATAATTTAAATGAATCAAGTAAATCTCGTCAGGACGGAATTGATGAGTGCGTTTTATTTTAACCTATTTGGTGGTTAATCAGGGATGAAACGACCCGTTTAGATCACCCTTTGCGAATCGAAGACAAATTGACTTGTGGATTTGCCTTCGTACTCACTATAAATAACATAATTAGAATTGATAATACACCCATAGCTTTTATATATGGCACTTTTTTAACCAAGTCAGTAGTTTTCTTTAAATATATATGTTATTATTTTAAAAGTTGACAAAAATTATATTCCTACTACCTGTTGCGTTGTTGACTTTGTCCGCGTGGAATTCAAAAATAAAAGTAGTAGTAGTAGTTACTCCTTTTCACATTAGCTATCTGCCTGTGAATGTCTCGTTAAAATCGGTTCAGCCGTTCCAGAGACTAGCCAGAACAAGCAGACAGAAATTAAAAAAACAAAGTTAATTGGTATATGTTCTGTGCATACATTTAGTAAAAAGTGGTTATTTTAAAATTACAAACAGACACACGCCAATTTTATTTTTTACTTACCAAATTTATTTGTATAGTTATGTCACTGGAAAAATTCGACCTAATATAAAACTAAATGATTGATTATGTATGCATATAATAAAATTGGAACTGATCGCTGTCTGTAGTAAATTCAAAATCGCGGTCATCTTTCTAACTGCATCACGACAGCAGCTAAGAAATATAGATAGTATTGAAAAAGACATATTTAGAAAACGTATAAAAATTTGAACGCAGCGGGATTTGAACCCGCGCCTCTTGAAAACCGATCAAGCTTTCTGACCGCTAAGCCATGCGTTCTACATCCAGCTACGTTGAAATTCTTATAAGCTTATTACAACTTCCAAATCAAATTATATTCGAGCAAATCACTTGCAAACTTTCAACTTATTTTTTATTTAGTATATCCAATATCTATTTGGATATAAGCTGGTAATACTAAATTCAAATATTTAACAGACTATTTGTATAGGACGTCTTGTCCACCCTCAAACGTTTATACGACGACTTAATCTCATAGACACCACAACAAATACCAAGTGGCCGATATGTAAATATGGCTACTAAGTTTGTACGGGCTGTTTGACTGGACATAAACCCATTAATATACTGTAGCAAGAAGCTGATAACGTCTTAATCATTATTATATTAATTATTGATACAAAGTTCTTAATTTTTTATGAAATTATAATAATAAATAATATTGTTTAAAATAAGTTTATTGATTTTTCGCTTTAGAGTAGGCAAAAGTAGCCGTTCTCAGCTTTGGTATATTTTTAATAATTTATAATATCCATAAACTCATTTATATGCTGTAGCAAGAAGCTGATAACGTCTTAAACATTATTATATTAAATATTGATACAAAGTTCTTAACTTTTTTAAGAAATTATAGTAATAAATAATATTTTTTCATATTTTATTCGTTTAAAAGAAGTTTATTGATTCAATAGTTGTAGCCTTATATATCACTTGAATGAATTTATTTAATTATTTATCATGTCGGCATTGCATTGCCCTTGTCTGATAACACAAAGCGCGGCATTTAATTTCTCAGCATAGAGCACATGTCTCTAAACTTGTCGTAGGTAGAAAACGTAGTGATTTAGATAGAAAAACTGAGCTCTCTTATATAGGCATTCGACTCTGTGTGCCTTGAAAGCCTAGTTTTGAGTACTGAAAATGTTGGAAGGTAATTGTTATTACAAAAAAGATATTTTAATAAATATTACGGAACATATATTATACGTAGTATGTTAATCATAAAATGAATATGTCTCCGCATAATATGATAGATACGTAAAAATAATAAAAGTTTATATACTAATTACTTTATATATTTCACTAGTAATTTATTCTAAGTTAACATAGGTCTCTTTGAAATTTTTAAGACTGATAAATACATCAATAGGAGGAAAATTCCCACGGCTCTCAAGTATTGTAATCGCCCTAATAGCACTGGTTTACGAGCAGATCGCACAAAAAAATCCTGTTTTTATCCCTTTACCTTAGGGAGGGACCCTCTGACCGCGTATTACTTGTATCGATGGCAAATTGGTATTGTCAGTTCTGTTCAGCTTTAAGAAGGGATTCTTGGAAGTTTGTACAGGGAGCTTTTTATTCGATCGTCGGCTTATTGGAGCTTTTGTCAACAACTTAACTTGTTATAATACATGAATATTATTGGTTGTCACAATTTCTAAGTATTTCACCATAATTTATTACCGTTTTAATGACCAACAAAATGGCCATGCCTTTAATTGTACCATAAGCGGCGGGTAAAAATAACGTAAGTTTCAAATTAAAACTTTACCAATGAAATTTCACAGGTGGTTTCGTTGAGCAATTAACGATCCCGCAATCCAGCGGTTTAATTCCGAACGGACGTAAACGAAAAACAGCCGCGCAGCCCACCGAAAGGGAATGTGATGAAAAAGGCCCCGATGTCCACATACACTTGAGGAGTAGTAATAAAATTACATGCGGCGGTCGCGGCCGGTGCGCGTAATATCATTCCACGCGAGTCTTGAAAACGAAATTAAATTTTGCATGAAATGAAACAAAATACAAAGAAAGTGGCCGAACAAAGGCAAAGTGGCGCCCGACGTGGGGCAGCGGTTAGTTAGCCGCAGTCGGACTTATCGTGGCACGCTCGTGTGTAATTCGTTTCTAATCATATTACCTTTTGTATTCGACGCTTTGGACAATACAGCTCTCTGCCAGTAATTTAAGATGTAATTTTATTAAATTTTCCTTGTTCTCTTTTGATCTTTTGCTACTTTTATTGCAACAGCATTTATGCAATTTCATTAATTAATCTTAGACGAAATAGTTTAAACAATTGCACGCTGCATTAACTTTAAAATTTAAATAAACAAAAAGGGTGAAGTTTATGAAAAAGTAATATCTCATTAAGCACGCATATATATAACGTTATAATTCCAGCTTTATTCATTGAGCAATAGAAATTAGTGGATTCCAGGCTGAGAAGCTCTGAGAGCCCGGACCGTATTAATATTATCACATATCCGGCCGACCAGAGCTCACTGGGAGAATTTTTAATGGCGCGCTTTAATTATTTTGGTTGGCGAGGGCCGCTACCACTAAGTTCCATTCACATTAGAGATTTCATTTTTGCTCGTGGAGGCGCCTGGATTATGAATTATTAACAACAGTGCCGAAAACTGAAAATTGCCGAGATCTGTGTACCGGCACATATTTATAACTGGTTTGGTGAGGGATTCCGAAAACGTTTGTACATTATGAAGGGACCTAATTAACCTACCGACGTTCAGTGTAAATAATGTAGCACTAGCTCATCTCATGTTCTAGCACGTGAGCTGATCGGACAACCGTCAATGCCAACATGGCACACGTTCAAAATGTGGAACTTATACAATTATTAAAAAAAATCACGGTTTTTTTAGGATTTCCTCTGGATATATATTCCATTTTATATATCCCTTATTGCATTTTAAAAAAACAAACAGGATACAAATTTAGTATTGCAGTTGGCAAGAGTCGTCCTAATCTCAAAAATATATATATTTATATCTGAAATCGACTAAATGATTGACTATTTAATACATAATAGTTTTATTTATTTATTAATCCTTTAGTGCATACAATTGACAATAAATATGCACAAAAGGCGGCCTTAAGGCTTTCGATACCAGCCAACCTTGTCATTTGGAAAATGTATAGGTGTGCAAAAGTATAGATTATACATAAACATATAACACTAACAAAATCAAAAACCACTACAATACATTTAAATAGTAATATTTAGTAATTGCTAAATTTAAATAAAATACTAAATATAAGTATATTTAAATACATATAATAATTAAAATAATATCACATACATTTGATACTAAAATAAAGAGTTTCATTTAAATTTCACATCGCCATCGCCACTATTTTAACAGTTTTATCGAAGTCCTCATTATGCCGTTTAATTCTATGCAATTCGGAAACGGTGCAGTCGCCCGATGAATATGTATGATGGGGATCCTAGTTTTGTTAGAATATTCTCTATTTCTATTGAAAAACGTGAACGCGAAACGAATTAATTCACGTGTGTTTTTCTTTTGAATTGTTTTAAAATTATTTGAAACAATCTGATATCTATATTATAACAAGTACCTTAACTTATGGTTGTTGGTACTTGTTATAATTATCTGTGGTACACATTTGTGTACCTATTTTTTTTTATTGTTGTACTTAAGCACTCGGTCTGTACGTTTTGTTAATAAAATCGGTTTTTTTATTATTATTATTATCTGTAACTCAACTAGGTTAAAAACGATGACTTTAAATATTTATAAATAACTAAATCTAAATCCAAGAGTCCAAATTATTATTGCATTTACCTATATTATACGGTCTGTACACTTTTGGCATTATGGCTGACATTTATTCATTTGTTGTCATAGAGAAATGAATGGCTGATCAATTGATTCAACTTTCGTATGAGATCATTTTCACTCTGAGGGTGCCGTATGAATATATATACTTTGTTGAAATATGCGTGCCTACTTAACTATGTCCCACCATCGCAATGTCGCATGTCCCATATTAAGTTAATATTCGATTATTAGGTAAACTAGCATATTAGGTAAATAACAAAGTATAAAATAAATATTCTACTCTATATATATAATCCAATTTATTTATTCTATAATTATAATTTCGCTTCGTGGATACAGTAAATTATAAGGTTAACATGTTTATGCGATGGCCGTGTTATTTCAAAAGGTCCCGGAGTTTCAAAAATACACCGTCGACACATGGTCTCATTAACTTTGGATCACGTAAGGAGCTACTGTGAATTCTAATTGTGACAAAGATTCGGCGGAAGATGTGGCAATAGTCAATTTATTGTACAGATGGTGGAAATCTGTTATTTTTCAATTTATTTCATATAGATAAGCTCAATGACCTACAACATGTATGTTTATATAATAAATATATAACAGTGTTACATGGAGAAGGTTGAAAAATATAAGTAAAATAATTCAGTAACTGAGCTCAGTTTAATAATAATTTAAATTTAAATTAAATTAAACTGGTTAAAATAATTAAAAAAATTGCAGTTTATATATTTTTTTACATTTTTTTTAAGTGTTATTCGCACACTAAGTAAATTGAAAAAAGACATATTTAGAAAACGTATATAAATTTGAACGCAGCGGAATTTGAAACCGCGCCTCTTGATCATATGATATGAACGGTTTTCAAGAGGGCGCGGGTTCAACTCCCGCTGCGTTCAAATTTTTATACGTTTTCTAATTATGTCTTTTTCAATAGCAGTATAGAAATTTCTGAATCCCCGTCATATGTATTATATTTTCTTATTACAATACAGTTGCATACATTTATAGGTAAACATCGCTCAGTTCAGCTCAGTGACGCTTAATTAAGCTAAGCGATGCTTATTTATAAAAACTAAAAAATACAAGTCAATTAGCATACAATGTCAGTACTGTCAGTATCGTCAGACGTACGTTCTACATCCGGTTCCAACAAGACACGTCTACGCTACTATTCTCTCACGTGAGTTCAAAGCTAAGGGTGGCGAGGGGGATGCCATGGTGTTAATTATACGATTTTCTTTGAAATAAGTTAATAAATATTGGATAAGGTTCACCCTCTACTAGCCTTTTAACGAACCCATTCGTACATAACTTGTGCTTTAGTGGATCTTTATGTGAGGGCATTAGGCAAGTTTCAATAATATTTGTATGTAATGTACAGTATATTTGCTTTAAATGCTCAGTTTTTATTTTTTAATCTGTATTATATATTGAAATTTTTTGGTACTGTAGTTTTGAATTCAAAGTCATATTTTGAAATATATATATAGATAATTTCACATTAATATATCGATTTAGTTTGAAAAAAGGAATAATATATATATATTTTGAAAAAGACATATTTAGAAAACGTTTTAAAAATTTTGATTTGAACAGCAGCGGGATTTGAACCCGCGCCTCTTGAAAACCGTTCAAGTCTTTTTCAATTTCCTTAGTGTGCGAATAACACTTTAAATAAATGTAAAAAAAAATGTAAGTTGAGAAGCAGTTTTTTTTTTTTAATTGAATACTTTATAAAAATAAACATAGCGTCAATTATTAAAAAAAAAACACATTAAATTAACTTGTAACATTAATGTGTATGTACTTCGTCTTGGAGGGTCCGAGACGAGCCAAACGTTACTTCTATTAAGGCGAAAATTAAGATGTTGATTACTTCTCGCCATGCGATTGATTGGAATTATTTATTTGGCGCTCCCTCTTGCTTTTCTTGTATATATCTGTATATTTAATTATATGCTTGAATATAAATTACATTATATTCGTGTCTGTCTTTGACTTAGTCCATACAGATCATTTGAATTAACCAGTGTTTATGTATTTAACTCGACTTATGGACTGAAATCGATTATGTTTATATAATATAAGCAATTCTCTAATTAATATAATATCAAATGTATGTCTTTTCCGGTTATATTAGACTCAATGTAATGTAAGAATTTATCAACATAACAGGCGGCTCTTAATGAAACTCTGCATGTGTAAGATGAATTTATTTATATATCAGTAAAAATTTTCTACCTACAAAAAAACTTGATTAAAATAAGATTTTTAAACGTACAACAACACCATGATGACGAATGGAATGTCTTGACACTAAGTTCTCTCTGAATATCCTACATAAATTCAATATGACAAAAATCAACATAAATTCTCTAGAATGAAGAACAAAGTGTTTGAACACTTCAGCTCAGTCTACCTAACCTGTTATGAGGGAGAGATGCGTGTAGCTGAAATATACACCCTAAAAACATTAAAAAAGATAACAAACGTCCCAATAGGCGGTGTCCCATGACTGACAGGGGCGTTATTAGCCCTTATCTCCATCTTGTCATTCCGGGTTTATGATCATTCTTCATTGTTTTGCGACCTCGTCACACGAAGGGCTCTACTCGAATCGACATTTCGTGTAAAAGGTTGTAAAAACTCCATATGATATTGCCATTTTTGTAACACGTCCCCGCAAATGCACAGGCCCAAATACAAAGTGCTAAAGTCCGATTTACCGTTTGGTACTGTATTCGGTAAGTTTGCCGAATTTGCAAGTACGGGTTAGCCGTTGAATTATTTAGATGGTAATCGTACGTCCGTGTTCTGATCGCACGGTCTCATCGGAATCGCAGTGACGGTTTTTTGTCTCTCAATTATTAGTTATATGTAAGAGGGATAGGGAGAGAGTGTTTCGTTTTTGCTAATTTTAATACTCTTTGCGTTTAGGGTTGCCTTTACTTTGGCTGTTTGGGCTATGGCTTTAGCTTGTTATTTTGTTTAATTGGTATAAATATTGCTATTTGTTGTTTGTTACTTTTGAATTGTATGGCCAATACAGTTTTTCCACAGATTATTAAAATATGAGTTGTTAAGATGTAAATAATAATATAGACCATCGTGGATCAGTGGTGCATCGTCTGACAATTAACACGATTAGTTGTGAGTTCGATCGACACTAGTGGAGGTGATAATGTATAAATTATTTTCATGTCTTGATTTCAGCCTAAAAGGGAGAACGGAGTATCTCGACTCTAGATTATCTCTAACAATATAGGATAAAGCGTAAACTAGAAAAAAACTTGGATTCGAATAGGTAGACTACATGCATCGGTAGACATGATGCAAATCCTTTCACGTTAGAAATATTGTATATATATATATACAGATTTTAATTAACATTACAATTATAACTACACAGATAATTAAAATAATTATAAAACCTTCATATGTATATATATATATATATATATATAATACATTAAACACATGAAAGAACCAAAAAAAAAACAACCTTTCTTTCATACGTGTCCGTCGATTTGCAAGACATTTTTCCAAGCGCGCTGGCCAGCCGGGGCCGCTCCGTAAATTAAAATGTGAATAATTAACACCTACCCGCATACCACCCTCGCCCACCCAAATGTATTAGTTTTAAGCTCTCTCTCACTTCGCGCGAACGAGATTTAGTTGCCTTCGAACTACTGATGTTTTTGGATTATGTGCATATTTTGTTTTTGTATTTATTACTTTGGTGGATTAATGTGTGTAGAAGCTTTAAATTTCTACAACTATACTGTGCTTAACAGACACTTAGGAAATTGAACAATATATTTGTAGAACACGTATAAAATTTTAGAATTTGAACGCAGCGGGATTCGAACCCTCTTGGAAACCGTTCAAGCTCTCTGACTGCTAAGCCGTGATTTTTATATACGTTTTCTAAAAATATGTTTTGTATACTATAGTATATATATATATATATATATATATATATATATATATATATATATATATATATATATCCGATAACAACACTTTTATATTTTAAATATGTATAATTGTTTAATTTTTTTGTTTCTGATTTTCACATTGTACCATTTTAAAATATTTTAATCGCGTATGGTTTTGGTATTCGAGCATACATTCTAGAGCGACGACCCGACGTTTCGAATACTTTACAGTAGTCACAGGTGAAATAGTTTTATTCAAAATGTGCAAAAATCGCGAAAATCACAGATGTTACTAGTTTTTAGAAATGTTTTATTTCCTTAGTTTGAGCTATTTTTTTTCATCTTAATATAATATGCGGTGACCACTTTTCATAAAGAATAGGTATTTAAATGTGCCGTCTGATTAAGATTTAACAATAGTTAGCATTAGAAAAATATACTATTGTATTATATTTATATATATATATACGAAAGTTTATAGTGACACACACACACACATTGCTAAGGCAACAAGCATTTTACAAATTAATGGGTCTACGAGTACCTTAAAAACCAACAAACGCAACAGTAAGTAAATGCTTCTTTGGTTTAAAAGCAATAATTGAAACGCTGACTGTATATGACGAGATTGTTTAAAATTCTCAAATTTTTATATTATTGTATCTTAAATATTTTATAGAATAAAATCTTTCATATGCAGTATCTGTTTGGACTAAATATATTGATTTCTTGGGCAAAAAGGAAAATAAAAAAAATGTATCATTTAAAACCAAAATACCTTACCTATATATATTTAGTATATGTTTATTTATAATACCCTCGTGGCAAAGTACAGTGCACACTGCGTTCATATTTTTAATATATATATATATATATATACGCATTTTAAAAAGAAACCAAACAAAAACCAACCTATTGCAATTGTAATGAAAACGTGACGTGACATATACAAAAAAAAAATGGTGGAATTTCCGCCACGTTTTACCTGTCAGGTCGTAATTTTACATAGAGATGAACGCACAAACTCCGAAGTTGAATATAATATTGATCACCGTTCCAGGATTGTCGATTTAAACAGAAAAACTGGGGCTTCCCACACCGGGATGGCGTTAATTATTAATTGCGCGTACACGGATATGCCGCTACTAGATGGAGTTGCAATAGTAAAATTTTCTATAACCGTTTTAATATTATTGTTTAAAAGTCCCGCACCGGCCTCATTAACTAATTGACAAGACACTCCGTTCGCCAAGGGTAGAGCTGCGACAAAAAAAAAACAAACATAGGAACTGCCGATGGAATTGAAAAGTTATAATATTGAAATATTATAACTCTCTCGTATATTTAAATTAAACTCGTATATTTAAATTAAAACTATCAACATCTTGACATCAAATTATATTCGACATTAGTTGTTCGGCGACGATGACGTGAATTCCATGATTTTAATACACAAACGCGCCTGAAGAAGTTTTTAGTTCAAAAAAATATTCTAGAATATTACAAACATTATGTTCATTCTCATTTTCTTTTTCTGGTTACGGTTATTTATAACTTAGTGATGCATCACTCCGTCCTTAATTTTCCAATCAAAGTCTAATAAATAATTTTGAATAAAATAAGAAGATGCGTGCTTCATTTTTGCAATATAAAGTCAAATACATATTTAGGAAACGTATAAAAATTTGAACGCAGCGGAATATGAACCCGCGACTCTCGAAAACCGCGTTCATATCCAGCTGCGTTCAAATTTTTGTAGGTTTCCTAAATATGTTTTTCAATTTCCTTAGTGTGCGAATAACACTTTAAAAAAATGTTAAAAAAAATAATGTCAAATAATTCACCACCGGTTCACTAAAGTTTAATTTATATAACCTGAGCGAGAAACCGGCGCAAGAAACTCTTATTTACAGATTTATTAGTGACAATGATACCTTTGAAATAGGCTGGAGCGAGCATTTCATTCCCAAGGCGTATAATCATTTCTAAAATCGTTAATTATACCTTTAACACACAGACGTCTTTTCACAACTTATTTAAATTGTGATAAAGAAAATTCTTGGACGTAAAAGACATATTTAGAAAACGTATAAAAATTTGAACGCAGCGGGATTTGGACCCGCGCCTCTTGAAAACCGTTCAAGCGCTCTGACCGCTAAGCCATGCGTCTTACATCCAGCTACGTTGAAATTCTTATACGCTTATTACAACTTATATTTGTTGTTAGCATCTCTGTAGAGAGATTTTTTATACGTTTTCTAAATATGTCTTTTTCAATTTCCTTAGTGTGCGAATAACACATTAAAAATTGTTAAAAAAATATATATTCTTGGACGTGTTCTGTGAACCTACATATTACCCGCATACACATTCTCTCATGAAAGAATTACGGATTCAATGCAATCGAATTACAGGTGCGGTAAGTTTAATTCCATTTTTAGTATTAATATTATGTATATCACCGATTTTGGTAAAATCATTAATATTTTTTTTTACATATATTACATATACATTGAGATGCAACTGTCAATATACGGAGAACTAGTGCAGTGGATAAGGATTCGTCAAATTCTGTCAGCCTCACCTTCTAATAGGCAATATCATTATAAACTAATATTGTTAAAGGTTAAGGTGTATATATAATAATAAGCAACTAAATATATTTATTTTAATAAGTTATTTTATTTTCACGATTATTACACATTTTGAAATGAAACTATTTTAAACCGGATTAATCGCGTATAATATTGGTATTCGAAAATACATTTTAGAACCCGACGTTTCGAACACATTACAGTAGTCCGTGGTCACATGTAGACTGAGGTTGCATTTGTCTGTCGTTTGATACAATTATTATCTCAAACTACCGCCAACGATTTCTTAGTTGCATTGCGTGTTTTCTTAATTTTTTGCCTTAAGTAATCTCTTTAGGTAAAAATAATAGTACAAAAAAGAAAATAAGGGGCATTCCAATGAGGTTACATCTATGTAAGAGAAGGAAAAATATGTTGTTCCCGACAAAAGTCGTAAAGTCGACCCCGCTGAAGTCGATTTGCAAGTAGATATTTTATTCGGGCTCGCTCAATTTTACTTCGTTTGTTACCTCTCTTTGTATTCATGTATTAAATGTTGATCATTACTGATTACATACCTGAAGTTTGGGACTAGTTCTTGATTGAAGCTTGTTAGTTTTAGTTTCTAGCATGTTTGTTACATCTTGGGCAGAGAGAACCTCATTAGGTCGCCATTGCATAACTAACTATCCGGTCTCCACTTTTCTATCGGAATTCGAAGCATAGGGTGTTAAGGGACGGAACTCAACACCGCCGCTTGTCTTACGAGAGCAGGGAAATTAAATTAATTTAAATCCCGCGCTGTCAAAACGCACTGTTACGATGGGCTCCAAGTTTAATAGGAAAATCTATTAAATTTTTCAGTTTCTTTCCACATATATATATATATTATAAATTATTAAAAGGTAATGCAGCGGTTTCTTCTTAGGGCCATGATTATATTTTAGTTATATTCATTCCCCTGATCTGGTAAAAAAAAGGCGACGTTGCGTTCCGGCATATAATACACAATGTCTCCAATTCGGTCGGAAATTTGAGAACAGAGTGACTTGACACTACGTTCTTTCTAACTACCCGGGTATGCGGAAAATAGGTGTAATGTAATATATAAATACTGATGTCATACCTGAAAAATATGAACGCAGTGTGCACTGTACTTTCCCACGAGGGTATTATAAATAAACATATACTAAATGTAATCGGTTATTTTTTTTTCTATCTATGCCTGTTAATTACTGAGCATAGATAATAAAGTGATGCTTTATCTCATCCCCAGACGATGGAGTAAACGTAACGCGCAAAAATAGAATAAATTAATAAAATTTTGTGCCTATTTCTACACAGTACTCACTACACACCCCTTATGTTGTTTAATAATTTAACTATTTTTGTATGGGATGCCGCCGAGGTCGTCGTTGCCTTTGTATTTGTATTTGTAGGCAATGCGTTTTTCTTTATTGTATCCAAGTAGTGTTGGAGGTGCGGAGAGCGGAGTGTTACGACACTGGGGTCTGTGCGAGATGAAGCTTGAAGGGAATTTTTTATTTCATTTCTATATCATCTGTGAAAATGTATTTAATTAAATAAATTGTTATTTGTAATATTTGTAGATGGTATTTAGAAACTTAACCTAATTTTGATCATATAAAATTGAAAGTGGAGAGCGGAGTGTCTTGACACTGGGTTTTTTATGCCATATAGCTATAGTTGTATGTATGTTTTCACAGTTTTCAATATTATTTTTTAATATTTTTGAAATTTATATGTCTTAATAAACATCTTATCCCGGTTATCATTAATGTCCCACTTGCCGCTTTGCACGAATACTTTTTAATTGAATAGTGTATTCAAATTCTGATATGATCTGCCCTACACATGTACAACGAAGTGACTTATCACTAGGTTAAAAAGACATATTTAGAAAACGTATAAAAATTTAAACGCAGCAGGATTTGAACCCGCGCCTCTTCAAAACTGTTCTTGAACGGTTTTTTCTTCGTCAATTTTTTATACGTTTTCTAATTATGTCTTTTTCAATTTCCTATGTGTTATTTACTTGTTGTAAAATGGTAAAAAAATTATCACTAGATTCTCGAAAAAATTGCCTCCTGTAAAAGAATGAATTGCAAATATATTATTGTTATATATTATTAATAAAAAAAAAAATTACAATTCACATTACAAAAATTATGTGAGCAACGGTGGACTTATCTCTTCAAGAGATTTCTTTCAGCCAACCTGTGGAAATGGGTGAAGGCAATACAGTTGCAGTACTGTCCAATAAATAAACACCATTAAATTTGAAGCGAAACATATTACTAATATTAAATATATATAAACATATACATAAATACATACATACCTATTCGAATATATATATATATATATATATATGGTAACTTCTTAGGATATGGATATCTTACTAGATTTTCGAGAGATTTCATTAATGTTACTAGCAATGTGGTAGTTAAGTAATATTACAAGAGATAATTCAATATACATATAACATTTTCATAAATTTTGAACAAATACATAAATTCTTAATATAAATATCGTGCTTAAAATATTTTTCTACGACCAACCATTAAACGAAATTGATCGCTTAATGAATAAAAAAGTAATTAATTAAATAATGAATATAATATATTCGAACACCCCTCAATAAAAACAGGCTACAACATGTCCGTACAATTTTTCATTTTTATTAAAAAGCTACGTCTGAATATTATCGCCACTTCACAATTCATAATGTTTGATTGCGGACCGTACATCATACAGCTTTTATTGGCGTTAGAAAAAAAAACCGACCAATCGTCGCCACCGGCCATTGTCCCGTTCAAATAATCGTAAATTCCGAACGGACAAAATATAATAAATTGCCGATGAGATCTGCGCTAACACTTCAACAAAAAATTTCCAGCTAGCCCTCCAAATTTTGGGTGACCTTTATATTTTTTTCAAATAAAGTTCAAATTTGCCTAACAAATTTGCTTGGTTACAGTAAAACGGTGAAAGCAAGTCTATATTTGCCGTGTGTACTCTCTCGATGTCGGCTCTTTTTTTCGGTTGTTTCCGCGTAGAGCCTGATAGAACACGTTTTCAAATCATTAAACAGTTTCGACCGCGGACGCGGCGTGGCTCTGAAAAATGAAAGGTTGGAAAAGAGGAAAATAGCCGGCCCGAGGTGGTCGCTGTAGCGCCACGATATTGCCGTACCGTAATTGTGATTTCTTGGTCATTCGATTTTAGTTTCGTTGTCTAGTGACGTATTTTAGTATATAATATTGCTAAAGTGATGGTTTATATCCTCTATATACAGAAAATATAAATTCATTGTTTGATATTCTAAAATTTTACATTTGAATACATACGTTTGATATATTTGATAGTATTATATATAGTATATAGTAGTATATACATCATATTTAAAAAGGAAACAATTAACTGAGTAGATTTTGTATGAAAATTACACATATTTACCCTTTATTATATAGTATTGATATGTCTTTTAAGTTATTTCAATTATATTTTTGCTTGTATCTTTAACAAAACACGGCCACTATATAGTGTTTTACTATATATTATAGTAATCCATGGTAGATTTACTTTTAAAAGAACTTTAAATAATTATCATATATTAATCCGACTCTTTTTTTTTTTTAAATTAAGAAATCCTTTATAGACGTGCTTATGTGAGGCTCCAGACTGTCAGATAGGCCGTCCGTATACCCACTAAAACTTCACGGTGCTTCTCCTCGACCGCCACTAGCCGAGGCCACGAGAACCCCAGTCTTCCGTGAACCCCGGCGGCGGGAGCCGGCATGGCACGTCGCGGAGTCAAGGGTGGTGGGCACCCTCGACGGCCTGTTAAGAGTGGGTGCCAGGTGACTAGGCGATCATCTTCCCGAAATATCAATCCGACCCTATATAAAATGAAACCATGCTTGGAAGTATATATATTTTTATATAGTTTTTTAAAAAAAATACATATCATCCAGCTTTTTCGCTTTTTCCCACACAGCAGGATTGTGACAGAGAAGCTAGTGTCAAAAATCTCCGTGGTCCACACACTGCCCGAAATCGCGACACTTTTAGACAACGCAGAGTAATGAATATATTAAATTTATGTTTATTTTCATACATATGTAAATTTAGTAAAATTTAATAAAGTATCAAACAGCTCTATCCAAATACACAATACTCCGATTGCTTACCGGGCGACAGCTATCGACACTCGTGAGCCCGGCATACGTACTACATTGAAATGAAATGTTAACAGACACTTAGCTGCTGGCAGCCGACTTTCTTCATCGACATTATTATTTTAAAAATCAGAAATTGATTGTACACGTTTATCTCAAATCAAATCGATTTATGCATAATACTGTATATTTTAAATGGCAAGATAAAATCATTGATTAGTGTAATAATATTCTCTATGAATATTGTATATGTACATGTAGAAAATTTAGAGGCCGTCGTGGCGCAGAGGGACAGCGTCTAACGGCGTCTAACTGAGGCGCGACAATGAGTTCTACTACTCAACACGGAATATCCCGCAGTGTCTTGACACTAGGTTCGTTCTGCCTATCCTGCTATGCGGGAGAAAGTGTAAAGCTATAAAAAAAAGTTTACTTAGTAACTTAGAGCAAATCATGCAATTGCTTTGAAGAGAAATGGAGAGCTTAGAGCTCTTGATTATGTGTAAAAATTGGAGCGTACCAGAATGTAAATATGCGTGACTTATTGTTTTAAATTTGGGCTGGTTCTTATTTTTATTTTTATCAGCGGATTTACTTTTCCGTATTAAGAAAGAACCTACTGTGAGGGAATCTGTTCTCCAGTTTTCACCCGAAACATTACGTGTTGAGTTGCGATCAAACCCACAACCAATCGCGTTCGCAGCCAGACGCTGCCCCAGATGCCGATAATTAATCATCGCCGAGCTTAGTTTCTTTCAAATATTCTTAAACTCAACGAAAATGCATAGCAAATTTTACATTCAAATTTCAAGCATCGACCTCTGATGCATAAGACATACTGCGCCGAATTTATCGCCAAAGCTTTAAGTTTAATTAAGAAAAACCGCTAACCAGGTCACGTAAGCAAACTCATAATAAAAGTGGAGCCCGAGCGAGCCAAGCGCGAAACGTGAACATACATAAATTGCCGAGTCCACAACTGCCGCAAAACTTTCGCACCATTAATTCTTACCCCGCCACCTACTGCATTTTTACCATCGTTTGTCATAAAATACTAGATCGTTTTCCTATACACGAGTGGAGGCCCCGACCGCAAACATCTCACTCGTATATATCCAAAAAACGTATATAAATTATTAGGGTATTTTTTTTACATTTTATCGGTCCGCGGGATTTAGGTTCTATTAAACTTTTTTTCGAATTTTATGTTACGGAAGATATTGTACTTTTTGTTCTTGATGCTTAATGGGGGATGTATCGGCGCGGTGGCCCCTCCCTCCTCAACTTATAGATGGGAATGCTAATTGGACACGACGTGGCCCGACTCAAGATGCAACCGATCTTACGCTGGTATACCGTTTCAGTAATCCTCTTCCTGCTGTAACTTATTATTTGAATGCCGCAAATATTTGTTTGCATAGATTTTATGTATCGGAAACTTTATGTAAATGCCATGAAATCCACCGTAGGAGGAACCTTTTTTTTATTTATGAAGAGAAATAACAGAGGCTTTGTGTAACAACATCAATCAGGGGCAGGCGAAGCATGTCAACGAATTCAATAAAGTACTTCGAATCTGCATCAAACGATCGCGGATTGCCACAATCAATTTTCATTTGGCTCGACCGAGAAAAAGCCGCGGCCGACCTTTTTTAATCGGCCAAGGAGAAGAATGCGTAACAGTCAGCCGCAGACATATCGAGTGTAATTAATGACGACGCACGTTTTTTTACTCTGATACCGGTAGAAATAAAGGAAGGGACGAAACAAAACAGGCGCTGGTGTCGAACGAAAGAAAAATTTATCATCTAGACGGCAGCGACAGTCGGCACGACCGCCAATGTCCATTTGGATAATGCCCAACGCGATTAAAAATATAAAAATACCCCCCACCCGGGGAGGGCTGGGCGGCGAGGAGGGTGGTTGACGGAGGACACCGCACCGAGGACACAAAAGGATTATAAATGAGAAGGAATTTTAGATAATATTTGTACGCTGGATGTGGATTGTAATGCCGGCGGAGATCGCCCCCCCTCACCCTCCTCGCCCTGGGGTCGCCTTCCGCGATCCGCGCCTAATGAGTGTTTGTATCAATTTGTTAGTATTGTATTTGAATATTTTTGTGCGTTCGTTACGATTTTAATCCCCCGTGGTGGTCGCGTCGGATCGATGTTCTTGTTTTAATATTTCACGGTTCGGTGGTGTATTATTTTTATTTTTAATTTCGGCCTCGTTTGATCGTGGCGCCGGCCGTTTGTGTTGATTAAAGGAGTCTTTACGCCGATATCTGGACCGCACGTACGTTTTGTCCTTTACTCCTGTGTGCCAATCGACCAAGAATCCCTAATAAAATGGTAGCATTTCAGTTTTGATTTTTACTTTTTCTTCGTCGTTTTCGATTTTTAAGTATTATGGTTATGATTCTTTCTTTTATTCCGTTGAAAGCACCTCGCCCATTGTATTTTTTGTCTAACAGATCTGCAGACGCACGAGATGATTTTTACTTTTAAGTACGCGAATACGAAATAAAAAGCTTAATTAATTTAGGAAAAATGTTTGAATTAATTTATTACTCGTCCGTGCGTGAAGCCCGTAGCATGTGTGGCGGCGATAGCGCACGAGGAGCCTCAGATAAGCGTGGAAAAATAGAATTCATCGTCATAATTAATACATTAAAATAATTATTATTTTTTGGGTTTTTTGAACACGTCCCTTGAATCCGAATGAGCGCCAGGGAAGAATAACAGCGCACCCGCGACGTGTTTTCTATTCATTATCTCGAAAACAAAAATTTCATTAGCCTCGAGATTTCCTTTTTAAATTTAATTATTCATATTTAAATTAAACAAAATATAATAGAGGTCCGCGCGCGAGAGTAAAAAACCGGCTTTATCGTATCATATTTTATTAACCGAATTTATAATTCTCGGCCGATTCGGCGCGGGGGGTGGCCGCCGAAATATTTATGAACGCTGAGCAGAAAAATCCACAATAATATTTCAGGGTGGACGCAGCGGTCCTTCCTTGCCCTCTCTGATCTATTTAAAAAAGAGGCCCGGAAGGACAAAGGGCTGCGACTCGTAAAAAAGCTGGCCACGTATAGAGGTCGGCCTCCCGTCCGAAAGCTTTGTCTGATTCTTATTTTTTACCGCATCGGAACCTTCCCCGAGTTTTTATCGGTTTTTGTTCCGGAGACACCGGGCCCCTATTTGTACGTTTGTTCTAATGTGAGGTCGTTTGTAATTCTATTTTTTTTTCGGTGGCAAGTAGTGATTCTACTACCCCTTTGGTATGCAAAAACATCGTGATTTACGTTGGCAGACGGCCGGGTCGGGTTTTCTTCGATGTCGCTGCTTTATACGCTCCGCGGTCTAACTAATTGCGTTGTCTTTCTTAATTTATATGGTTTTTATCTCGTTTTTTTTTCCTTTAAGTGAGCCGTTATAATTATCTTAATATAATAATTTTGCGCTCGACTACCCTTGAAAATGACTTTTTTTTTGGAAAAGGAAACTGTCACGTGTTTTAATCTAAGCTTTGATATACGCCTATACATTTATAATCTGTTATTTTTTTTATAATGTAATAAAATATTTTTCTGACCTTTTACAAATTCTAGATAATACTTTAATACGATAATACTTTTTTGCTCAGATATAATTTTGCATTTGTTTAGTTGTGTTGTTTTATTTTTTATAATTACTTTCCTTTAATTGATTCTCAATATAGACTGAAAGATTTTAAAATACTGTCAAATTTGTAGATTAAGAAAGCTTCTAGAACGTTCCATTTGAATTAGCTATCTAAAATCTAGATAAAGTGGCTGAGTTCCTTTTTAGCTTGGTTTAGTTATATAATCCTCTGATGTATTGAATAAGCGACAATTGTTATATTGATGGTGATATATTATTTAATATTCATATGTAAAATGTAATGTAATGTAATGAAATGGTTTTTGCAAACAAACTACTTGGAGTGATACGTATAGAATTATTTTCTATTTTTCTTTTTTTACATTTTATCGTGTTAATCACACACTTAGGAAATTGAAAACCATATTTAGAAAACGTAAAAAAATTTGAGACGCGGATTCGAATCCCGTTGCGTTCAAACTTTTATACGTTTTCAAACTATGTTTTTTAGATTTTTTTTTATTTTCCTTATAATATGTTATAACTATCGATTCGTCTAATTTCAAATGCAATATTTGTGGCCTCGAAACCTACTCTGTTGGGATATATAATATATAATTTATTTTCATTTTCTCAGTCCGGTAAAATGAAACGCAGTGTTGAGTCCCACAGTGTTGAGAGCCACTAAACACACAAGGTCTCGACTTTGGGCGAAAAGTGGAAAACGGAGTGTCTTGACACCAAGTTCTCTGTGACTGCCTAGTTATACAAAATCTAGCATTAATATTATGCATATGTATGCATAAATATGTAAAAGTAATATCTCAGTCATTAAGAAATAATCATAAAGGGTTGCATGAAAAAATTATAATGTATACCCTTACGTAATAGCCAAAGAGGAGGGTGCTGAGGGTTAAAGACGATTAATACAGTCAAATATTCCGGTCCAGTTTTACGTTTTTAATATTATTATCATACTAGCTACACGCTCGCGGCTTCGCCTGATTTCTGTCAAATTTCTCCCTGAAATTTAAATTTATATATTTTTTCTAAATATGGTTTTCAAGTTTCTTCCTATTATAACTTTTAATACTTTTATAAAACAAATAAGAAAAATATTTAGACACTAGCGACCCGCTACCGGTTGAAATGAAGTATATGTTAATGGAAGCTTACCACAATACAATAGTCAAAACTGCATCTAAAGAAAAAATAAAAAGTCGTCGTTTTGGATTCCATTATACTGATAAATGTCCCCAATAGCATTTTGTTTCATATCAAAAGAAAATATAAAAAAAAAACTACTCTTAACTCGGAATTGAACTCACAACCATCACGTACAGCTAGAGATTTCTTAACTACACCATGCAATTGTGTAATTAAGTGTAAATAAGATGTAATTCTCATTATAATAAACAAATTTAATAAATTTTATAGTAGTAAATACTAACTGTATAAGAAGCTTTACTGTCGCCGTTAGTCAAGACGTTACGGCCAGTTCAAAAAGCTTACACCTGAAGGGAGTTAGCGCAAGGACTTTTAATTCAGAAAAATTAACACCATCGTGGCTAAGTTATTAATGACATTATAGTAGGTTCAAATTTCGTTTTGGATTATAGCTTCACTTTAGTTGGGAGGTGGACCTCATAGCTATTTTTACATGTGGACGTATTATTTGTTTATTATAACTTAGTCTTGCTATAAATTTTGTTAGTTTCAAAAAAACAACAGCATTTTTTATAGTACGTTGCATTTATTACTATTACAGTTCTTAGTTTAAAACATTAATATAAAACCAATAAAAATATATAAAGCTTCTTCGAAGTAGTCTCCATTGGCTGCAAGACAGGACTTAAAAGAAAGGACTCCTTTAAAGGACTCTTTAAACGTTGAGGCCATTTATCAATAGCAGCACTCTTTCTATGAGAAAATTCTTTACTGCCCATCGTATGAATCGTTAAACTCCAAATTATGGCAAGATAGAGCAAGTTTTACTCTCTAAAACTGACCATAAATCATAATCCAGTGGATTAAAATCAGGACTAGATAACGGCCAGTCTTCGACTCTCTTCTGAAGTTGGTTGCTTGGTTAGACCAAGATTAGGGAGATTGAGCTTTATGACCCGGCGCCGAGTCTTTCTGAAAGGACCATTCTTGGTTTTTGAACATGGGGTTGTTAAGGGGATTAACTACCTTCTCAAGAATGGTAAAAATAGTCTCGATACACTTATGCCGATGTTTTGATAACTTTTTCACAAAAATATGGCTCAGCCACTCCTTCATAGCTAACACCCAACCAAACCATTACTGAAGTCATATAATGCCTACATTGTACTCTCTTGATTACGTTGAAACTTCTTAAGAGCTTTTAGCTAAAATTAGCGTTTATTAAAATATTGCTCAGTTGTAATGAAAAATTTGTGACGGGATTTGCGTACCACTTAAGTAGTTGTTTTGATTTTAACACTCTATTCTTCTATAAATTATCAATTAAAAAATTACTAGTGCGTCTCTTATAGGCTGGAGGTCCTAATTCATATTTGAAAACACGCGACATGGTTGTAGGTACTATCTTCATCTCCCGAGATGAAATCGGACAGGATGTTTCTGAACTCTTTCCCTTACTGCTTTGATCGCTTTTTTCGTACGAGCAATACGTGGACGGCTAGATCTTTTTCTGTCACAAATTGAAGAGGTTTCATTGTACCTATCAATAGCCCGGTACACAAAACATTTGACTAAAACCAAGCGTATGGAGAATTATAAAAATTATATTCGGCACCATACCTACTTTGTGTAATGCAATCACAGCTAATCGGTTCTCTTTATCACCGCACACCATTTTAATATCACAACATATTTTATAATGTAATGGCGCGAGAATAAGTAAACACAATGTCATATTACAATGACAGATTCCAAATTCAAAAGCACTATTTTGTTTGTTTTTAATTATAACAGTATATATGGCCAGACTAAGTATATGGTATTATTTTTAAACCTTTGTCATATCAAAATAAATGATTATGAATTATAAAGATTTTGTTACTTTCAGTTTACTTTTTTTGTCAATCTAGACGCGTCTCCCATTTCTTACAAGCTAGGGTAGAGTCGGACAAATATCTGAATACAAAAACAAATACTTCATCAATAACAGTAAAAACTCCACACGTTTGCAAAGGATACACGACATACAACCGCCAGTCGTACCAGGTGGTATTATCAGAAAAAAACGCAGATTCATTCATTACGAGTGATAAATAAGCGGGAAGTGTCCGGTCTCGCCCTTAACCCGCGATAATGTGATTGCGGCGGCCATTTTGTACGTTTTTCTTTTTTTTCTCATGTACAAGGTTTAAGGTAATGGTGCGTTACGGCTTTATAGGAAATTGTTTTAAACTGTGGTCTTTGGGTGGTTTTGGATTTTTAAATTTTTTTGGGCGGTGAATTGTTTAGTGTATTTGGTCGTAGTAGGTTCAAATCGCAAACAGAAATAATTATTAATTCAAGAAAGGAAATTTGACTTGAAATAATGAAATACAGTGAACAGATCTTCTCTCCGTAGGGAGAAAAAGCACATTGTGGCATAGTGGGTCGGCGTCTGAGTCTAAACGCGAATGGTTGTACGTTAGAGTCTCACTCGGTTTAATGGTCATAATTTAATGATTTGTTTTTTCCACCCTGGTGAACAAGACAAAACGCGGCGTTGCGGTCCGTAACTCAACGTACAATATCTAGAATTTGGGCTGAAAATGGAGAACGGAATGTCTTGACACTAGGTTCTATCTGACTACCGTGCTGTGCGGGAAAAACATGAACCTAGAAAAATAAAAGTACTTTTATTTTACATTTTACAGGAGCTACTCCCTCGATGAAAGGTTCCTGTATTCTCAAGGCGAAATTCACAAAGTGCATTGGCATCCGAAGTCGCTCTCGCATATCCTAGTTCTTGTCTCCGACAATACTATGAGGTAAGGAATATTTTTTTTAATAAATTTATATTGAGGTAGGTCATCGTAGCGCGTTGGGAAAATGTATTTACTGTACGCGCGACAGTTGTAAGGTCGATTCCACTTCGGGGAAATTGTATATAAGATATTGTATACAAGTTATTTTCGTTTTTCCGTCTTAGTATGATTAAAACGCCGGCGTTAAGAACCGCCAATATACATGGATCTTCTCTAAATTGAGAAAAAAGGAAAGTAAGTGTAAGACAGAGTGAGAGACAGAGTTCTTCTTCTTGTGATTAGATAGAAGTATTATTAATAATATTGAAGAAATCATGGCGCAGTTGTTAATGTGGCTGGCTATATGCAGGTTCTAATCCTACTCTACTCTATCTATACATTCTGCTCTTATTACCTAGATCTGGGAAATATATTTTTAAAATAAATATTTTTCCTACCGGAAAATGTGCTACGATTGTATTAATGATAGAGGCACTATGTTTGTATATGTATTTCTATTGTTAAAAAAAATTACATTCATATTTTTAAATTCTTTTTTGTTTAATTTACAGATTATACAACATAGCTCTTAAAACTGGTCCAAAATTGGTGAAAATCTTTACGATAGGACCAAAGCCGTCAGGTGCATTGGGACAAACTGTCCTGGATAGCCTAGGAGATACGGCAGTGGACTTCATACCGACGCCGGACTCTGAACATCTTTTAATTCTTAGCGGAAACGGCGATGTTTACATGATGCGATGTGAATTAGATAATAAAAAGTAAGTTTAACTTACTTTTTCGTTTAGGTGGAAGTGTATTTTTAGACTGACGGTTCTGACATTTAAGAGCGTTACTATGAGATTTAATTCGATACAGATTAGTTAGATATTTTTTTTTACATTTATTTAAAGTGTTATTCGCACACTAAGGAAATTGAAAACGACATATTTAGAAAACGTATAAAAATTTGACCGTTTTACCGGTTTTCAAGAGGCGCGGCTTCAAATCCCGCTGCGTTCAAATTTTAATACGTTTTCTAGATTAGTTAGAGTTTTTTTGTTTTATGTGAGTAGTTTGTTATTTAATTAAGAGAACTGGTTCCAGTGCAACAGTATGTGATTGTAAATGCAATGATTGGGGGTTCTATCCACTGGAAACTAGAGGTTATCTAATGATGATATATGGAAAATGTGTGAAGCTAAGAAAAACTTGTCAACTAACCAATAAAGAGTATTTCTCTTTTGAACAGGCAAATAACTTATTAATTGTTTAAAAAGCATATATTTATTATTGACACCATCGTGCCGCAGTGGTGCAGCGTCTGACTGTGAACGCTATTGGTCGTGGGTTTGATGCCCACTCGGGGAAAGATAATATTTAAAATATATTTATTTACGTGGTCTGGTACCTAAGACCCTGTTATGCGGAAAAAGTGTGATAAAATATTTAAATTTTATTTTAAATTGTTAAAAAAATGCCGTAATTTGTGCAATTAGCCTCTAACAATAGCCTCAGTGGCATTTTTGTGTGCGAATCAGCAGCTCTTCTACTCGCAAAGTGTAGTAGTAGCGCTTAAAATAAAATACAAGAAGAATTGAAGTAACTTACTAGTACCTATTAAAACTAAAATTAACTAAAAAACTACCATTCTATACAAAATAATCATAAAATAAAATAATAAAACCACAATTTCTATTTCAGTTCACTCCGAGCAAGTCTCAAAGGGCCCTTACCGATGTACCCACCCGCTGACGACAACTATGGTTCCGAGTCTTGCTCGATTATTGCACTCGGCGGAATTGACATCCCGACCCTCGTGGTCATTGCCAGCGCTTCCGCTGAGCTATACCACTGCTTGCTTCTACCTAATGTGAGTATACAATTGTAGAATTAATATTTTTAAATTAATTTATAATGGCATATTCTTCTCCATGTATCCCTGTCCTTGCCCGGTTTTAACCAGTCTTTCCATTGTACTCGTAACTGTGTTACATCATCAGCCCAGCCCTTCTTGTTGTTCTACCAATACTTCTTTTTTCAACCTTAATATTTTGAACTTTCAGTAATTTTGAACTTTTAGTTGCGTCATCACAATCAAACCGCAGAACCGATTGTAATGAAATTTTATATAGAGATACACGCGGGTCTTGGGATGAATATATATACTATTCTTTTTTCCCATTTTTATTTCATTTCAAGCCGCGAGCAAGTTGCAAGTGGGTCTATAACTTCCTACATCTGAGTATAGTGGTAATATAGCAGATCTAAATATATACGTACAATAAAATACTTAGGTCATTATTATCCACGTCTCTGATGTGTAATTTAAGAATTTCATTTGCAATGTGTAATTTAAGAATTCCATTTGCAATGTGTAATTTAAGAATTTTATTTGCAATGTGTAATTTAAGAATTTCATTTGCAATGTGTAATTTCAGATTTAATTCTCATTTTTTCACATTTTTTTAATTGACTAAAAATGTTCTGAAAAATTATCAACTTACTCGTAGAATCCTTTGCTTAAATGCAAGTTATAGTAGACTCAATATTTTTTTATTTTATTTTAGGCAACAGAATCGGAAGACGACAGCCACGCCCTCTACGTCATAGAATCAGTTGAACTAAATATCGTGCTGAATACAAACGAAACCGCGCTGCAATATGTGTATCCTCTTAATTTGTACCCGGTAAGTGAAATGCCAAAGTAAATTAAATATATCTATTTTTGCTTAGACACTCAATTCTCCAATTTTCGACAGTTGTGGGGACATGTTGAGGGGAAGAACTCAACGCCATTGATATATATTTTTTTGATTTTGGTGATTTGAATATAGAACCATTTCTTTTTAACTTTTCAGATAAATCGCAACACGTACGCGTGTTCTCATACAGGCGGAATACATTCTGTGACGATTCCAGCTTTGGACAGACTGGCGGAATACGCTTTGGCTGAAGAAAGTATGCGAATTGGTTTTTTTTTGTTTTTAGTTTTATTTCATTTTCGCTGAAATATTAATTAATTGAACTAAACTGAAAGTCTTTTAACATTTTTATTAAGTGTTATTTACAAACTTGGGAAATTTAACAACTTTTTTAGAAAGCCGTGGATGGTTTTTTATACGTTTTCTAAATATGTGTATGACTTGAATGTATGAAATTTAAGCTGAAACTAAACACTATATCAGGGGTAAGCAACCCGTGGCCCGCTCAGTAATTTAATGCGGCCCGCCAAGCGGTTTATTTACATTGCAGACTAGCGACACTTAAATCACAAACATTGCTTAATTTTATAATTATGTTAAAGTATGAAAATAATTTTAAAGACAATATCTATACGGGGAATTGATTTAAGTTTTAGCCAATTCAATAAAACAGTTATTGTAACCTCTTTCTATTTAATATTACCAATGCTATTTAAAATTGGTATTAAAATAAACATTAAATTTTAATGGAAGTCATACAATATAACAGGGATACAATAATTCCATCTACAGTGGTACAACAAAAACGGAAAAATAATATTTATATATTCTCCCGTTAATATATTAGGTTCTACTAAATGAATGCGACTCGTTCCAACATGCAATATGATTGCGCCTTTTGTTCTGTTAATTATGAACATTAGAATAGTATTTGAAATAAGCATTATATAACGTTCCAGACGAGGTGGAGGCGATCCTGCAAGCCATCTGCACGAGGCCGTCGCGCGCGCGGCAGCTGCTGTGCTCCGCGCGCGCGTCCTCCGCCCTCGCGCTCGCGTCCTCGCGGAGGCAGCTGCTGCTGCTCTGCGGCGGACACGTGCTCTTCAGGTCATCTTTGCTATGGGAACAATCTTACTAGCAATGTGCACGTTCATATACGTTACTAGCGCTTTTAAAATGGTTCTAACATCTTTATTTATGAACCAATTAAATAACCCAACTTTACCAAAATACAATAGTTAAAACTGTATTTAAATCGGTTAAGCGGTTTCTGAGATTAGTATACACGAACGCACAGACAAACAGAAAAAAAAGCATCTTGTCCCCTTCAAAATAATCTTCTTTGATATAATACATTTATGCCAGCGTTTTTTTCCAATCCTCGAAACACTTCTGAAACGCGCTTTTTTTATCCAAAATCATTTTCATCAATGTTTTCATTACTTTTTGACGTGCTCAGACGACCAGGACTCTTTCCTTAAAACGGTTATACCACAATTGAACTTGTGTTCTGCTCATAGTAGACTCGCCAAACGCCACAGTCAACATTTCAAATGTCCTTGCACATTAAATTGAATTTTGTACACAAAACTTAATACAGTTTCTTTGATCCATTTTTTCGAAGTAAAAAAATGAAGAGCACACCAAAACACGACTAACGTTCCTATCTGACAAACAAACTGACAATCCAGAATGGCTAATATTGTCAACATATATAAAAGACATGTGTACCAACATAACAGAAAGGAAACGCGAAAATCGAACATCTCACTCATCAACTCACAAAATTTGAAAATAATGGTTATATTTTAATCACATCTCGTATGTTCCATTGAAAGACGGCGATCAGTTACTGGTTGTTATTTATTATATGTACAGGATTTATTTGAATACTAATAGCCGCTTGCAACTTCATTTGCGTGAGACACAATTTATTTTATATATAATAGACAATAATCAATAAGTATAATAAATAAATAAATTATAAATTTTCAGATCACTAGAGCCGTGGAACTTGGAAGAAGAATTCTTTAAAGAAATTCAACTTAAAAACCCGTCGTTGGATCAAGACGATATCAATGCGTTGCTTAAAGAGGTATTTTTTATGACTTAGGAACTCCTCCTCTCTTCCTCCCTCTCCCTCCTCCCGCCTGCATCATCTGCACTGACTGTGAGAGTTACTTAGCTATCGTCTTGAGTAATTTGTCTTATAATTTATCCGATTTTAAATCTTAAGATGATATAATGTCGTGTTGATGATGAGTTTAAAACATTTTCCGAATTGTCCGAACTGTTGATTGATCATTATTTATTTTGAACTTATACCACGTTAAAACTTAGATTTTACGTCTAAGAGACATGGATTGGTTAGGTTAAGTTAGAAACAGTTCGGACTTTTAAAGTTGGTAAATTAAAAGTAAAGTTGTAACAAGTTTTACAGTATCATAATGTATAATAATATAGGTGTATTTTAATATATATTTCAGAAACAAAAGCTTTCTTTCACGACCATCATCCAAGAAGTTCTGGACAAGAAGGCGTCGCAGCCTCTTTTGAAACTGGATAAAAAGGAAGAGCCTAGTCCTCAAGAAAGTTTGGAGGTAGATATGTGTGATGCGGTTAAATAAAATACAAAAATATTACTTTAGAAATATACTTCGAATAAACATTTTTAGAAAACGTATAAAAATTGTAACGCAGCGGCTTTCGAACCCGCGCCTTTCGGAAACCGTACTCGGACTTGACTAAAAATTATTTTACTTTCCTAAGTGTGTGAATAACACTTTAAAAATGTCAAATAAACTTTAAGTAATATTTTAAGCATAATTTGAGTCTTTGTGGCCGTCGTGGCGCAGTGGGACGTCTAACTGTAAAAGTAATTGGTTGTGGGTTCGAATCGAACTCAGGGAGTTTTATTTATTTTTGTCTATGAATTGGTTGAAAAATATGCAGCAGCTTAGAATCTACTGTCCTCGATACTTCGCTCTCCGCTATTAACCCAATTACACATCACTTGTGTGTCGATTAATAATTTAATAGAGGTTTAGATTCTGGTTAGATTTTTTTTAACCTAATTGTTTTATCGACTGCTATTTAAATCCATAACTATTACTTATACAGTGTGTTCAGATTGTGTTTCGCTAAGCTATGATCTTTGATTATGTTATTATTTGTAATTAATTAAAAAATAAACTTGATTTCCATTTCAGTATCCACTTCGATTTTTACTTCAATATCGATTTAAATTTTAATGTCGATTTTAATTTGAATTTTGTTGTTGACATCGCATTCAATATTTCCAACTTCCCAGCTGCTGACGCAGTCCACGATAAGGCTGCGCACAGAATACATGCTTCGCCAGCACAGAGCCGGAGACCTGGTGCAGCGGAAGCTGGCGGCCTTGCAGGCGCTGGACAAGCAGCAGCGCTGCTGGCTGGCCGACTTGCGGGTACTTTGCTCACGTCACCCTGTTTTCATTTGTTTTGAGTACACACATTTTTTGATAAAAGATTTTAATTTTTCAGAAAGAAATAAACGGTGTGAAACAGCAGTCGGAAAATTTGAAACAAAAGAAGTTGCTAGCTGAGAAATATCAAGACGATTTGAAGTATAGGTGAGTTTTTTATATATAAATTTGTCTTTTATAAATGAAGTCGAGAAAAGTTTGAAAATAGAATGTGTGCGTCCGCAGGAGTTCCTCGTCGCTCCGCGCGCTCCGCTGCGGCGCTAGTAGCGCGGAGGAGAGGCGCGCGCTCTGCGGCCTGCTGCAGCAGCAGAGGGCGCTGCAGAGCGCCGCGGAGAGGCTGCGCACTCTGAGGGAGTGCGCCTTGGAGAAGGGCGACGAGGTGAGTGCCCTCGAGGCGGAACTCAACGCCGCAATATATGTATATTCAAAAATCATAATATAAACAATATATGTACATTACAGATCAGAAAACGTCAGGAGGAATATAAGAAGAAAAACACGGTACTGGGGAAGTCCCACAGCGACACCATATCGTCTATTTTACAGCAACAGTGAGAGTTTATATATTTATATATATATATAAGTTTTAAGGCTTTTATTACATTCACTTCGGACACGTGGTCTTTACTTTTTGTTGTTATTGTTGTAATTCAAGATTTTTTCATATCCATATGACTAATATAACAAGCCACATTAAATTAAAAAATTTAATAATCCCCGACGCATAATAATTGTATATAGTTTGTATTGTATTGTACACCAGAATGTGTAATAAAACAAAAAAGAAAAATACAACAAGTACAAGTGAATTGTGTTCAGGTCAATCAATTAATATCTACATTTGATTGTCATGTGTACTCTGTATATATACATATTATAAAAATACATCTGTTCTCCATCTGTACCTGGAAGATATAAGAGAAAAAGTATTATGGGGGCATTTATTAATGATTTTTGATTTTGTTTTCTGTTTGTCTGTGCGTTTGTGTAAACTAATCTCAGAAACGACCGAACCGATTTAAAAGCTGAACGTTCCTTAATCTCTTTATCTATTATCTTTCAGAACATCTCAAATCTCAGCACTAATAGAAGAAACGAAGCTGTTGAAGGATCAACTTGGTGTCGTTTAAATAGTTTTGACATTTGTAACTGGTACTTTAATTTTAAATAGATAATAATTTTTGATGTTTCTTACCAAGTAAGTTCTAAGTCAGCATTATTAATGGTAAATTATCATAGATGTTGTCTTTCTGTGTGTAAAATAAAAATGAATATTTGTTATTTTTGAAGATATGCATGTAGGTGTGTAACTATAGAGAAAAAGAAATTCGAGACAAGGGGATTTGGAAAAACTTTCATTTTGTGTTTTTTGGTATTTTCTTCAAAATTGTTATTGATTTTTTTTATATTATGTTTGTTGTAAATGTCTTATAATATACTATTATAATCTCTAATCCTGCTTCTATTAATAATATTGATTTTTTCATTTTTTACAAATTTGCATGTTAAAATTAAAAGTAAATTTTCTTTATATTTCAATACTAAATATGTCAGTTTTATCAAAAAATCGATTGTCTTTTAATCTTTTTGTGTATTTTTTTTGTTTAAATTTGGTAAAACTATATAGTTTAACTTAGCCTCTGTAATAGAAGATGAAAGCACTTCAGCTTTCATTTATTTTTCGTATCTACGTATATTATAATTCAACATGACTGGTTTCTTTAGTTTTGTGAAAATAATTATAATTTTGTTGTGTAATAAATTGATTGGAAATTATTTGTATGTTTTTTTATATCATATAATTTTTCTTACAACATCAGTATTAAGGTGTTGTATGACGTTTGTGCGAAAGAGGTAGCAGGTTCAAAATTTTCTTCGTATATAAATAAGCCATTCCTTTTTTCTATAGAAATTAAAAAAAACGGTCTCTGTACTCTTAATTTGAAATATATGTAGGATTTAATATTGCTTAAATAGTTTATTTAATTAATTATGAATTGTGTGATATCAAATATTACGTAATTTGTAGTAGGTATATAGTTAGCGTGGATTGGAACGTGAGATGTAGGAGAACGGGTTTTGGAATTAATGAGTATTTGTGAATAATTGATATAAAATAGCCGGAGTGGAAGGAGTATGGGAGTACCAGAGACGTCGCACTCCCGAGTGGTTCGGTGCCACTCCCACTCCTACGCGGTCGTGGTAGTCCCCACGCCTTAGTTCCTTTTACTCTCCATTCGACATTGAGTGAGTGGAGAGAATTGAAAATTAAAAAAAATCATTTTTTATAGAAGATGTTTAAAAATTTGAACGCAGCGGGACTTGAACTCGCGCTTCTTGGAAGGTTTTCGAATGGTTTTTCAATTTCCCATCTTCTAAAATGACTCCGAGTGTGTATCGAACTCACAATCACGTTTATAAACGAAATCCTACTGCGCCACGATAGCCTTTATTGCAAATTAAGGATTAAGTAACTAAAATACAATATACAATCCACATTTTTATTTTCTCTTCGTAATAATACAGTAAGTAAGTAAGTTTGAGTATTCTATTACAAAAACATTAAAAATATACAAAAAAAATAAGAAAAATCAGTCAATTCAAATAAAACTAAACTAACTTAATGTGATTATTACAAAATGATACATACATACAAAATTCATTTCATATATGTATATAGTATAAAGCGTCTCTAAGATCATTTCTAAACTTTATTTTAAACATAATATTGAATTAGAAGGCACAATGATATAGTAATATGTTTTAGCAGTCCAAGCGCCACCACCACCGTCGACCACCATCGACCACGACCACTCTGTCACGAGCGACGAACTTTGTAATACAAAGAAAAAATTAAAAATAACTATTTGTTTTGTATGGCAAAGTGCATTAAAACGAAATAAAATATGATAAACTGTTGATTAAACAAAACAAATAACATTCTAAGTGAAAGCTGAAAATACAAAAAACCTATATTCGTAAATAAAACAAAAAAAAATATTAACATTTTAAAGTGTTTATAGCACACTTGGGAAATTGAAAAACATATTTAGAAAACGTATAGAAAATTGAACGCAGCGGGATTCGAAGCCGCGAACGCATGGCTTAGCGGTCAAAGCGCTTGGACGGTTTCCAAGAGAGTTCGAATCCCGCTACGTTCAAATTTTATACGTTTTCTAAATATGTTTCTGTTTACTCAAAAATCATTACAACTTCATTATTATAATTAATATTAGTTCTATAAATCCATAATATTTGTTCAAATTCGCACAAACATTCCCCGGAGTGAGAATCGGAGTAACGGCCATCGCGGTTCCAGTAACAGTCCCACTGCGCCACAATGGCGTGTTGTTTTAATTTCTAATAACATATGACGCTAAATATCAATCAAAGGTCCCCAGAACATTTTAGAAACACGACTTTCGTCTTCTGTACAAAAGAAATCTTTGCCGAGTTTGACAAACTCGTGCAGCGTGACTTTTCCGTCCTAGAACAATATATTTTCAATATTACAAAGTATAATATATAATATACACTAAATAATTTAATAAACTTTAAAAAAACGAAAAAACTTTAAAAAATCGAAAAAATCAGTTCTTTAATGGCGCTTGAATACTTAAGAAATCTTTTGTCGTAATGAAAAATATTACAACGGTAGCAGATTCAAATCCAAGTTAAGAAAATGTTCTTATAATATATTAGTCGCAAAGTGACGCGTCACTACTGATTTCTTCATTAATGACATAACAAAAAAAAACAATATAAATGACTAACCCCACTAGTATCTAAGACAGCAAAAGCGACGGCTGCATGCTCATTGCTTAGTCCAAGGCACTGGAAGAACAGCTTGAACTCCTTCACGGATATGAACCCGGACTCATCTTTATCCACTGCCTGTCATACAAAAAATAAGAAAGTAATTTATATTTTTAACGTCGCGAAAATTGAACCTGTGTCGGTTTTAGTAAATAATTAATGTTTCAGACTACTTTTTGATTTTTTTTATTCTTTATTTACATACATATATATTAACAATATTGTTACAATGCGAAAGGGCACACAAGTAACAATCTTAAACAACAAATCTTAAACAAATTCCACTTAATGAGACTAATGGCGCCTTTGTAAGCTATATATATACATAAAATTTATATTTTTAACGTCGCGAAAAAAAAAAAAAAAAAAAAAAAAAAAAAAAAAAAAAAAAAAAAAAAAAAAAAAAAAAAAAAAAAAAAAAAAAAAAAAAAAAAAAAAAAAAAAAAATATATAAATACAATATATTTTACTATTAAAAATCATTAATTGTTTGTTTCTCAGACTACTAAGCTTACTTGGATTAATATCCCTGACATACATAATTAACTAATCCCCGACTGGGAATTGATCCACGACCATCCCCAATACAGCCAGCCGCTGTCACTCCCCAATATAGTGTTACTAAATTCCCTCCACCGGAACTATTAAAAATACCTTAAACAGATACGGCAGCCATCTGTGCGCCTTCTTCTTTAGCTCCTTATCGCTTAACATATGATGCATGCCCTCGAGATACTGTTCCACTGTTACGAAGTTGTAAGGATCGATGGCACCCCATTGTTCTTCCCATGTAAGCTGTGAATTATAATATATAATCATAAAATTACAGACAGACAAACATTGTGAAAAATCAAAGCAGCTTCCTTGTATTAAAAAAAAAGACATATTTACAAAACTGATAAAAATTTGAACGGAGCGGGATTTGAAGCCGCGCCTCTTGGAAACCGTTCAAGCTGGTTTGTTTCTTTAAACATACAAATAAATATCTAACAGAAATTCACCTTTATAATATCAGTGAACTCCTTCGCCTTTTTCTCATCCAAATTTCCCAAAGACTTGAATCGTTCCGAGAACAGTATGAAGTCGTTGTACGAGATCAAGCCGTCTTTGTCCACGTCGAGGATATTGTGTACAGTGCGCATTTTCCGCCGCCAGAATTCTGACTAGAAAAAGAAATAAATAAAACCTGTTTTTGTTTTAGATATGTGGAGAGGACCTAGTGTCCCGCAGTGGCGAAGCGTGGGTTTCGGCTGCCCGGGGCGGAATACCATTTTGCCGCCCCTTAGTTGAATATTTCAATTCAATGTATACTATACATCAATTCTAGAGAACTTTCAGACAAGAACTGACATAATTCATTTGCATTATACAGGTTAGATTTCAAATAAAAATGTTGATACAAGTTTTACAATCATACATTTAATAATTAATACAAAATATCATTAGAAGATAAGGAATACTCCGAATTCATCCCAGAATACGTAATGCAAAATTCGGTGCTCTTTTCAATTGGTCCGAATTGCAACTATAGTTGCGTTAAAAATGTCGAAATGGTTCAAATAATTACATAATATATTTATTATCCCCTAAAAAGTGCTGAAAAAATGCGCAGGGGGCCGCCTCTGCCGCCCTACGTTACGCCATTGGTGTCAAGACACTCCCTTTCTCCACTTTTCGCTCGAAATAATGACATTGCATGTTGAGGGATGGAGTTTGAAGCGTTTCTTTTTATCAAAGTGGGGTACCGAAAAGAATTTAAAAAATCATAAACATAAATTAGATATCGATCTAATATTTCGCTTATTTTGTAGACATAGAGGTTTTGTTTAAGAGACGCGTGGAAATTTACTTTTATAAATCTACCCTTTGAATGGGAATCGAACCCAATCAATCATTGCGTGTATTCATAGTCAGACATCAGCTAACTGCGCCATGACGGCGAAAAAGTCAAAGTGAGTTAGATTTTACGATATCCAATTCAGTGCCACATTTAGGGCGCTTCAAATGTTCTTTATAAGAAACACAAAACGCGGTTTATGTGAGGGCCAAAAACATTTAAAAAAAATACTTAATACTGAAATATGAATGGCTGAACACTATAGCTTAGTCTATTTATTCTGTATAATGTAAGAAATAAACAAAAAAAAACTGACAACCTAAAATAAGTTCACACCAAACAACAAAACTAAAAACACTAAACACTTACACGATCGTATCCCTTGCATTCTGTGTCACTGTCACTATCACTACCCGAGTCACTGTCACGGTAGTGATTTTTCCTTCTCTTCTCCTCCGGCCTACCGTGCTGCTTACTGTAATTTCTTCTCAGGGCATTGCCTATTTCCCTTAGGTCTACGTCCCTAGGCTCTTGCACCGATTGAATGTAACATATCTTGCCGTTGCAAAACACTCTAGTATGGATTGGCTGGAAAAGAAATGTATCGTTTAGAAAAATATAATATTATATATATATATATATATATATATATGTAGAGTCGAAATGTACTGAATGTATTGTCCTGATTCACTGATTCATCATCGCCGAGCGGAAACTTTTGAACTTAGACGCGTGATCTTACTTCACCAAGAATGGATATTTCACTAAGAATGGATTTTGGAAATCTAACCCCTAAGAGGTTGAAATGAGGGTTGAAAGTTTGTATGGAACTTTATTAATTGGCTACTGAATATAAATGAGTAAATATATGTTTCAGCGTTTGTTACAATTTACCCCTAAACAGTGAAATAGGGGTTGGAGGTTTATATAAAGTTTACATGTCGTCGTCTATTTTTGCTTTTTTTTTTATTCTATTTATATTTAGGGACATTATAATTAATAATACAAAAAATGTCAGCCCCATCGTTTCCTAAAACAGTCTTCAAACACACAAATATAGCATTTTCGTAATCTTAATTCAAAGAACACTATTTATACTTAAACTTATACAGCATTTTAGCTACCGAACAGAACAAGGTTCAGACATAAACATTGAAGAACACCTACATCTATTATATTTAAATTATATCGACGAATTAAATCTTATTCTTTTAAAATAAAATAAAATTTTAAGTGTTATTCCCGACCACACTAAGGAAATTGAAAAAGACATATTTAGAAAACGTATAAAAAATTTTTGAACGGTTTTCAAGAGGCGCGGGTTTAAATACCGCTGCGTTCAAATTTTTATAAGTTTTCTAAATATGTATTTGTATTTTTAAATTAAATCTTGACGGGCCTCGGCATTACGGACACATTCCACTAAGAAATGGTGAATGTCGACTCCCACTCCCATTCACGGTTAGGAGTATTTAGTAATAATTATTGAGACAAAATATATATTGTATACAATTTCTGAGTAATTTAATTTCTTGATCCTTAATAGATAAATACTTAGTCTATTTTTCTTATTTCATTCGTATGTTTTAAGATATAATAATTTAAGTTTTCTCGCTGAGTAGTTTTATTTAATTAGGTATATAAGTCCATTACATGTAGGTTTTTTCGGTAGGTTTTAGTATGATGTTTGAATTTGTTATTCTATTTTTTAAAGTACTTTAGTGGGTAAATACGAATGTAGAAACTATAATCGTAAATTGTACAATAATGCAGCATACTGTTGTACTATTTGTTGGTAATGGAGCTTATCTGTTTCGAGCAATATTGTATATTTTATACAATACTCTAGGTATGGCGTTTGAGCGTGAAAAAATATTAGCACATATAATGGAGAATTGAAATCAGTTTTGTGTCTCTTGACATAGATGGCAATAATTTTACCACAACTGACGTTTATTGCGCGAAAATGCCGCATCCTCATACTTATGATGGTCTGTGCGGACTAATCATCTTTTTATCCAAGCGGGAAAATATCAACTAAATAATTCAGAAATCCATAGAAGAGTTCGAGTACGAAAAAAAAAATCCACGAAAACGTTCAGGTAGATGAACGGTTGCTTCCATGAAATGATAAAACTTTTTCAGGAATAATGTATGACACTAAAGTAGCTTACAAGACTGATGAATTTGAACCTTGGCTTCACTTAGATTGGATACTCAAATGTTTATAATGTCTTGATTTTAAGTGGACTAAAGAATCTCCAGGTCTCTCTAGTGTTCTTACCAGAACTACTCTGTTATTAAAAGAAATAGTGCGCTTACTCAACAGGGAATCGAACCTCCAACAATCGTGCTTACCGTTACACTGCACCACGGCGGCGTCTAACTGAGGCAGGACTTGTAAAAATATAAAGCCGCAAGCGACAAAAAATCCAGTAACAAAAGCATTTGTTTTCTACAACAATACATCTTGTTAGAACTGTACTAGTGTCAATATCATGAAGTCCTACACATGCAATGTCCACTACAAGCTTATTGCAGGTGGCGACTAAACTAAGTGTATTAGCCGTAGCCCGTAGGCTTAGTGCATTCGGATCATTGAACAAAGGTCACGATTCGACGATCGACTCCCATACACTAGGAGAATCGAAATAGTTTACATAAATGAAAATATATAACTAAGTGTTGCCTTTTTTTTTTACTCATGAGGAAATCCTTTATGGATACCCGCCCGATTGGGGACTCGGACGTGGTTATGCGGGACTCCGGACCGGCAGATATGGGCCGCCCGTTTACCCACTAAAACCTCACGGTTCTCCTCCTCCACCGCCACTGGCCAGGGCCACGGGGACTACAATCTTCCATGAACCCTGGCGGAACTAAGTGTTGCCTGCAACTTCGTTTACGTGGACTTTAGTACACATTTATATCTCCGTTCTAACAATTTTAAAACGCAAAACCTGTTTATTTTTTAATGTTCTAGTAATTTCAGCATATCACGCTTTACACAGCATTCAGAACGTCCCGTCTCAAGGCAAAATCATAACTGAATTGAACGTCTTGTTCTCAGAGGCAATTAAAAAGGCACTAGACCACGCGGAAGGTACCCAATCCGGTGGACAGACCCGCGGACTTTCGTACCACACGAGTGTACCTGAATAACTTCAGGCCCCTGCCTGATGAGGGATGGTGGAACATTGTACTGCCAACTGCACCTGCCTGTCAGAATTGAAACAGTATTTTGACCACGGCCACTCTGCCGAGTCACTCTGGTCATTCTGGCCAAGTGACACGAATAAGAAGCCGCCAAAATAACTTCAGCAAATTCTTAATATTTCCTTACACTCCTAGAAACCAGTCAGGACAATTGTCAGCTTTGTAAGTTCATTAGTTACGGCTGGATCAGTCACTCATTAACGGAATAGCCTTTTATATATTGTTTTCTCATGATTATGATATTTTATTAGACGTTATCGAGAAGTAGTTGTTAATAAGATAATAATTGACGCTGCATAGAAAATATTATTTATTATTTTTGTTTCTCTGATTTAATTAAACAAAGCGCGGTGTTGAGGTCCGCCAGTTAACCAGCAATGTCTCTAGGACAGGGCGTACAGTCAAGAAGGGAGTCACTATATTCTCTCTACTATCCAAGTTTATATAGAAACGAAAATTAAATTACTATTTCGACATATATACCTACCAAAGAAATCTGCTTGTAGTATAAATTTATAGCAGGTTTTTCTTATACGAAAAAATCACGGAAGTAAAATGATGCTAGGTTACAACATGTTTTATATAACTGCTTGGTAATGTTGGAAATTTTATTTATTACCGACTTTTGCTGGCCTAGTTTTTATATAACAAGACTAGTTTGGTAGTATTTGACAGTGATGTTATGGAGCTCCGTAACCGTAACTGAAACTATCGGATATCCGGAATAAAAAACTATCCGTAGCCGTCACTTAAGTTCTAAGTTAAAAGTTTCGGATATGGCCAGATTCTAGATAATAGATTTTTTTTAAATAAAGCGTTCGTTGAAAATAATATCACACAATAAAAAATGATAAATTACCAAAATTTACTTTTTTTTCTTAAAAGTGTTAACCCGTTACCTGAATTATCGGAAATGGATAATCCGGAATAATTTTGCAGCCGTAAACGAAACCGAAACCGATATAGCATTATTCCTATATTGTTATTCGTATCCAGACTGTAACGTCCCTAGTATATAGTAACCTTTTCATACATATCTCGGTAGTCAGAGAGAACCTAGGTCCTAACCTCAAGACACTACCGCCCGCGCTACGATAGCCTCATCCTCTGCTCCCAAACTCTATTAATAATATGAATATACGAAACCCTATAAAATAGTTTAACATATACAAAAATACACTTGCAAAATTCAATTCTATATAAATACATCGTTAGAACAAAGACTTATATCACTAATATTATAGGAGGCGTCAAATTAAGTAATTGAATACGGGGGGACACTTGTTGAAATTGACACAACTGGTTATGTCCTGCTGTAGTCGTAAATATGGAAATTTGTCAATTTGTTTATTATTATTATATTTTTTGAAATGGAGATAGATTATTTTAAAGAATGCAAGACACTAAAGTCACTATAAAAACAATGTTAATTAGTAAAGCTTATTACTCTATAGAATTATTGTTGAAAACGTATAGAACTAATAAAGTTAGCTGCCGTTAAATCTATATACATAATAAAAATGTAACTGGTCGCTGTCTGTACGTGGAAGATATATAAAAATAAAATATTTTATCAATGTAATAAAACTCAAAACAATTATTTTTAATTTTCATTTCTGTTTGTCTGTTTTTCATTTCATTTCTGTTTGTCTGTTTTTTGTTTGTGCACGCTACACTTACAGCCATTTAAATTATAAATTTAAACAAAGTTCATGATTTAAGTGAGAACGCGTGCGGGCGAAAGACTAATAGTTTAGTCATGTAGTTTACGCAGGCGAAGCCGCGAGCGGGTCGCTAGTTTAATAATAAAACTGTAACTTTTATATTTGAAAAGTGCAACTGTTGAGTTTCTCGCCGGCTTTTCTCAGCAACACTGCCTTCCGACAGTACAAAAGTACTTGCAATAGTCTCTATCAATATAGAAAATTTGATATTGAGTTTAAATATTGTCTAACTTATATTGTGATGGTTTTCATTTTCTTTTAACCAGTGTTATTTAAGTGACGATCCATCTTCCTTAGTACAAAAAATCACTCAATTTCCCATCGAACCCACAACGACACATGTTAATATATAAATAATTTAAAAGTCATACATTTTTTTAATTCTTTACAAGTGGTTAGTTACAAAATATGCATATTGGGTGTTCATTCGGGCCCTTGTTGCATAACACGGTCATCGACCTCACTATCGTAGAGCCGAAACTATGTCAAAGCAAATATTTACCAACTTATATGTATCTCCCATTTTAACTTAGAAAAATTGTAGATTTTAAAGTAAAATGTTATATACAATTATTTTGTACGTTTTGTGTAAATTTTATTATATGATAATAAATTCGTTTAGGAAAAAGGTACTAAAAGAAATAATTTTTCAGCTTCACGCTATTTCCCGCATAGCAGGTTAGTCACTTTCCGCCCTAATTCGAGACATTGCGTGTTGAGTGGCGGACCTCAATGCGGCACTTTGTATTTTTCAGAGAAGAGAGAGAGAGAGAGAGAGCGGAGAAATGAAAATAATTAAATTTTGATCATTCCCCAGATTGGGAATCGAACCCACAACAAATCATGATTACATTCAAATGCTGTCCCTCTGCGCCATGATGGCCTTTATGGAATGGAATTTAAAAGTAAAACATATAAAAAACGTTTAACATAACAAAACTAAAAGAAACGTGCTTAAAATTATTTTCTTCGATAAGATTACGATACGAAAGTTGTTTAGAATGGTTCGTGCTACCAAAAGCTTTATAATTCCTATACAAATTGCAGTCGATACAACGTTACGGATACTTTGTCAATCTATCAATCGCAATATAATCAATCGTTCGCAATAGTTTTTCGCTCCTACACAGGTCTGTAGGTCTCGTCTGATGCATGCTATAAAAATTGTATTGTCATATGATCTGGACTTTTTCAAGTAAATTGGACGATAAGAAATTGAGCAAAATAACGTTACCAGATTTTCATACATCAATATATAGATAACTTAATAAAGGAGTATTCATAAAAAAAAAGATAGATGTTAATCAAAATATTGATGAAACCTGTAAACAATTTTTTGTGTCAAACAGAAATTGAACCTACTATCACCATTTGAAGTAACAGGTGTTATTTAAAAAAGGTTAAATATCTTCAATTTTCTTAATCAGTAGGTACTTTGATTTTTATTAGTTTGAACGATTTATGCGTCCTTTATGGAGCCGAATGACTGTGAATCCAAATGCAGCAATTGACAAATTAGTTCACGGTATATTGTAAAATATGTATGTAAAGTTTAAAAATATGCTTATAGAAGACTATGGGTTCAATTCCCGACAAATTAGTTTGTAGTGCAATATAAATGTAAAAAAAAAACTCAAAGTAATTAAAGGATCCCGCTGCTTTCAAATTTTTATAGGTTTTCTAAAAATAATTTTAAATTTCCTAAGTGTGTAAATACCACTTTAAAACGTAAAAAATAATATTTCAAAAACAACGATACGGATCGTTTGTCCGTAGCACATTAATAATAACTAGCACCGCCATTGGCGTAAAAATTACTTTGCCATGGCAACGTGTACGTCATTAATACAAAAGTCAAAAGTGTATGTCCAGAATTGTCCATGGTAGTGTGTGTCATATTTATTTTATTAATTAAGGCTTAGTGATAGGTTACATGGTGAAGAAATTCTTATTATTCTTATTATTCCTTCAATTAATAAATTTTTATTATTCCTTCAATTAATAAAATAAATATACCATACATTTGCTTAACATACGCGTCGCTAGGCAACGCGTATTTTGAATCGCTTGTAATATATTGTTGACAATGTACTGATAAGCGTCCGTTCGTTAGTTTCCGTTGCATATTCTTTTGTGTTGTTAACTCTGCATTTTTTACAACAGATTAAGAAATATTGTATTTAAATAAACTTACGAGTATGTTTTGTTAAATAAAATATTAAAAGACTTCTTGTAGTTGAAACCTATAGTAGAAGTATTATATTAAATACGTAACAAAATCTATATCGGATTAGAATTAGAAACTAAAGCTGGTAAGACGAGCTTGACTTGGTCATGAAGCCATTTAGGCGCAATGGAACAGCGTCTGGCTGTAAACGATGGTTGTGGGTTCGCTTCCCACTTGTGGAAACGATTAAATTTAAATTATCTTAATTTCTTCGCTCTGGTAAAACAAAGCGCAGCATTAAGTTCCACCAAGACATATTTAGAAAACGTATAAAAATTTTAACGCAGCAGGATTTGAATCCGCGCCTCTTGAAAACCGTTCAAGCGCTCTGACCGCTAATCCATGCGCTTTACATCCAGCTGCGTCGAAATTCTTATACGTTTATTACAACTTATATTTGTTGTTAGCATGTCAGAGCGCTTGAACGGTTTTCAAGAGGTGCGGGTTTAAATCCCGCTGCGTTCAAATTTTTATACGTTTTCGAAATATGTATTTTTCAATTTCCTAAGTGTACGAATAACACTTCAAAACATATTAAAAAATAACACTCAATATCTCGAATTTGGGTGGGCACTTGCGATCGAACAGTCTTGATACTAGGTAAGATCGGCTTATCCTGGCAATTACATCATATCAGATGTATTCATCATCATCATCATTGGATTCGGAAACGTGCGCTAATTTAGAAGCCAGTCGAACTACAAAACTAAGTTGAAATGAAGTCGCAGCATTTTCTCACAGATCTAATAAAACATAAGCGCCTAATGAAAAATCGGTAAAACTGAAATGTTATCATAAATTTACAAAAATAAATAACGCTATCAAGTTTAATATTTACCAATAGATTCGAATCCACGTCTACGTCCTCGAGATCAAAAGATTAGAACCAATTCGCTTTCACTGCGATGCGGGTGTGTTCACACTTTGTAAAGGTCATTGAACTGCTTGAGCACAGCTATTGTAGTTTGAAAGCTATAATAGTGTGTAAGACAATATTTACAATAGTAGTGGGGTTTTCATAATGTCGTCACTTATGTAATAACTTGACTGACTGGCTGACTTGACTGACTACGGGAAACTAAGAATTTTTTAGTTAAATAACAGATTTACGAACATTATTATTATATTATGTGTGGAATTAAATGCTGCTGTTGGAGGCTACTTATTGTCAAATTATATTTGAATATAACAACTGTTGTTTCTCGCAGGCACTTCTCAGCAGAACTGCCATCCGAGCCGGTGGTAGCGACCACTAGGACTGACATTACTGACATTTTATGTTAATTGACGGTTGGAAAGTGCTTGTAACGGCCTATTTGAATAAAGAATATTTTGATTTTGATTAATGGTAAAACTTCAAACTGTTCGTTGCTCTTTATTCAATATTTATTATTACCTCTGTAAAACTTTGGATTTACCTCTAAAAGGCACATTATATTAATTAAGACTCATTATATTCATTAAGTTAGGTTAGAAACAATTCTGACATTTACCATTAAAGTTGGTAAACCTTTAGATTGAGCCGCAGTACTGGTTTTTACAGTAACATGAGTCCGTAGTTTGTGAGCTTTATTTGAAACGAATAAACTATTGGTTTCATTTAAATTTGAACGTATTTCATAATATTTTCTATGCTTAAACATATAAATAGTATAGAAAAAGTGATGCAGTAAGTTGAAAACAATCGGGGGGCTGAGTCGGGTTACCTCCTCGTGCGCTCGCTTGCTGTCGGCCCCTTACGAATAGGTGTTTTCGCATTCGGGGGGACCATGCTCGGCGGCGAATAACCCGACGCGACGGGCATCTTCCGCGTGTTCCTCTAACTAGCAGAAGACACAGTGTCAGGAGTGCGGGCGTGTGTGGCGATAATACTTACACTACGGGCTACTGTACTTACACTTAGGACGGTATAGGGATCTACTGGATTCTATGCCAGCGCCGGACATATCGGAACTGGACTCGAGATTGCGGTCATGTCTCGTAATCTTGCGTGGAACCGAGGGTCTTGCCTTCACTGGCTGGGCTTTGAGGAAGAAAACCTCTATAAAAAATTACCCCAACCCAAGCAGCGCGAGGGGTGCGTGGCTGATGGGAAGACCAGTTCGCTACTGCTATCCCCACCAGGGTACCAGTCGACAGCCGTGACGGGTTAAGCTGGAAAAACTATTCAAGTACAGGGGCACTGCTTGAATGGACTGTTATTCCCGCACACTCGTGGGAACAATATAGTAAAAGAATATTTAAAAAAATGTAGGTGCAAGTCATCGAGGATGCAGGTGCTCTGGAAGGAACCCCGGAGCACCCTGAAGGTGACAGTGGCCCGCAATAGGTGGGTTGTCCACGGAGGCGTTGTAGTAGTATGCGCAAGCGATCCTCAGACGCTGGGTTTTAGTGGGTAGTATCGGGTTTTGGTTCCCGGTGAGTCCCACAGTACCGCACGCAAGGGTCTGCCTTGGTAAGTAAAACAATCAAAAACCTATAATTTAACAGGTTTGATTGTAATTTAAAGCCATCGTAGCGCAGTGTGACAGCGTCAGCGACTGACAGCTCTGATGACAAGACAGCGGTGCGTTGAGTTCCGCCACTCAAGACTGAATGTTTCTGAGGAAAACGGAGAACAGAGTGTGTCGACACTAGGTAAGGCCGGTTATTGTAACCGTTTACCGTTTATTGTTACGTACAAAATTACCACAAAATTGATTTTTATTATTAAATATTTTCGTACATATATACACGTGTAATACAGTGTTTACAACACATATTTAAATACAAAATGTTGATTCTATAGTTTAAAAAGAAAATTTAAAATTCATATAAGGACATTTAAATCTAACCGTGAAGGGAAATTCCTTTGTTTAAGATGTACATAAATTTGTCACACATCACAACTTTGAGTTCTACCAAATATGTAACATATAACTGTACATTTAGTTTGAAAATCGCCACAATATTTTCATTTTAAGCTTACAAAATTTGTTTTATAATTACTTTAATAAATAATTAGTAAAATATATATAGTATTAGTTAAATTTAAAAAACTTCTTGTCCTCTTTTTCTTAATATCAGCGTCAGATTCTAAGACGTCTAATTAAAAAAAAACAAAAAAAAAACTTTTACAGTGTTACCGTTGCATGTTATTATATCTTGTTTTCAGCTTCAAGAATTTTCTCGCATAGCAGAATTCGCCAAAAGGGAACCTAGTTTCAAGACAATCCGTTCTCCATATTCCGCGGCAATCCGAGGCGCTTTGTCTTATCATCAGAGCAGGGAAATGAAAATTATTTAAATATAATCATTCCTCCGAGCGGGAATCAAACCCATCCCATCGTGTATCAGTCAGACGCTGTTACACTTCGCCCCAATGTCCTCAAGATATTCTTATTTTTAATATATATACATTATCGGATGAAAGTGAACAACGAACGGGGCACTAGGTTTTCTCATCGAACTCCGTTAAATGAGAGAAACGACACTAAACGACACAAGATGTAGACAGAAAACTAAAAAATATTAATACCTACTAAAACTTTGCATTAAAAATATCTAAATTTTATAATACTAGTTTATATACAAAAAAAAACAATTAAACGTTAAGTCAATTATTTGATAATTTACGCGCCAAAATATGTTTACCTTTTTATTTCTGTTATGTAACTTCCAACATCACGTAGGCCTACAACGTACAGCCGTTGTTTGTTTACAACTTATTGTTTTTGGTCACGCTCAAGGGCTAGTTTTTATTTAAATGATTATTTGTATATTGTCCTATTAGATATGATATTGCTTCCTGTGTGTTATCTAAATACAAATGTTTAATTTATTATCTATGTCAGTTATTGTTTTTTTTGTTTACATAAAATATAAATATTTACTGCTTAATTTTGTACTTGTGATGTTGTACAATGTGAGATACTTTTTTTTGTACTCAACTTTCTGCTGACTTAAAGTCTTTAAAAATAACTTCAGATAAAGTGTTAGTTGAATTTTACGTTATAAGTACATAATTATTATATTTTCTATTAGTAAAATATATCTTGAGACCATCGTGGCGTTTTTGTTTTGATTTTGTGACATTGACAAAATTAAACGGGACCACAAATAAAGCATAGTTATCACAAAAAAGATTCATCAAAATTGGTTCACACAAAAAAATACAGTGGAATTGAGAACCGTCTCCTATATTTGAAATTGATTGAAAATTATCGAAATTCTCTCATTTTGTAATATTTTTTGGTGACCAAAAAGGTTTAATATAAAAAAAACAAATCATAAAGCCATCACCAGTATAAGGGTCTATTTAATTAAGCTTAGGTAATGCCATGTTTTTTAACGATGTAATTACCACACAATTGTTGATAACACACTTAACTTTCTTAATTCAACAATTTCATAGGAAAATAGGGCTTTTGATATTGAAATAAAGATTGTTTTTTTATGGCAAATGCTATCTCAAGGGGAATGATAAAGGTTATCAACGGTCATTTGAATGAAAATATAGGGCTTGGTATGATTTTTTTTTAATATTTTATCTGTGTTTATTTTAAATATTAAATTGTTTATTTATTTATATTGTTTAGATAATTTAATGATTACTTGTAAACTAATTTCTGTATATAATTAAATAAGAAACAAAATTAATAATCATTAACACAATAAATGTAACAGATTATAAAATCAATATTCTGAAGCTTTAAACCAGCAATCACGTTCTTTAACTTGTGTTTCACCTTTTTTTTATTATTTAAAGTTAATCTCTTGGAATGTGGACCAAAGGAACACCATTTGACGGCCATAAATATATTTTTTACTTTACTATTTCTTAGAGGGATGCTCAGAATCCATCGCCGTTAGGTACAATACATTTTTTATATAGTTAAAACTTGTTTGTTTGGAAATGCTACTAAGTTATCCCGTCAATATATGAACCTTCAGTTTGAATATATAAGGCATCATATTTTAATACTATATGGAATTAATATAGAGTTAAAAAGAATGGTTTAATATTTAATTAATAGTTTTAATTTATCTTATTTTAATAATATACTATACCTTTATTTGATTTTGAACACTGGTATTTGGAAGTATTGCCGCCGATCTCTCCAGATTCAAAGCGGCTGAACGAAGTCCGAGTCTCATAAGAGAAATAGCCATTTTTTCACTTGAACACCTAAATGCATTTAAAAAATTAAAAGAAAAATAGTTCAAGCGTACGTCAAAGTTTTAACTTAACACAGCCAGTTAAAATATCAATGCGCACACGCAACTAAATGATTCAAAATTTCGATGCATTCAGTTTTATTGGTCGTTTATTTAGGGTGGGGAGGGCTAGTTCCGTCATTAGTAAAAGAATATTCGTAGATATTACAAGAAATACTAATTTGCTCTTTAATATAATGTTATAAAGAAGCTATTCAAATGTATGAATTTGACAAAATCTTCTCAATATTACAGCTAGGCTAATTCGTGTTTACATTCGATTGTAGAGGTAAAGTAAACGTCTGTTGGCATGTGATTGTTCAAGGGATTCTGACCCTTATTTAAAGGACTATTAACTAAGTTTTTCTTGTGATAAACAATAAAAAACTCGTACACACTTTTAGATAGTTATATTGACATTGATTGTTTCGAAATTTCGGCGACGCATACGACCACACGTAGGCCCTTTAATTACAATTTAGGTTAAACACTCTCTACTCCTCATGTTAAGATAAAGTATTTGAATTATAATAATTATATCCAAATGATAATGAATAGACGTTTTGAATATAGATTTTCCTCGTTTTATTTCTAAGATATTTTAATAGAACATGGTTTTATACATGTATCGTTATTAAAATGAGAAATAATTTTTATAATAAATAAATAAAGAGCTAATAATTTTTCTATGATTTAGTGGCAAAAACTAGGTTTTCGAACACGTAAAGCCAATAGTTCAAGTCTAAAGTATCAACTTAGTAGTGTCGAAGTGCCCGCGAGTTCGAATCCTAATCACAGCATATTTAAACGTATTATTTACGATTAGTTTGCTTGAGGTTCTGTAAAAGTGGTATGTAAAGGTGATGTTTCAGTTAAATAAAAGTAAAAATCTCTATAGTTTAATAATACAACCAAAGCGAGTTATAAACCAGAATGCTATTTAAATAATGTATATACACATTTTTATATCCGATCCAAAAATCTAAAATTACGTTTAATATATCACGTTTATTTTTAAAATTAACTAGCAACCCTCTCGCGGTTTCGCCTGCGCAAACTACACGACTGGACATTTCGTTTTTTTACTTCAACCTACACTTTCACAAAAACTTTACTTAAATTTATAATTTAAACTGTAACAACTTTTTTATTTATGAGCCGAATGAAATAAAACAAACAGTACATTTAAATCGGTTTAGCCATTTCTGAGATTAGCGTGCACGAAAGAACGGACAAACAAACAGCAAAAAATACATTATTTTCGATTCTATTACATTGATAAATGCCTCCATTGATAATTTTACAAACAGCGATCAGTTACATTTGTATTATTATATATATATATATGTATTTCCTTCATTACATTTTTATAAATGAAACCAAAATGTTTTTTTTCTTAATGTTTTTAAAACATGACTGACAACACGTAGGCTATAATTGACTAATCGACCGTTGGTTGGTAATTTTGTATTATTTAACTTATTAGTTTAGTTTATTTTTAATGCGCTAGATGTTTGATTTAATTTAACTCTTTTTCTTTTTGTTTATATATGAAATAATATTTTTTTTGGCGTTTCGCTTTATCCCGCATAGCAGGGTGAGAGAACCTAGTGTCAAGACACTCCTTTTTCCACTTTACTTCCGAATTAAGTGGCAGACCTCAATGCCGCGTTTTGTCTTTAATAATTTAAACTCATTAGAGTAGAGATCGAGCCCACAACCCTCGCGTTTGCAGGCAGACGCTGACACTGTGCCACTATGGCCTTCAATTTGGGCGGAAAGTGTATTACGGAGTGTCTTGACACTAGGTTCTCTCTGACTACCCTGATATGCGGGAAAAAGTATGAAGCTGGAAAGCTGAAAAGGCTGAAAAGTATCTATAAGTATATAAAAGGAAAACTTGGCGTAATTAATGTTTTCTTAATATTAAGACCTAATTGTACCAAATTTCAAACTTAAAGCCTTGTTTTTTATTTTACCAGAGCAATTAAATGAAAATAATTTAAATATAAACAGTCTCCGGAGTGGAATCGAACCAACCACCATCGTGTTTTGTGTCAGACCGACAAACATTTTTAAAATAAAGTAAATAAGGAAAGTAACTTTAATTATAAAGTTATCAATTCATGATAATTAAAAATATATTACAACAGATAACGATTCATTTTATATTCCTCAATATATACATAAAATAATATTTATAATATTATCTCAAGCTCAACTGACGTAGGCTGTAAAGAAAAAATCCTGCTACATTTAAACTATTGTATGTTTTTTTTATTTTTATACCTAGAGGCAAATAAGTATGGGGGGTAATGAAGTAACGTTTAATTTTTATTGGCTAGAGCGCTTGAACGGTTTCCCTTACTTAATTGATTCTTCGTACAAATTTTATACATTTGAAGCCGGTAGAAATTTGTCTAAAGGTCTGAAGTATAAACTGGCTGTTAATCATAATATTTTAAATTGGTTTCAATTTTGTGACAGGGACTCGTAGGTCAACGCAACTCCAATCCATAACAGTTTACTTTACCATTTAAAAATTCATAGGTTCTACACATTAATCGATGATTTCTCTGAGAAAAATTACCTGTGGTTGCTCAGAGATGGATGACAGTCAAAGTGTCATATTAAAACGCATAGCTATCTCTCTCTAGGGACCTCTACTTGTTGGAGCTATGTCTTCTAGCCTACCGACCAGGTTGACCATTTGACGCCGATTTTTTTTCACTATATATATTATATATAAAATGAAAACGACACAGTGTTAAGTACCGCAAAACACAAAGGAACAAAAATATATAGAAATTATATGACTACAATTAGCTTGTTCTTATTTGTCGCTTATTCTTATTTTTAACATTCTTATACAGGTTTTTGATAGGTAAGTTCTGCCATTCAACGTTTTAAATGCTGGCGAAAAATGGAGAAAAACTGCAATTCTGTGCATACGATATAATAAGAGATCAATTTTTACATTTGGACAGTCAGTATGTTACTGGACTTGTCTATACTATATATTACATAGGATATTAAGTGTGGATGTACCTTTAAATAAAGCATTATCAACAGGCGCCGGTCATTAGTCGGATGAGAATGTTCCAGAATATTTTCTTTTATGTAAAAACCGTCGTGGCGTAGTTGTAACATCACAAGCCGTCGACTTTGGTAGTGAGTTCTAATAAGTTCTTTGATTTTCACGATTATTACACATATTGAAATGAAACTATTTTTAACCGGATTAATCGCGTATATTTGTATTCGAAAATACATTTTAGAAACCGACCTTTCGAACACTTTACAGTAGTCCGTGGTCACAGGTAGACTTCTAATTTAAATTGAGTGTTTTTTTTTTACTTTATAACTGGTTGTCGCCCACAACTCTGTTTGCGTGTACTTTATTACTGTCACCATGGTATGGTAACATTCCTTTAATAGCTCCGGTGGGCACCTTCAAGCACTTACAGTCAAACTCAGCTCTCGCGTTCGCAATTAAAAAACTAATGCACATAACTGACATTGATACTGTCTGTTTAGTTTACTTTAGCTATTTTCATAGTAGTTTATGTTATGGAATGCTATTATGGGGCAGTGCCGCAAATATAAATTCAATATTTATCAATCAATAATTCAAAAGATTAATTTATAATCTTATAGCTCGAGATTCTTTGCTAGATGTTTTTAAGCACTATGGGTATACTTACAGTTGTTTCGCAGTATATATATATATATATATAATATTTTGTTTGTCTGACCACATATCCAGTGTTATGCTAAAAACAGTGATAGACATACGGTAGGGACGGGAAGAGAGCCTCGAAAAAGTAAATAAGTCTTTTATGGGTCTGAGTATACGCATACTTGTATATAATAAGATTTCACAACCTATGTTAGATTTGCAACTTTAGAAAATTTAAACCGCTATAAAGACAATATTAATAATTAAGTTTGGTGCAGGTTAGCTACCACTGTATTAAATGATAAAATTGAAAAAGACATATTTAGAAAACGTATAAAAATTTCAACGCAGCGAATTTGAAAACCGCTCAAGAGGCGCGAGTTCAAATCCCGCTGCGGTCAATTGTTTTATACGTTTTCTAAATATGTCTTTTTCAATTTACTAAGTGAGCGAATAACACTAATTAACTTCTCTGCGTGCAACTGACACGGTTTATCACAACAATGTAAATTTATTAAATAGAACTTCAGTTTTTATCATCTATACTAATATTATGAGACTGAAGAGTTTGTTTGGTTCGTTGGACACGCTAATCTGTTTCTGGGTCGGAATACAGGTTCGAATTTAAAAAATCTTAGTGTGTTGGATATTCCATTTATAGAGGAAGTCTATAGGCTATAAGACAACACGGTACGATCAAAAGGACTGTAGCAGCATTGAAAAAATATTACAAAAACAGTAAAATTATTCAACTGTTGAAAACTTCCGTCGCTTACGGTGCTTAAACGGTTAAAAGTTACTGAAAATCAAGTATGTCAGAATTCCCCTTTAAAGGTTCTAAAAAAGACAGATTTTGTCATGTTTTAATTTCGACTCTGTATAACCTTCTTTATGACAATTAAATTTGTTCTAGAACAATGTATTATTTACTAAGGTGTTTTTATAAACCTAAAATTAATTTTTATCCAAACGACATTATTCGATTTCAATTAATATATTAGGATATATCATAGTTTGAAAATAGCTCCGCAACAAAATTGTGATCAAGTACAAGTACAAGTTGTGTAATATGTAATATGTAGTACACACGGACGAAGCCGCGAGCAGGTCGCTAATTAAATATATAAACATTTTTAAATTCCCTAGTTCACGGAATTCAAACCAGCAGTAGCTCGTGCCAGTGCCGTGAAAATAAAATTATTCAAATATTGAACTGATTGGGGATCAAATCCACGACAAAGCATTCAAAGCCCGACACTGTCAAAATTAAAATTTAAAGTATATTTTAACAAAAAACACAAATTAATGTATACATGTAACCTTTATTTAATATCTTCTATAAACACATATTGGAATTACACATTTTAAATAATGTGTAATTATGATAACATAACAAAAGTAAAACACTTTAAAATTAAATTATTTTACCATAAAATAAAAAAAAATGTTTCATATATCATATTATATTAATAGATGAAGATGATTTGACATTTAATAAAGTTCCAACAGTTGCCTTAATGAAGTTTAAAGTAAAAAAAGCTATCATAGGCCATTGTGGCACAGTGTAACAGCATCCGACTGTAAATTTGATGCTTGTAGGTTTGATTTGTTACTCGGGGGTATGTATATTTAAATTATGTTCATTTATCCACTCTGGTAGGATACAGCACTGTGTTGAGTTCAACACAATATCTCAAATTCATGTAGAAAGAAGAGAATTGAATGTCATGACATTAGGTTCTCACCCAAACCTTTCTTTATATTTTTGCAATAATAAATAATAATATTTTTTTATAAATGTACTATAAACTTACAATTTAAGTTATATAAGAGCTATTTTTCAAATGCATAACTTCAAACACAAGTATCTTAAAAATTTCAAATACAAATTATCATTTTCATCTATGTTTAATTTAATTTACATTGGTATGTATTTCTAAGCCTTTTTGTATTCAATCCTCTCAACTTTAACTTCATCTCCAAGTAGTTTGTATACATAAGTGACAACTGTCGAACTTTGTATGTCCATTAGAACAAATGATGGGGTTGCATTTCTGGAAAATAAGTAAATCATGTTAAAATATTATTATTCTCACACTTTGTATATGAATCACATTCTTAAAAAATGTATTAAAATTTAATTATTGAGATTCCGGCCGGGCCCCTTTGAACCTGCTCAAGCGTGCAAGCATGTTCGACTAACTAATATGTTTATGACTATAGTGGTCAGTTCATTTATATTATATTATATTATTAAAATTTTATATAAAAAAATATTAAAAGATAAAAAGGAACAGGCTTTAAAATATGTTCTAATGGTCATGGTTTGTTATATGATCTGGACACATGTGCTCTTTGATTTTTAAGACTTATAGATTTTCCTAGATTTAGAAAATTAAAAGATTGATTGATTTATTGGTATATAAATTGATAAATGCATATAAAAAAAGTGTATGATGACTATTAACCTGTATAACGGACTATAGGCTCCAGTGGCAGAGCCAGGATTAATATAAAACTTATTTTCGTGTTCATAAGCTTCGAAACGATGGGTGTGACCCGATATTAAAATATCCACGTCTAACTGCCTTTGGACCAGAGCTAGGGATTCTTCATCACCCCAGGGTACAACTTGGTGACCATGAATTAGGCCAATTCGGAATTGACCTACAGTTATTACTTTTTGTTCAGGATATGTTGAATTCTGTGGGAAAAAGAAATTAAAATGTTAAAGAGCATATAATATAGACCATATCATGTAAACCAAAGTAAACCATTTCTGTCTGAAAAATATATACAGTCAAACAGGTCAGTCTAGAACATACACACTGAAAATATCAACTAGTGCAGCCATTTTAAAGGGGCTCGTTCACACCACAATTGGGTACTAACTCTTAGGCACTGCTATGAACCTCCTATCTTTAATTAAATAAGACTAACTTACAAGGGCCTCACCTCATCAAAATCTCCCCTCACAACATGTACATCACTAGCCAAAGTTTTTAAATAATCATAAGATTCTTTCGTACATAAATTGCCTGTACATAGTATATGTTGTATCCGGCCAGGTAATAAAAGCTTTTTAAACTTTGGAGGTAAGCTGCTACAGCGGTGCGGAATATGAAGATCTCCAAGTACTAATACCAGCTGAAATTTAATATAAGTATTATACAACATTTTCAACTTTACAATACAACATTTTGTACCTTACAATGTCTTCAGAATTTTAAAATAATAAATAAATCACTCTTTACAGCTAATTCTTCAACCAAACTTCCTACTTACTTACCATTATGTCAATGGTTTCCGGTTCTTTTTGCTATATGTGTATTAAAATATTGCTTTAACAGCTATTTTTACCGTAATTTAGTGTTTTACAACTCTAAGGTTGAGTAATAGTTAGAAATATTAAACTAATTTCTAATTTACACCCACTCATTAGAAACATTAATGGACATTGGACAAACAAACTTACAAACTTGACATTGACATTAGTTTATTGATTTTTAAATATTACCATGTACAACACATAAATACTAAATCTTCAATAAATTTAATTATAAAAGTTTTTGTTTCTGTTATACCTTTCATATAAAACATTTAAATTTTACATAAATTTATAAATAAGGTTATCACAGTTAATATAAGAATTGAACACGTTTATATGCGTGACATTAGGCATAACTTAAATAACCTTGCACAAATAACTCTAAATCGTCATACATGTAATTAACATAAATAAATATTTGATTAATTTATGTAGGTCTTTCCTATTTACTTTTCACTGTTGTTATATCTATGGCATTAAATTGTTGCCAGAAGTAGAACTTAAACTTTGTATAGGGGTAAAAAATATTGACCTACCCGCGCTTTTTAATATTATAAAGAAACAATGTGGATGAGCTTCATACGTATAATTTAATTAACCTTTAGTTTTTAAGATTAATTAAAAATCGTTTTTAAGCTTATTAACCAAATAAAAAATTAAAGCTAATATATAATTTGACTTTAATAGGTATGGATATCCATTATCCATGTTTTTAAAAAACTTGATACTTTTCCATCGTTAAATATAAATCTATTTTATATAATCATATAAGAATCTTACATAAAATTTAACAGGTAAAAAAGAATAATATTTTAAAAATAGATAGTCCTTTAGAAGACAGCAAAGTTCATAAAAAGATAAGATTATTCGTAGTGGTAAATGGTAATCAAAATATTGAGTCTAGCAGCACTCTATAGCACGTCACTTTGGTCTATTGTCTTTGCTTGCATCAGAATTGAAGAATTTCATGGTGTTGTGGGTGACACATATACGTAGAAAAATTTTAGTATAAGACACCAAATTGGCACCAACTGCTAGGATATGGAATCAATGGAATATGAGCTCGCTAGAAATCTCACTCTGTTGTTCTTCGTGGAGCGCCTGCTCGATAAAGGCGAGCCGAGAACGTTGCACGATCTTTCCTGCCAGTTTGGTGCCAAAGGTTTCACTAAGGAGATGCGCCAGATCGCAGGCGGGTCGCAGTCGGGCCTCAAAAAGTTCCTAGGCCAGTATCCGGCGTTGTTCAACGTAGACGGGGACTATGTCGATATCAACACGTTTCAAAGGCACCCGAGCGGCGCTAACGCTTCCTCCAACAACGATTATATAGAAGAGGCGAAGGAATACTTCGCCAGCAAGATGATCCAGTACGGCGAGGGGACGGAGGTGCCCATAAAGAGTCTCCTGGGGCATCGCAGTCAAGCCTCCCCCCAGGTGCGCCACATCTCCGGGCAACGCATCAAGGAGTTTAAAGACTTCCTCCTGAAGCATCCCGACTCCTTCCTGATCATCGAAGATAACGTTGTTCTAGTCAGTGAGAATCATAGACGTGAAATGGCACATGGCAACTCAGAGCAGTTTCACAATTTGCCAGTTGCTAATATTAACACAGACACTGCACAGCAATTGCTAGATTATGTTGCACAGTGTATTGAAGCCAAGGGTCCAGTTATGGTGGACCAACTGTTTCACTTAATAGTGTCACGCTTCCCTCAGGAGTACTGGTATCAGATGTTTAAGACACCAGCAGATTTAAGTGCATTTTTGAAAATATTTTCAGACAGCTTCCATGTTCAATCAAACCTTGTCACTTTAATAAGTAAACCAAAAATACCTGTTATGTATCTAAATGCAAAGACAAAAGTAAAGACTGATCCACCAAAGCAAGTAATTGAAGAGAAGCCACTGTCCCCTGTGCCACCACCAGTCCCGGCAAGTCCAACCCCATCTGACGGTATGAAAAGTCCAGCAAACAGAATACTTAGCCCAATAGAGTCTCCCCGAGGACCTCAAGCCAATATAGCTAATCAAACACTTAAACAAAGAATAAATTCTATTGTTATCAAAAACTTAGCAGAAAATATGGTAAGAGACCGAGTCAATAATCATTTAAATGCTCGTTCTGCAGAAGAAACAAATGGAATGGCTAGCTTAAGGAATAATATGATGGGCGAAGCTTGGAGGCAAAAAGTTTTACAGAGTGTCACAGTCATAGCAAGTGTAAGAGAGTGTTCCACACTAATTGACAGCATCATGAATGCACGGCGCACCACTAAAACCATAGTTTCCTTTGACTGTGAAGGAATTAATTTGGGCTTAAAGGGAGTTTTAACTTTATGTCAAATTGCAACAATGAACGGAGAAGTGTATATCCTTGATATTATGGCCTGCCCTGGAATGGTCATGGAGGGTAAGCTTAAGGATCTATTAGAAAGTGAAAGTGTTATTAAAATCATTCATGATTGTCGAAATGACTCAGTAAATTTACACAACCAATTTGAAATTACTTTGAAAAATGTATTTGACACTCAGGCAGCACATGCAGTGTTACAGCTGCAACAGCAAGATGTGCCAGTCTACAAAGTTAAGAATCTTAGTCTAAATGCACTGTGTGAACTATATAATGCTCCAATGAACCCAATGAAGGAGCAGTTAAAAAATGTGTATAGAAGAGACCAGCGTTATTGGGCCCGCAGACCTCTTACAAAAGACATGATTATTTATGCTGCATCAGATGTGCTTTCTCTTGTAAGCCCTGCAATATATGCATACATGTCGAGCAACATAAAGCCTGACAATCAACAGTTATTTGAGGAATTGTCAAATGAACAGGTCTTTATGCATATTCAACCAACAGAAGTAAAGCTACGAAAGCGGCAAAGAAAAATAAATACCGAAGTTGGTGAATTAAAACAGAAGTTGGCTGAAACCACAAAAAATATTGTTTTAAGTAATAGAGAAATAAGATTACTCCGATATTTGGAGCTTACTGAGGAGGAGAAAGAAAAATTGAAAGGTTGTCACAAAATATCCAAAAAACTAGAGAAACTGGAGGCTATGGGTCAAGACAAAGACAGTGACAGTGACGATGATGAAAAGGAAAATGAAATGGCAAGCTTAGAATCAAATCCCTCAGACTCTATATCTTCTCCACACTCCACACAGCCTCCCAGCCTCACAGAGTCCATGCAAATGATGGATGAAATCCTATCAGATACAAACATGGACAAAGTAGAGAAAATAAACCGTTTAGAAGCAATTCTCTCTGCTGTGGCCCCCCTAAGCGGAGAGTTAGAAGACAAATTCTCGCAGACAATGGAACAAACTTTACCATTGCTCAAAAACAAAGATTGGTCTAATTTAAGTCAAATTTTGAACATTGGTGAGCCAGACAGGAAGAACTGTTGCTGCAATTGCCACAACTCTGGTTACGATGACGTCAAATGTAATGATATCAACGAAACCAAGAAGTCAGAGGTTGGCTCCCAGACGCTGAGCACAGGGGACATCGTCATCACGAGGATCCACTTCCGGGAGGAGGACAAGTTGAACGAGAGGATGCTTGACGCGTCCCCTCACAGCAAGAGGGTAGGTATCAACATGTCCTGATGACGCTCAGTCGAAACCGTACTTCCATTTTTCTGAGTGCCACAGTTTAGTTTGGAAATTACTCCCATATGTGATCAATTACATTGTTTTATATAGAATTTAAGTTTTAACTTGTAGAATCTTAAAGTGGGTTTGTGGTCTAGTTGGCCGCTTCCGATAGCGGTGTATTTGTTCAAGAAGAGTTAATTAATTATGTAGTGAGGACATGCGTTAGCGCTGAGCGCCTACGCCGCTTGCTCATTGAGCGGAATCGGCGCTCGCCTGAGTGCGTCGGTTATGCGCATAATACTATAAGATTCCTTCGCTGGAATTGAATCTGCTACTCGTATCCACGATCGTTTGTTTTCTATATATTTATTTGGCTATTGCCGATATATTGTATCCCAAACTTAATGTGATAGATTTTGGCCTTGATTTTTTCTCAATCTGTTGCATTGTGAGTAAGATAACTAAGATTTGTTTCTAGTAATCTTCCTATGGCGAGATACAATCAGATGTTGATAGCCAATATTATATATCTTATTATCTATTAGAATATTTATCACACGGCTTCGTTGTCAGTGGCTCTTTTGCCACTCAAAACTATATCGAACATGGCAATAATAGTAATACAATAAAAGTTTTGTATTGTTCAAATATTTAACTAAAATAGCTGTAGGGTTTAATTATTTACTTAGGTTTAGTCGAAAGATATAATGAGAGGGTGGTGCTTGGAAAAAATAACTTATTTTAGGTAGGCATATCGAGTAAACTAACATGTTTTGTACGATAGTATGGTATGCGTTGTTTTCACCCGACTACTACTACCCCGGGGTGGGTGGAGTTTTTTAAAAATAATTTTGTGCCTTCGAGTCATATCCGACGGATGCCTTTACTAAAGTGGACGTGTAGCTTTTATACGTGTTTAGGTAAAAATGTACACATTATTTAGACGAGATTTATTTATAAATATTCTCGTTGTCAGTAGATTTTTACAAGACGAAAATGTCGCGTACGTTTTAAAGCCGACGTTAGTTAGCTTATTGAAGGCAGATGTCTCTAAGCATGTTGAAATGTTTCGAATAGTTTATTTTTGTGTTAAAACTTAAAACATAATAAATACGTTACTTAAGTGATATCTTTTACTACGCTTGATTTACTAGTTGCTTATATTTGTTAGCTTGGTAGCTTTTTTTTTTTTATGTATTACTCATCAGTATTGCCTTCATTCAGCCTTTATGCCTTAATAGGGAATAAAGGCCTTGTTTTTATTTTTTATTAATGATGAAGAATAAAGAAAGTTTTTTTTAGCGTCCATTTTCTTAGTAAATTATTGATTTTTTACTTTGTTTTGTGTAATGCTGCACAATTTTGAAAGATTTTTGTATATCGCAAAATATTTTTTTATTTCAGTGCCACTAGTATTGTTAAACTTTAAGAAGCATTTTTAGTGTCTGTAATAAGTGCGACCTTCTGTTAAACTAACTTAAACTTTTGAAAGTTACACTTGTATGTGAAAGCCAAGTTTTGGCGGTAACAAAAATGTAGCAAATTAGCAATTTATTAATTTGCACATTGTTTATGTTTATTATAAATAAAAAAAAGTTTTAAACATTTTTGTTATTTTATTCTTTTTACCTTAACAGTAACCAAAAATATAGCTTATTTAAAAAATATACATATCTATGAGGACTTAGTGTCCAATTTTTTTCAACAACCAATATATAGCAAGGTGAATCTCGTGTCAAGACCTTTTCCGCCCGAAGCCGAGGTACTGTGTATTGACTGACCGAAATCAAAGCCGCGCTTTATATTGTCACCAGAGTGAAAAAATTAAATCGAAGTCAAACTCACACTCATCGCATATACAGTGACACAATGTTCATATTAATTATGTATCTGTCTTATTGCGAAAAAAAAAAATGTCAAATGCATTTAAAATTCTAATATATATTTCAAAATTGTTAATTAATTTAATTAACACACCAATTACGTCATGTCGCGACTAAAATTTAATCTAGTCCAATTAGAATATCAAGTTAGTGATTAATTTTATTATGTAACTGGATATTAGAGGCCTTCTAACACTCACAGGTTTCAATCCGATTATTACTAGGTTTTATAGTTAATACTGTAAATGTATTGCTATGACAGAAAGTTATTGGTATATTTGTTAAAAAGATTAAGCTCAAGCCTGAGTGGTTTGTCAAGGTTTAAATTTTTAGGATTACTAATAGGCTACAATAACAAATGCTTACATTAAAAAATATGCGTTTTTATGATATTAAAATTGTAAATAGTGTTTATTTATTTATAATTAATGTTTTATTGGACTGTAAGTAAATTATATTTATTTAATTTTGTGTGTTCGCATGTAATTTAAGGTCTAGTAATCAGAAAAAAAATCTTTTAACTTGAATTTACTATTAAAAAGCCACAAATTTTAATTAAGCTTTCACACAGCAATAACAATTAAGAATTATCTATTTCCATACACTAATTGTGATGGCGGCTTGATACAAAATTATATTAATATTAATATAATACAAAAGGCTGTCTTCGTGAAAGTATTGTTACACTTGCAGTGTCCATTCCATTAGCATGCGACTTGCATAATGCAGGAATGTTATTATCATAACGTTTTTCTTTGTCGTTCATTAGCAGCGTTGCAATTCAAGACGAAGTTATGGTATATTTGTAATAATTAGATCTAACGGATTTGCATTTCTTTTACTATTTGCAGAAAATGACTTGATGTTATTATGGAGTAGTTGGAACTTGTACTTGTTTGTTTGTTTGTCCAAATTGATTGGGAATGGGAAATAAAATATATATAATTTAGTTATCTCCGCCTACCCCACCCCAAGAATATTGATAGATACAATTGTTTTTAAAAGCTAAAATTAAATTTTAAAATTTTCATCTATTAAAGCAATTTTATCAATTTTTAACATAAATAGATAAATTATATAACCTTATACACATTACTCAAAATAAAAATACTATTTAAAATTCTTCAAAAATGTATAAACATTACTATATAGTCTGTGACTGACAGCAAAATAGATTTATATAATACAAGCTCTATATAGTTAAAATAAAGTTTAAAATGGCGTTGCATCTTACTGAAACTGTCAATTATGTCAAAATTTAAATTCGTATAACCGTGAACCATTCTATTAGAAAAACGATAAATGTACATTTAATGTTTTCTTACATTAGTTTTTAAGCTAAAATCCAAATAAAAATGGAGGATTTTGACGTATTCACAAATGAAATAGACTACACAAAACCTGCTTATAAGAATATGCTTAATAAATTTGTTAAAGATATACCTCACACTCCAAGTGGACCTAACTATGAAAGTAAGGACATAAACACAGTTTTAACGTCAGTTATAATTTGTTTTGTTTTCATCATGATTTGTTTTTTACGACGTACTATAATATTTTATTTGAATTTTTAGCTGGCAGGAAACTTATAGCAGAAGAATGTCTGGCTGATGGCCTAGAAAAAGAATGTGCTTTTTATTTAAGTGAATCTATATGCCCTACTCTAAGAACTTTTACTGTATACAGAGATGAACAATTGAGGCACTCAGGTATAGTTATAAAAAGTGACAAAAATATTTATTTAAGTTAAGTATTTTGGTTTATGTTACAAATATATTAATTATATATAAATTTGAAATATTTTTCATTTCAGGCAACAAATTAAGTAAAATAACAAATTACATTAAACCTATTAGGGAATTGGTAGAATCTAATCCTATGTGAGTATTATTTAAAACTCTTAACATGCAATTATTCTTAAGTTCAAAAATATAAGTAAGTACTAAACAGTTTTTTCTTGTTTTAGATCAAAAGAAGACCAGAAGCTGTATGAGTTTTTACTAGATGATACTAAAGAGATAACAGGCTTATTGGAAAAACACGAAATAAATGAGGACCTGCCATTTTACAAAAGATACATGAAATTTAGTTCGGAGAACAATGTTGATAATTTTTTCAAAATTCTGAATGAACTACCTAATGGTAAATCTTTATTAACACTAACTCAAGGCAGTCTATAATTTTGCATATGTTTTACAAAGAATGTATGACAAATAATATTATTTATATTTTATTGCAAAAATAAAAATTCTGCATAGGTTGCTGCATTATTGCTTGATCTCTATTTAACATGCAATAGATGCATAGCATTATTTTATCCATACCTATCAATTCATGTGTCTTCCATACAACATGACATTGGCAAAGTGACTTGTGCTCTACTTGCACATTCATAACTCCATAATTAAAGAAGTGCACTGAACTGAATACTTTAAAAAATAGTATTAGATATTAAATTATATAACAATATTAATGTTTAAATTTTCTTAAATTTACAGAATGGACCATAGTACAACTGTCAGCTCCATACAATCCTAATGAGATATTGCAACCTTTTAATGATTATCGTTCGCAAATAAATTCTATATATCTAACTTTACTTAAAAATGATTACTTAGATCAAAACATGGACCCAATTACTATTGAAATACCAGCTAATGTAACAAAAGGTAAAAATGTACTTGTTTTTTAATTGCATTAATATTTATGTAAGAGGGTACTTGTAATGGGTGATTGTGGCGCAGTGGGATAGGGCCGGATTGTAAACGAGATTGGTTGATTATTATGAATTATATTTATATCATTTTTATTTTTCCGCTATGGTATAGAGAACTAAGTGCAGCATAGAGTTCTCTTCTCTCTGAGATTGCTATGTAGGATAAAGTGTGAAAGTGAAAACGAGTCTATATTAATAGTGCGGTGCTGCTTGGTTATAGATTCGATATATTCGAGGGAATGATTATATTAATTTAATTTTTATATTGTACTAAAAATATTTGTTTTTTTCGGCGTTGGGTTAAACATTACGAATTACGAACGAACGGAGTTTAAACAATATTTATTCAAAAAAAAACATTTGAACGCAGCGGGAATTGAACCCGCACTGAAAAATAATAATAAAGAAAAGACTGATTTATTTGTCTTAGGCTGTATGCATCAATTTCTTAATTTTCTATACTATAAATATCAATCATTATCATAGCAAGCTAGTTCCACGTTGAATGGACGGAAGCTAGCTGCAATAGACTTCGCATCACCGACTGTTAGAAAGTGAAAATCGATTCCGATTCTACCCGAGAATCGATTCTTTATCTTACGTTTCCATACTTGAGCGACGCGGGCGGGGACGGAGACACCAGAGGCTAGGGATTACATTGCACGTGGTGTCTTGTGTGTCCGTCACTCTTGGCTTGGCGCCTCATTGGCTGCTGCAATTTTCGGAAAGCCTAGATAACAAGTCAGTTCAACTTAAAACGCGGTTGCTGCAGCAAGAAAGCTACCTCCCCCGGCCGTTCAACGACGCAAGCCCAGGTTCTTGCCCCGCAGGGGGCTCCTTTGCCGTCGTCGACCCCTCTTTCAAGCAGCCATACAGTGCTTGCATTTTCACAGGGGTTGAGCACCCTCTTCCCTCACCCCCCCGGCGTCGCTGTTAAGACCAATATGGTCAACAGCAATTCAACAATTTCGAATAAAAAGCTATATGGAAAATTTGTAACTTTAATCTTTGTGTGAACATTTTACAAAATATAAGTAAATTTTTTAATCTATATTGAATTGTTTTATAGGTGAAGAAAAGCCCTTGTTCCAAGAGCTGTATTCTATATTGGATGATAACTTCAAAACTATAGATAATGCTCAATTTCTCAATAACAAAAGGCTAGTGCAGAACTACTGGAGCAAACGAGAGGACATTGATTTGAGGATGAAAGTTAGTATTGTCGACTTATAGACATAGTGTCAAGACACTATGTTCTCTAATTTCCACCATGATTCAAGACATCACGTGCTGAGCGCCGCGTTTCTCAGCGCCGCGTTTTGTTGAGCCAGAGTGAAGAAACAAAAAAAATATATCCCCAGAGCTTGGATTGATTCCGTTATCAGTCGCGACTACTGCGCCGCAACAGTTGCGCTCTTTGTTACCTACGTTAAACTTAACCTTTTAATTTTAATATTTCTCCAATTCACAAATTTATTTTTAACTAGTAACTGCCCGCAATTTCGCATTTCTATATTTATTATAGTTTAGCCCGACTATAATGATTTTTGTGAGGCGTTACACACTTTGCAATCAATTATATATAGCCTGAGTACTGTCCAAAATTAATATATGTAAAACAAAACGATTTCATTCAAATTTATCCTAAGATGTGCACAGACAAACATTCTGTATTTATTGTTTGACTATAGTATATGTTGGTAATGTTATCTATCAAATCTAATTAAGTGTGGATATTTTTAACATTTTTAGAAAACGTATAAAATTGAACGCTGCAAGATTCGAACCCGCGCCTCTAAGAATTATTTATATGTTTACTAAATAAAAGTGTTTTTCAATTTCTTAAGTGTGTGAAATACGTTTAAGAATGTTACAATATTCAATAAATAGCATTCTCTCTTGTCAAACAATTGTTCTTAGAATAATCTTCGGGTAGCAGATCTTTGTAAAAATCTCTCTAAAGAGATTGGTAATAACAAAAATAAGTTGTAATAAGCAGCATATAAGAAACTATTTTTTTTTAATTATTCTTATATCCATTTAAAAATGTTAAAATAAAAAAAATCATACATACATATTACATACAATAATATTTACAGAGTGTTATCAACGTGATGTACAGAGAGTGGTTAGGTGGTTGGTCCTCCTTGCTCAGCGGGAACCTCATTGATAAGGATTTAAAGGAGAAACTTGTTAAATTAGTTGATATGACAATTGAAGATTGGGGGTAAGTTCAGTTATTATGTTCCACTGTATAAATATGAAATAGTTATGTATAAAAATGCGTTCTCTGAGTGGGATAATAGAACCCACTCAGGGAACTATTGCATGATGGTCTACAGAATGAAATCACAGTTGGTTGTAAATGCAATCCCCACTCCAAAGGGATTGTTATATTTAAAATTTTTTTTATTTCTCCGCTCTTGCAAGGTAAAGAGGTGTTGAGTTCCGCCGCTGAATGCGCAATGGCTTGATTTGGTCGGGTGTAAATTGAAAGTTGAAGTGTCTCACGCTAGGTTCTCTCTGACTATTAGATATAATTTGAAAAACATGTGTTTAGAAAACGTATAAAATTTTTAAGCCAAGTGATTTCCAAGAGGCGCGGATTCGAATCCCAATGTGTTAAAATTTTTATACGTTTTTAAATTTTCTAAGTGTGTGATTACACTTTAAAAAATGTGAAAAAAGGTATATTTTGTTTTAATATAAAAAAATATTTTCGCTACAATTTTAATGTTAGAAAACATACTCATTTTTATGTGAATAAAACTCGTATATTTAAATCTGGTTTTTAGATTCATGTAAACTAAGAACTCACAGCTATTTTACAATTGACAATTACTACCGCATGGTTTTACAACAGAATCGATAGTAAAAATTAAGTAATCTTCGCCATCTATTGTCAACATTTGGTAACTTAATACAGATAAGCAATTCATATTACACATAAAGATTAATGTGTATTGGAATAACTTGTGCCATGGTGTCTAAAAAAGTTAAAAATCATAAATATATTATAATAAATAATTGTGTATTTTACAGATTCATCAGACTGACGAGAAAGCAAAGGGTTCTTTTTTATAATTTATTAGAAAATAGTGCCATTCTTTCATCACAACAATTAAAGTCGTGTATTAGAAAGATCTTAACGGAACATTGCGATATTGATGACATCAGAGCGACTATAGCCAATGATTGTGACACTTGCTCGAAGCAATTTAAATTCCTAAATGAATTATGTTTGAAGTGTTTGTCTAAGAGTTTTGAATTAATTAACCATTTTACACTAGTTGATGGTATTAAAGCGTTTTCTCAAGTGGCAGCACTGATCAAAGATGGCGACGAGTGGGCGGGGATGAGGAGAGCGAGACGGAACCCGGTTATATTGATCGTGGATGAAGTAAGCTTTTCTATTTTAATTATATGTCGGATCTAGACTTTTTGACTATATATGTAGGTGCAATGTGGTTAGTTGTTCAATTGAAAGTCAATAATATTCACATTTTATTACAATACTAGCGACCCGTTTCGTATTTTAGGCGGCCTTTTCGTAAAACAATGAAATTCCTAAAAAACCTAAAAAAATGGCAGAAAATTGTAGCCTATATTCATCCTAAGAGCCTCAAGCGTCTCTATATAAAATTACATCACAATCGGTTCAGCGGCTTGATAGTGGTGACTTCACAGACAGACAGATATAATATTCGTATGGATTCGTATAATAGATCACTTAAAACAATCACTAAAGTCCACATGTAAATGAATTCGTTACATTGCGTGTTGAGTGGTGGAACTCAACGCCGCGCTTTATTTTATCACCGGAGCAGAGAAATGAAAATAATTTAAATATAGATTCCAGCTTTACTTTCTTTTGTCACTTTTCGCTCGTTTAAAGGCGGGGTTGAGTTGCGGGACCGAAAGCCACACCATATTCTTACTAACTATTTTTATTGCATATTTTTTTAGTGCTCGTAGAGAAAAAAACATATATATTTTTTAAATTCCAGCTCTTAGACCCGTTCCCTTGGGAGACTCTACCAATACTACACCAACATCCTGTTACTCGTATAGAAAACTTACACTTTCTGTACACCCTGTATAAGGTGCACGAGGAGAAAATTGTCGACGGATATTTCTTGGCCAAGCCCGATGTTGGAAGATATGTTATAAATCCTGGTGAGGCATTTTATATTGTCTTATTAGTGTCTTATTGTTTGATACAATGCGGTTTTAATGTGTTAGAGAGATGTAGGGTTGCCAACATTTTTTTTGGCAATTTTTTTTTTTATTATTTTTCATAAAAATATTGTATTTTATGGAAAGAATAAAAAATAGACTAAGACTAATAATCTACCCACAATCACATACTATTTTTACGTTTATTAAATTGGGATATTTTTTTTATTATGTTTTTAAATACACATTTATCTATTGTATTGAAATATAGTATTTTCGCATACTATATATTTCTTCAACAGTATAGTACGGTGTCCTGAAATACAGTACACTGCTTTATATTATAGTATGGTTGGCAACCCCAGGGAGAACTGACTGCCCTAGCGCACCCCTGGTGCCCCTGGTGGTAATATATAGGGAGGGGTATATATTATATGTATAATAGATTACAGTCAAAGCTCTTTACTCTTTACTCAAATTAATGATAATTTATGGGATTATAGAAATAAAAAAAACAAATAATTTTAATATAATTTTTTGACCGATTGATAATCATATTGATTAATTATTATCTCATTGAGCTTAAGCAATGGTTTAAAGAATTTTGTAATTTTTTATCTTGTATGTTACTTTTTAAAAACTCCTTCAAGTCATACTCATAGCATAGCAGTTGCATTTGCAGTTTGCCTTTTAAAAAGAAGATTTCGTTCAATATCAATTTGCATAAAGGAAGAAATCACACAGCTCATTGGCCATTCTTTAGGCTCTATACATGTATTCGGTTCGATACCTGTTCAAATCCTTTTTATTAGCTATCAAAACAATATTAATAAGTAAAGCTTATTACTCTGTAGAAGAATATTTAAAAAGATAATATAGGAATTGGGTCGCAATGGGGTTAATCTGTGAATAGTGATAACGCGTATGAATGAAACCCAATTTCAGATGAAGTCGTGTTCGAAGTCGTATTGGAATTCCGCTGGCAAGTTGCTCACGCGCCAGTGACAGGCGCTCTTATTATAGCATTTCTAATGTTTTAATGTAACATGACTGTAATTACATGGTTCAAGATCCATAAGTGAAATATTTTTTATATTATGAACTAGCGACCTGCACGCAGTTTCGCCCGCCCGCTTTCTCACTTATATTGCAAAACTTTGCTCAAGTTTATAATTTAAAATGTGTTTATTTCAATTGGTTCATAATTTTTTTTTGATTATGAACCGATTGAAATAAGCAAACCCAAAAGATTAATATGGCGCATTCAATGTTAGCGCTCATAAACCATTTGTTTCATTTGAAAATATTCCAGAGAAGAATCTAGAACGGATGGAGGCTAGGATGAGCTCGTTCGTGAAGTACTGGTGCGGCTCGTGGAGCGGCCACATCGGGGAGGCTCCTCCGCCCGAAGTGTTCCTGCAGTACTTGGCCGAGTCCGATATGTTTTTGTAAGCGTTTGCTGTTTCCTAGTAGCCCGGGGATGGGAAACTACGAATTGTTATAGCAACGTATATGTCACTTTAATGCTAAGTAAGTCGAACTCGTACATTATAGTGTACATTTGAACATCCCAAGATACTTGGACGGTTTCCAGGCGGCGCGAGTTCGAATCAAACTTTTCTAAAAATACTTATTTAAAACTGGTTAGTAATTTGAACACCTTATCCACGTTCTAACACAGGTATTGCGGGCACGGGGACGGCTGCCACTTCGCGGGGGGGGGCGGCCGGGGGGTGCGGCATCGAGGGGGTCAGGGCGCACTGCGTGGCCGTGCTGGCGGGCTGCGCCTCGTCCAGGGTGTGCAGGCTGCCGGGGGGCTCCGGGGGCCCGCACCGGCGGCTGCGGGTGGCCGGCTGCCCCCTCACGCTGGGCATGCTGTGGGAGGTGACGGACCTGGAAGTGGACCGCGTAGTGACCGAGCTGCTGACGCTGGTGACGCCCAGCGACGCGACGGCGCCGTTCCGACGCGGGGCGGAGTGGGGGCGGGCGGCGGATGTGGGGGCGGGCGCGGGGGCGGGGGCGGGCGTGCGGAGCGAGCGCGACGTGTTGAAGGCGCTGTCTCGGGCGCGCTCGGCCACGGCCTTCTGGATGATCGCGAGCAGCCTGGTGGCTCGGGGGGTTCCCGTGCGCGTGGTGGGCGATTGAGTGCGCCACAGTGACTTATATTTTTTAAATGAACTTTTTAATTTTTATTACAGATAGAGATACAATTCATAAAAAGATTGGATCAAATTCATGTATTAAGGATATGGATTTTATTGTAAATAAAGTATTATATTGTACTGAATAGCTTTTTATTTCATTGTGTGCGTTTGTGTGTGTGTTTTTATGCTGTACCGTTATCTATATATTGTGATTATATTGTAGAATTGACGATTTCTTGAAATCGTCGATCTTATCATAAAATTATTGCATATTATGATAAGACCTTATGAATTTTACCATACGGTTGAATTGATATCAGCAAAAAATAAAAGAAGGGAAGGGGGGGTGCTCAGTCCCTGCAAAGTGCAAGTACTGTATGACTGCTTGAGAGGGGGTCAAAGACCGGCCGAGGGGCAACTCTATATGACGTAACAGCCGTGTGCTTATGGGTTGTGTGTGTGTGTGTGTGTTAAGCGTGCGCTAGCAGCGCGGGCGCGCGCGGGGAGGCGCGACGTCGTCTGCGGGACGCGGGGGGAGTCCGCTCCTTTGTCTCTGCATACTTCTGGCAACACTGCGAAACAAAAAAGAAATTTATTGTTTCAAAAATCAAATTAATTATGATATAACAACTTATAAAGCGTTTGATCGTAAATACGATGTTTGTCAATCTCCATTAGGGGGACTTATTGTATTTTAAATTACTACTCGGAAGACTAATTAATTTCTCTGCTCTTATGAGATATTGGGCTGCGCTGAGTTCCGCCGCTTAAATATCAATACTTCGAATCTAAGCGAAGACCTTGTACGCACTGAGCACAACTTTATTAATTTAATACGCCATTTAATACATATTTATTTCGCTCGAAATATAACTAAACTCAATTTTAGGTGAAGACCGGAATTTTGACACTAGGTTCTCTCTGACTGCTATGCGGAACAAAGCACAGAGCTGCTAATAAAAACCAACTCACCTCATCAAATTTGATAAGTTCAACCATTTCCACGACCTTCTTTTCCAAACTCTTAATGTAAAGACGCGCGTTCGTCGTATTGATGTCCAAGGATTTACCCAAAAGCTTCAATAGCGGTAACGAGTCACAATCTGATGACCTGTAAAAAGTTAATTGTTTGTTTTTGTTAATATTTATTCAAAATCACTGGGCAGTTTTATAATATTATATATACTTACATAAAAGAGAGATTTTTGAGTTAAGATTGAATTTATTATAGATCTATATTAAAACTCTCAACACGCAATGTCTCGGATTCGAGCGGAAACTGTAGAACGGGGTGTCTTGATACTAGGTTCTATTTGCCTATACTCCTTTGTGGGTAAAAACGTGAAGCTGCTACATCACTAATATTTGAATTGTTTTATTAAAAATAGTAATGATGACGATGTAAGTAAATGATCGATGAAAGGATATATAAAATTATATAAAAATTTTCTCCATTGCCCGCTCTGCTAAGACAAAGCGCGGCGTTCACTTGCGCCACTCAACACGATATATCTCGATTTCAAACGAACATAGGCAATAGATTATTTCTCAGTCTATCCTATAAAAAAAAAACATAAAACAGATGAAAGACAAAAAAAATTTAAATATTTGTAATTATCACTTACAATGCAATCGCACGGACCTCAGCCAGCATATTGTCGAGGACCCGCTCGCTCTTATCGCGGACACCCCGCAGAGTGCGCACACTAGTTCTACGCTCTTCTAGAAGAGAGCGCAAGTGCTCCAAGCTGTCTTGTTGCGTGTGGAGCTTAGCTTGATACTTTGCATGTTCTTCGGCTAGTTTGAGATTTATTTTATAATATAAATTGAATCTATATAATCAGGGATGTTTTTAAGATCCGGAACCTTAACCGAATTAGAAATAAAAGTTTTAGATAACTCCGGATAAAGGTCGAGTCTAAATGAGAGCTGTCAAGTCAAGAAAAAACAATTGATAAATTAGTATCCATCATTTGTTTGGATTTCTCAATAATCTATTATCCATACCAAAATTATCAAAAAAAAATATTTATATCCGTAACCAAAACTGAAACCAATATAGTATTCTTGCTATATCCTTGTCCGTATCCCGATCCAGATAATCTATTTCCAAACCATCGTTATGAACAATATTGGCTTTCTCCACTTCATCTCCGTAAAAAGTTTTACATGAAATTTTCTTTCATTGAAAACCTTCAACCAATTTTTTTACTCATCCGTCTTATATCCAAAATCGTTTAAAAGGGGTGGATACTTTTTTGACATGTAATAGACGTCTAGAGTCCAGTGCGCCAGAACGCCCACTGTCATGTCAGTTGCTATCACGGCATATGAATTGCTTTTGATTTCACTAGCAAGACTTAGATTTATAATAAGCTGCCAAACTCACCAATATTTTGACTCAGCATTTTGACGTTATCGCTTAAGTGCTTGAGTTCAGTGTTCACTTCATTTATATAGTTGAAAAGCGCGTAGTTTTCCTCCTCACGCCGAGTGAACTCTTGTATTAGTTTGTCCACGTCCTCTTCTCCCGTGTACTCCTTCAAATGTACATAAAAATTATAATTTCTTATTTAATACTTATTATTTCATTAATATATATATTTATTAGGTACTAGCAGTAACCGCGACTTCCTGCGTAATTCTAAAATGAAAGTAGCTTAAGTTACTCCGTATTACATCAGCTATCTGCCAGTAACAGGCGAACATTAGCCAAAACAAACAAACAGACAGATAGAAAAAAAATGTAAATAAAGTGACTTTGGTATATGTACCGTATATACTTATGTATTTATTAAAAAGCGTTTATTTTAATATTATAAACTGACACTTCAATTTTACTTATCATTTTATTACTGTATTTTCTTTTTTTTTTATTTATTGCCGCTATTTATTTGCCTGAGGCCATCATGGCTCGGTGTGATAACGTCTGATTGTTAACGCGATTGATCGTCGGTTCGAATACCACTGGGGGCAATTATTATATTTAAAATATTTTCATTTCTCTCTGGTACCTAATACGAAACGGCGGCATTGAGTTCCGCCACTCAACACCCAATGTCTCGATTTCGAACGGAAAGTGGAAAACGGAGTGTCTTGAAACTAGGTTCTCTCTGTTAAGGTTTTCTCATCAACCCATATATGTTGACTGAAAGAGAAGTCTTTTAGAAATAACTTTATAAATAGGCGAAAACTGGAGATTAAGGGAGTTACACTAGGTGTCTCCGAGCCCCTAAAATACAACAAAGACTTAAAAATCTTAAAATGTGCCATTCACACACTGAGGATAAAAAAAAAAATACTATTATAAAATTTGAACATATTAGGATCGAACCCGCACCTCTTGGAAACTGTCGAAGCTCTCTGACCACTAAACCATACCTTCTATGTTAGAACGAATAGCTTAGCACTGCGCTTTGACAGTTACCAAAAGACGCGGGTCCGAAACCCGATAAGTTTAAATTATTATACGTTTATAAAATTTTTAGTTTTTTTTTTAAATTTTTATTTTTTTGTAATTTACACATCACTTACTTTAATAGCTTCTAATATATTGATATAATTATTGTAAACGCGTATTTCTTGCTCCTGGAGTTCTAGTTTCTTGGCTTCTGCTTTCGCGTCCGCCGCGGTGAGGCGCACAGTGCCTTTCGTTCTTAGGAATTCTTCTAGCTTCAAACTATGGTCGAGCTGACGCTGGAGTTCTCTGGCTTCCTGTATGAATAAAATATGAGTAACTTATTGCCTTTCCTGTTTGATTTTATTATATGAAATAAAAACATACAATTATGTTTTTATTTGTAGAGGTGACTGTTAGCAGCTGTTCTAGTATAAACAGTGTTACAGCTACCAGCATCTTTGTCAGTCAGTGTCAGCATCTTTCTTATCAGTTGTCGCCCGTTACTTTGTTTACGTCGATTACAAAACGTTCCGATTCCGGTTTTTTTATGTACCCGTAAGGTTCTCGTGAAATTCTCTCGTAGTGCTATCCTCCATTACTCAATTAATTTATTTGCCAAATGTCAGCTTTGTAGGTCCACTAGTTTCGGATGTGCATGGTCTGTCAGTCACTCAGTAACGCAAGGGTTTTCTATATAGATATATATAAGCAAAGTCAAACCTCGTATGATTTTCTAATATAAACATTGCGTTAATACTGCTGTTTTCTTTATATTACTATTTTGAGTCATTTTGAGGCAAATTGCCTATAGTTCAAGTTAATTCAAATATTTCAAGTTCAAGTTAATTCAAACACTTACAAATAACAAGTTAAATTTAAATCAAAAATCGTCTGAAAATCATAAAAAGATAGCTTCATATTGCTATAGTGTCGACATTATTTGAGTTACTTTTGTTATTTTCAAAATAGGTGTAATTTTTAGACATTTACAAGCCTTCTATACTAATCACGACTTTCAAATATCAAATATCCGCATACATTAGTTTGTTATCCACATTCCACCTAAGCTAAAATTTGCAAAGCGACAAAACCCAATGCAATACTTTGTCCAACCAGACAAGGGGTCAAAGAATAATTAATTTCGATTCGAACTTACAACCCATCGTTTGCATTATTAAGCATTTTGCATCTGAATCATTAGAGTGACCTAGTTGTAACTACATTTCAACATTTATATTATAGACTAGCGACCCGCTCGCGGTTTTGTCTGCGTAAACTACATGACTGAGCCCGCGTTCTCACTTAATCTTTGCTTAAATTCATAATTTAAATGGTTGTTTCTTTTCTATTTATGAGCCGATTGATATAAGCTACTAAAAACACTAAATTTTGAAAGAAGCTTACAGAAATACATTTTTCCGTTACATTGATACATGTCTTCAATTAATATTAATTATTTTTTTCTTATTAATTAATATTTTTTCTCAAATATATTCCATGTATAGAGACCGATCAGTAATATTATTATTTATATGTATAATTAAATTGTAAATGCTTCTGTTTTGATTATGTGCCTTTTGGACTAGAATTGGTTGAAGGGCTCTATTCAAATGAGCAATAATTCAACATTCCGTATATTATATACAAAGGAAACTTACAATTATTTTTTAAAATATTACCTTAATGAAACCACGTATTACTGTAAACGCGATTGATTGTAGGTTTGATTCACATTTGGGGTAATGATTATATTTAAAATATTTTAATTTCACCGCTCTTGTAGGACAAAGCCCGGTGTTAAATTTCGGGTATAGGTTCTTTCTGACAACCCCGCTATGCGGGAACAATTGTGAAGACGCTTTTTGTGATTGTTTTTTGCCAATTTAGCTACAGTCACTGACCAAACAATGTTTTCTATAGTCCATAGCAGCTTTCTCCTTCAGCGCGTCCAGCTTGGCGCACCACTCCTCCCTCTGGTCGTAAGTAGTGATCGCTTGTTCCACCAGCTCTAGGATTTGGGCTTTTCCCTCCATGAGCCTCTTTATTTGACCCTTCCACATGTTGTTGAAGAATTGACTACAATAATGGTTACATGCGTTATTTTTTTAAGTTGTCGCGTTATCCCCTTTCCGCTCGAATTGGAGACACAATATATATTGCGTGGCGCAACTCAACGCCGCACTTTGTTTTACCAGAGAAAATAAATGAAAACTATAAATTAAATATACACTCGAGGATTATATTTAATTTGTGGGGATCAAAACCACAACCATCGTACTTCCCCACAGTCAGATGCTCCCCCACTGCGTTAAGATTATTTTTTATTTCTCCACTTTGCTAAAACAAAGCGTGGCGATGAGTTTTATCAATCAACATGCAATATAGAATTCTAGAGGAAAGTGAAAAGCGGAGTGTCTTGAACTTGTCACTAAGTTATGTCTGTCTAGCGTAAAAAAAAGTGTAAGCCTAAGCCAGGCACAGAATTCGAATTCATTACTGGTATAGATATATTGACATACATAAATTTTAAATGAACGACGAGGACAAAATTTTGTTAAAGAACCCTTAACAATATTATTATAAAGAAAAGGAAACAAAACAAAATATAATTAAGAACCTTGACAAATTTTCGAGACTTTATTTACTACGTTACACTATGGGCAGGTCCTATTGTAACTTATGTATCTATAACGAAGTTGACGGGTCTGTACAAGTGCAAAAACAGCACTTTATAGTAGAGCGATTTGAATTATATATATATATATTTTAATCATTGCCTTTGAATAATGACAAAAACGTTAGGAATCTTCAAAGTTCAAAATCGCTCTCTTGTAAATTTAAGTTTTTGCACTAGCGCCAGTCGTTTAGTTTCAATTTTGCTGGCAATTTATAACCAATGAGTAGTTTCTTTCTATACCTATTTTACTTTAATTAAATTTTTCATTATGATAAAGAAAAAGCTCATGATCACGATATTTATATGAAGTTCGTTGTCCTTGTTAGGGTTATAGGTGTGAAGAACAAAATAAATACTGTAGTTAAAACGCACCTTAGGTACTGTTATCGTTATGGTTACCGTTACCGTCTCAGTATAATATTTCGGACGTTAATTGGAGAAGGAACTAACTATCTATTTTTATATCTCTATTTGTAACATTTTTTTTAAAGTGTTATTCACACACATAGGAAACTAAAAAACATATATTCGGAAAACGTATAAAAATTTGAACGCAGCGGTATTTGAACTCGCACTTCTTGGAAACCGTTGAAGCCGCTTTGACCGCTAAGCCATGCGTTCTACGTCCAGCTGCGTCGAAATTCTTTTATTATACGCTTTATTACAACCTATTTTTGTTGTCATTTATATAAATTTTTATAATATATGTTTTTCAATTGCTTTTGATTTGTACACATTTTGAAATGAATCTATTTTTAACCGGATTAATCGCGTATAATATTGGTATGCAAAAATACAATTTAGAACCCGTCGTTTCGAACACTTTACAGTACCGATCACACCAGAGAGCAAGATACAGTCAGCTCATTCTGCAAGAATCCAGGGCAGTACGCAAGGCAATTAACATATCGTTGGCGGTAGTTTGAGATAATAATTGTATCAAATGACAGACAAGTCAGTCTACCCGCAAGTGTGTAAAGTGTTCAAAACGTCAGGTTCTAAAATGTATTTTCGAATACTAATATTCATTCAATTCATTCAAAAATAGTTTAACTTCAAAAAAATGTTCAAAACAATGTTAATATGTTTTACCTGAGTGGAAAAAAGAAAATAGTTTGAATAGAATAATAATTCCTTCGAATGTAAATCGAACTCACAATCCCATCGCGCTTAGAACAAATAGTAACAAATATTCCCCAGAATAGGATTTAAATCCACCTTAATGTTTAATTACTAGTTAGATAAATTGCACCACAATTGCGATAAAAACAAAAAAGATTCAACTTATACTGAAATTTACAATTACGTTTGTACTCAGATACGTCCATTAAAATTTAATAGACTTTAGAATTAACAAAGTAATACGGCTTAATACTACTTAAACATTTAATTTACTAGTCACAGGTTGGATATGAAGCATCCTTCTCCAATCTCACGTCGAAGTACCCACTGTTGAACGCGTTGGAGTTTTTTTTTAATTAATAGACAAGGCAAAAGATGTCACCTGGTCACCTGATTGTAAGTGATCACCGCCGCCCACGACCCCGTGTAACACCAGAGGACCTACAGGGATATTGTCACCCTTTAAGGTGGAAATAGACGCGCTTTTTGAAGGTACCGTATATTATTTTATTTATTTATACCCTATATTATTGTTAGTTAATAACTAATTAACGTCTCTGAGTGTATTTAAATTATTTGTTATATTACGTATATTAACCTTAATCTAAGCCTAGCTCACCGGTCTCGTAGAAGGCGATCGATTTCGAGCCTCATGGTAAAATTGTCGCTGTTGACTGAGTTGAACTTCTTCATAGCCGTATTCAAGCGGTTCTCCAATTGACTTATAATAGTCTGATTGGTTAATGTTATCGCGCAGTCCTGAAATTATAATATATATCTCTATAACAGATTACGACAGGTTTTAAGATTTAGAATACAGTTTTCTTTTTTCTTTAATTTTGTCTTTTTGACTTCAGCAGGCAGTCCTCACGATTGCGTTCCTTGTTATTAAACTGTTGAAGACAATATTTGAACCTATTACCAAAAAAAGTTTGTTTTATTATTAGTTACGAGTTTATAAACCGCAGTTTCGTTTGCGTGGACTATAGGAGGTACAACTCCTCTGCCCCCTTTCCCGTATAGGAATTATTAAAAAATCTCTCTTATTATTAGTACTACACTTTTCAAGGAACATACATGTTAAATATCAGCTTTCAACGCCTATTAGTCTAGAGACGTTGTTTTACAGTCAGTCTAACTCTTCCGTATATAAAAACACTAGCGACCCGCCCGCTTGAACTAAAGCTGTTTCACATTTTCGACGGCATTTTTATAATATAATGAAATTTATAAAAAAAAAATTAAAAAATGGAAGAAAGATGTATAGGGCCGATGTTCATCCCAAGACCCTCAAGTATCTCGTCAGCGGTTTGGCCGTGATTACGTCACAGACACACAGACAGACAGACAGACAGAGTTACATTCACATTTATAATATTATTATTTTAGTAATTAGTATGGATAATATAATATAAAAATGTATACCTATAATATACAGATTAGAGTACCTTATCCAACCCAATGCCCTTCGACTTCAAGCCCTTTATCTCCTTCTGGATTTGTAGCAGCAAGAAATCTAGTTCATTGATCCGATATTCCTTCACTTCAGCCGAACTCTTTTCGTACTCCTTCAATAGTATTATCAATTTTTGTCTAGTTTTTGCATTTTCTTGTACGTTCGAAGTACTTTTGATGAGCTGTAAAATAGAATCTATTTTAGTTCATGCATTTTAAAAACCTCGTGGCGTTGTGGCGCAACTCAGCGTCTGGCTGTGAAAGGCATGGGTGTGGGTTCGACCCCAATCGGAGGAATGATTATATTTTCATTTTGTTGTTCTAACATAAAGCACGGTGTTGAGCTCCGTCAGTTAATAAGCAATGTTAAAAATGCGTAAAGGTGGGAAAAAAATCAAAATTAATCTAGGGCCTTTGAAGTCATTGTGGCACAGTTAGAAACTGTGATTATACACATGATGGTTGTGGATTCGATTCTCAAACGTTAAATGTTAATCTATACATATAATAAAAATGTAACTGATAGCTGTCTATGTACAAGAAATACCTATAGTGTGAAAAATAAAATATTGGGGGCATCATCATTGTTTTGGGTTCTATAATCCCACCAAAACAATATTAATATAATTTTCCAGTCTGTTTGTCTGTGCGTTTGTGCTGATCTTAAAAACGGGTTAACCAATTTAAATGCAGATTTTATTATTGTATTGTGGTAAACTTTCCTTAACATTTAGTGTTTATTTAATTTCAATTTATTCATAAATAATAAAGTAACTACCAATTAAATTGTAATTTTAAGCAAAGTTTGTGATTTAAGTACGAAAAAAGTAAATAGTTATAATGGTGTAATTTACGAAGGCGAAACCGCGAGCGGGTCGCTAGTATTAAATATTTTCGTTTCATTAATTCTATTAACTGTAGAAAAAGTACAGCGATGAGTTTCAGAACCCAACACGCATACGCACCTTTATTTAAAATCAATGATTTAAATACTCTTTCTAATTTACTCTATTCAGGATTTGAATACACCTACAGTACACTTCTCAGTCTATAGAATAAAAAAATATATAAAGTGAGAGCATATTGTCTTGGCACTAAGTTTTTTTTGCGTATCGTGAAGCTGCCTTGTATGCACCAAAGCGCCATATCAATACCAAGTTATTTTCTACTTTCAATTACATTACATATTCAACAATCGTCTAATTAATATGAATTATCTCGTCAATAAATCTCTAGAGACGCAGATGATTGATTAAATCATAGATATATTCATATATGTTGACGTTTTTTATTGGAATTATATAGAAAAGTAATATTATTTCTATATGTGCGTTTACTGTCGCGATTAGATACTTGTTCATGAGACTAATTGATATATCTATACAAATTAATAAAATTTAAGTGTCTATTTGTAATATTAAAATACCCGCTTTTTACTAAAAGCATATGTATACACGGTACATATAACAAAATGATATTTTTTACAATTTTTCTATATCTGTTTCTACCGGCTAATCTCTGGAACGGCTGGATTGATTTTGACGGAACTTTCACTGGCAGATAGCTGATGTAATAAGGAGTAACTTAGGTTTTATATTAGAATTCTACGCGGAAGAAGCACGGGCACAGCTAGTTAGGTGTGAAGCGGTTGAGATACGATGATTACGATTTCAAATTCAGTTTAGGGGACGTTTAAATTTATAATTTGGTTTTCCTTGAGATAAGGGTTTACTACCCAGCATGCAAACTCTAATTTTATAGTAACTTATTTGTATCGAAGCCGAAGTGCCACAGCGTAGCTTGCATTGAGTTTAGAATTTGCCATACAGTTTTCATTTCTGTGTGTCTGTTTGACTACAAAACGAAAACTTCTGTATTCTCCAAGTACATCAAAATCTTTAACTCTCAACGTCCAGTAGCTTCGGCTACGAGTTGTCTGTCAGTCAGTCATTAGGCGGTGCGTTGCATGTCAGTCAGACAGTGAATAGCGAAGAGTTTCATATAACACATTAATTAAAGAAAATGAAAAGTACAACAAACCCTCAACTCCGTTGTTATATTTTCAAGCTCAGTAGTGAGGGAACGTATGGTGTTCCTCTGCACTCTCAAGGTTGGTTGAACACTGCTTGTCACATTGGCACGGTCTATCTCCATTACGCGGAACTGTAATTATAGTTTGTAATTTTAAGTAAAGTCTAGGGACAAAGGTCTATAGCAGGGTTGCACAGACTTATTAAGACTAGGGGCCACTCGGGGAAATCATGAGCTGATGGCGGGCCGGCCGCCAGAAGTATAGGTAATTAAAGACAATAAATAATTAATAATAATTTAGGAAAAAAAATTTGGTTTTATTCCGGAATAGAATTCAATATTTTTCGAATGTACAAGAGTATTATTTTTGCTGTCGGCGGGCCGCGGTCTGTGCATCCATGGTCTATACCAACTAATTGTCTATCAAAGATATGAAGATAATAATGAAAAAATATTACATTTGTTTATTTTCACACACATTCCACATTTAGTGTGGTAAGGCCCTAGTCCAGACTTTAAAACATTTACCAAAAGAGTGCACCAAATTCTCGAACCAAACACTTACTCATATCATGACTTGCAGAATGTATAGACAATCCCGTCGACTTAATGTCTTTCTGTACTAATAAGGGAACCGTCATATCATTTACGTTACATTTATTTTGTTGAGGTAATAATAGGAAATTTAAAATCGTTTAATCCCAAATTCATTAAAAAAGACACATTTATCTCATTCAGTTCATATCTTATTACTATAGCAGCCTGATTCCTTAATAAATATATATATATAACTTATTAATTAACTTAATCTTATTGTCGTCCGTATAGAATAGAGCAGTTAAGAAAAGTGGGAGTAACAAAAAAAAAAAAAAAAAAAAAAAAAAAAAAAAAAAAAAAAAAAAAAAAAAAAAAAAAAAAAAAAAAAAAAAAAAAAAAAAAAAAAAAATATATATATATATATATACCCTAGTGTCCGTAAGTATATCGTCCCTAAGGACACAAGTTATTTAAGATTCAAAAAGTTAAAAAAATACATTATAGTGTTAATTTAAGATTTATTATTAAATCGCACACCAAAAAATTAAAAAACATAATAACATATTAATATAAACGATTTCCAAGGGTTTGAATCCCACTGCGTTAAAATTTTTATACGTATTCTAAATTTGTTATTTTTATAACCTCTTAGTATTTAAAGTTACAAGTTTTTAATTATTTCACGCATAATGCGGTCATGAGTCATTATGCGGAGATAAAGTATCCAAAGATAACGAACCAACAAGCCACTCCACTTTATTCAGACATTTTTTTTTAACGTATCACTTTGACCCACATAGAACGTTCAGCAAAGACCTTAGTGTCAAGACACTCCGTTTTCCGCTTTCCTAAGGAATTCGACATTGCGTGTTGAGTGGCGGAGATCAAAGAAGCAGAATAAGTTCTTTGGTTTTCTCGATTAGTACACATTTTGAAATGAAACTATTTGAAAAACACAAATTTAGAAAACGTATAAAAATTTAAACGCAGTGGGATTTGAACCCGCGCCTCTTGAAAACCGTTCAAGCGCTCTGACCGCTAAGCCATGCGTTCGACACTTTCTTTTCTGTTCTTCACTAGTAGAACGTTTAGTCGTACGTTATCTAAATATCCTTAGTGTAGAAATAACACTTTAAAAAATGTTAAAAAAAAGATGAAACTATTTTTAATCGGATTAATCGAGTAAATTTTCGGTATTCAAAAATACATTTTAGAAACCCGACGTTCGAACACTATACAGTAGTCCCGTAGTTCAGTTACATACAACATACATAATTTAATTTAAAATAATAGCACCTGTCTCTGTAGCTTGGACAGTTCATCCTCAGCTATCTTCTCCATCTCCATATCGTCATTAGGCGAGGACATTTCACTTTTAACAGTTTACAAACAAATTCAGTTCAGCTCACTTCAGTTTAATTGTTTATTTATGTCGCTTTTCGTATTCGATTTCGTAACTAATTTTCTTACATTTATGTAGATAATAACTTTACATTTCAAACGCTGACTAATAAGGAGGTAATCTAACGTTTGTTAAATCGATATTATTTCTAAGCAACTGTTCTTAGTCGCTTTGCAAAGTGGGTTAAGTCAATTTGTAATGTCAATCAATATTGTATGGTTATTTATGTAATATATAATAATTACAGCATATTATATGTTTGTTTTTCTATCTTTACGTATTTAAAAAAAAAAAAAAAAAAAAGGTTGTTAGTCGAGAAACAACCTCTTTCCCCATTTATAATGATCAAAAAGAACCGAAGTCCATCCAAATTCCATTCCACATCCCCTTAGCTTAGTGTTCCATACTTTCCATAGTAACCATCTTAAGGGCAATTACCTGTGGTTACCCAGAGATGGATCCCGGCTGCGGATGAGTCACAGAAAAATAGATTGCTATCACTAAGGGGCCTCTACGTGTTGGACCTGTGTCCCCACCCCCCCGTAAAAACGACCGGGTTTTTTTGAACCCGAGAACTATTTCGATAGATAATAAAATAATAGTTAATTTATTGAATAAAGTATATACATAATCAGTCTAGATTAATTAAAATTATGTTTTTATTTATATATGACACACTGACTGACTGACTGACTTTCAAAACCAAAATGTATTTTGATTGTCTTTCTATTAAATAGAGGTATCATCGATTGTTTTTCTTAATTTCCCTGCTTTTTATTAATGTCAAATTATTATGGTACAGATATATGTAGCTATCAAGTTTTCATCATCTAACAGCGTCGCTTAGAAGCTGGTACGGATATAAGGTAACTTTAAAATTGTATTATGAATTTTCTAACTGTTTCCTATATCTATACATAATATAGAAATGTAACAGATTGCTGTCTGTACATGGAAGATATGTAAAAAAATAGATTAGAATTCAAAACAATGGTTTTTGACAATAGCTTTTTTTTTGGTTGTCTTTGGTTTTGGTTTTCAGGGTCGATAACCAGCTCTCGCAAGTCAAGCCAAGCAGCCCGTTTGCACAGAGTTTGTGGACGCCTGCCGAGCCTTGACTAAATGATTTTCCTTTATTATCGTTCTTCAAAAATAATATTAGATAGGCTCCAATCAAACGCTGACTAATACAAGTGTTGTGAAATTAGTAAATCACAAAATTATTAACCAATTACGATTAATCTTTTCAAGGTGTGTTTTTTATATATAGATTAATTTAAATAAATCTTTGTAGGTTTTAAAATAGCTTCCTTAAAAATTATAGTATAATAAAAGTAAAATATAACGCCATTTTGAATTGACCGCTCTCTTTACCTTGATATAGTCTATCTCTTTCTAACTAAGAGGATTTATGTTTACCTGGTGTTGCTATTCCATTCTGACACACGTGTTGGTCTGATCAAAGATAGGTTGTTTAAAATAGACGTCTCAAAAATATTTCGATGCCTATTTGTGTTTGTCTTCAGTATTATTAATCATATTAAGATTTTTTTTGATTGGTTGTTTTTTTTATAGTTATAATGTATTTGTAACGTATTTATTGTAAATAATTTTAAAATATATACTTTTTTACTTACTTCAAAAACAATATTATATTCAAAAATAAATTTAGACAGAGACAGAGTGTATAATTAGGTATATAGTATATTAATTATAATGGTTATTTGTGAATAATATCTAACAAGCCTAAATCTTAAGTTATAAATTTGAAATATAGGTAACACAATACAGAATGAACGGATGATAAATTTTAAAATGATATAAAACGTGATTAAGTAATTATTAAAATACATAGTCTAAATGCAATATTAATTTACTAAATATTTATCAATATTGAATGCATTGTCCAATTAACAAATCTTTATACATTATTAATAATCATAATTTAATACCTCACGCCATATCTAATCGTGGCATAATCTATGCCGCGTCAGGCGCATTCTACCTTACAGGCTTTATTCAGTTTTGTTGTGTCCGAGCCGTCGTCGAGGCGACGTCGAACCGCGAATGTTGTCTGATTCTCTCCATAAGTTCAGTGCAGTGTTAGTGTCGCGGAAATGATACCTGTGATACTATAAAATTGTTATAATGGCATTAAAAAAGGATTTCGACTTGCCAGTGAACGTTTTCAAACAAATAAAACTGCCCAAGCCCGCCAAAATCCAACAGGCGTTCGAGAAGATATTCAAAAGGAACAACTACACTAAAATTGTGCAGAGTTAATTAAGAACTTGAGTTTAGTTTTCAATGGCCGGTGAGATTAGTGCATTTAGGAGTAGAAAACCACTAGCACCAGATAGACCTCTTAATTTTATAATAGAACAAACCGAGTTTGTTGGTAAAGGCGATAAAGCTAGCCACTCTAGACGAAGCAGAAGTCGCAGCGGTAATCGGATTACACCGACAGTTTTAACCCTGGCAGATGAGTATTTTTACGAGGATTTAGAAGATTACGTGAAGAAAATGTCAGTGACGAACACTATTATGGATTCTGGAACGGAGGACGTGTGGACCCAGCTCCAGCAGAAGGAGTCCGACCTGCTGCTGGCAGCGGAACTTGGAAAGGCTCTGCTGGAGAAGAATGAGGAACTAAAGAAGGAACAAGAACGTATAACGGAGAAATATTCAAAAAAACTAGAGGTAAGTTCCCTCCCACGTATACAAGTCACGTTCTGTATGGAAGTTTGTAATTTATCAGTCCGTCGCGTGAGCTGAACTCGTTAGATTGAGTTTTTAATTGCATCGATTTTCGTAGTTTCATTTCATTGTTGTTTTAATTTTATATGTTTTAACAGTTTTTTGATATTTTCTAATCTAATCTAGGCTTTAACTTTTATTTCTCATGTTACAATATGGTCAATTCATTCTAAATAAACCCAGCCATTTTAAAATTTAAATGACACTTGTATTTTTTTTCAATTTAATGTATAATATACAAGGCAATGACCTATCTATTAAAAATCAAATTGGAATATTTGAGTGTAACTTATTGAAGATTTTGTCCCGGCCTTTCTCTAATATGTCTCCAGTGACTCGGAATGTCCGAAATGACAGAACGCATTAAGATGACGATTGAAACGTGATAAATATAGAGTTTATGTCACGAAATTGGAAACATTTTAAAGTAGCGGCAGTATTATAAAACATCAATTTTTTTTTCTGATCAACGCAATGAACCGAATGGCATGTCTACTTGATAGCCGCGTTTATTTTTATAATTATATAATATATCGATAAATACACTATTATTGTACTTGGTTCTATTTACTTCATGCAATATGAAATGTATGTATATAGAGCAAATACTCTGAATTATGATGTGAAATTGCAATCGTGATGATCTTATCACTGTTATCACAATTTCATGTTACATGTTGATACATGTACTATAGAAGTCAGATAACGTTTGGTACACTCGTTGTTTTGACGCAATTGAGAAAAATAGGCGATTCCGATATTCTGAAACTTGACTGAGTATTTTGTAATGAAACTATTTCCGTGGTCGCCACGGTTCTAAAATATATTTTCGAATACCAATAATATACGCGATTAATCCGGTTAAAAATTGTTTCGTTTCAAATTGTGTAGTAACCACGAAAAACAAAGATCTTGACTGAGTAGTTAAAAATCTTAATTATAACCAATTTTTTTTCACTTAATGTATCAACCAAAGTAGGTAGAACAAACCTAGTATTCAATTGTCCATTTTATATTCATTTTATTATTATAGATATTGTATTAAAAGGCGGAACAAAACTCCGCGGTATTGTAACTAGTAACCAAAGTAAAAAAAATAAACGACACTTATCGAATCCGCGACCAACGCTTACAGACAGGCTTCCAAATATACGCCACGATACTGTAGAAACATATATTAGGCAGCTGTTAAATTATGTTATTTATTTATATACAATATTCTTTATATATGACTAGCGACTAATGAAAGCGCTAGCTCGCGTGATCTATAAGTGTTTCGTATATTTAGTTCGGTTCAGTTCAGTATATTCAGTTCGGTTCAATTCAGTATATTCAGTTCGGTTCAGTTCAGTATATTCAGTTAGGTTTCGTTAAACAATGAAGTTCCAAGAACAAAGTTGTCTATGTTCATACGAAGACGCCTAATATGTCTATATGAAATTTCATCACAATCGGTTCAGCGGTTTGGCCGTGATGACGTCACAGATGGACGAGACAGACAGAGTTACTTTCGCATTTACAATATTAGTATGGATAAAAGAAACACGTCATACTCATAAGTAATTTGTAAATTAGAATATTTATAATAGATGAATCACGCTTTCGCAATTATATTTTCCACCTGCCGCTATCATACTTTTTGTGATAGCTCTTATCGATGCCTCCTATGTGCATTGGTGCAAGTGCAAAACACACAAGTTCAGAGGAGAACCATTTAAATTTTATATGTTCATTCGTTAAATATATCCAGCCATTTTAAAATCAGTCATCGAAAAAAAATACAACTGTCATTTAGACAGTTGTATTATTTTTAATTGCACTTGTACCAGTTTACCTAGGACTTGTTCTTGTCGTTATCTAAAGTAATATGTTGACACCTAATAAATTTGTAGATATAATATTGTAAAATTTCATAATTTTTCATGAAAGTTATTATTTAACTTATCTTTCTTTGATAGGGTCTTGTATTGCGAATTCGAAACCGTTTCGTATATAATTACTTACAAAACCCGGCGTTAAGTTCAGTTTTAGCGTCGATATATAAACCTATGCCGGTACTGAATGACTGACAGACAGCGCACAGACAAAAACACTGGGTGTAGAAAGCAAATTTCGCATTTGGGATCCTAGGGGAGTGTAAGATATGTTTTTGGAGTATATCATTAGTGGAGCATTTCCCCGAAATTTTCACCTGTTATAGTCCACGCAAACGAACTTAGCCTGCAAGTACTCTACTTGTATAAAAAAATTTTTACATTTGTAAGCCTAAGCGTAAGCGTTTTCACCATCCAATACGCATTGTCAGTGAAATGGAGTGTTTTATCACTACCTCTCATTTAAATGTCATCATTTGTATCTCATAATATAACTTAAAATGATAAACTGTAAAGAGCTTAAAACTTTACTTAACATAAAGGCTGCTAATTATTGAGAACAATAAACAGCATATTACCTTTGGAACAAAGTTAAACCGGTATTGTTTTAATGCGAATCAAACCCGTTACCCGCGCCATTGTCTGTAGGGAAATGGTGGCGCAGAATGCAGTTTAATGCAAAGACCAGTTTTAAAATGCTGAAATAGATATTATATTAAAGCAAAAAAAATTGGCATTAAAGTATTGAATATTCGTTAAAAAGGTACTAAGCATTATTTAATTGTTATTTAATAAATTATTTATGATTACATAAAATACACATTATTAAGTAATATTTGAGGCCATCGTGGCGCAATGGGACAACGTCTGATCGCAATGGTTGTGGGTTCTTCCCTACTCGGGAAATGATTGTTATTAATTATTAGATTATTTTCATTTTTACCGCTCTGGTAACAAAGTACGGCGTTGAGTTACGCCATTCAATATGCAACGTCTCGAATTCAAGAGGAAAGTGGAGAATGGAATGAACTGAGACTAGACTATCTAGTAATATGCAATATTTTCAAAAAGCATTCATTGACTGACGGAAAAATAACTATTTTAATATAGGATTTTGGATAACCAAGTAGATAAACTGTTACAAGACACTGGACAGGTACCTCTAATTTACACTTTTAAGGCAAACTTTCTTCCAATCGACATTTGAAGCTGCGACTTCCGTCCCTATTACTCGGCTGTATCATATAATATACGATATAGATAAAATTATACCCTTGAACTTGTATTTAGTTAACACACTTCCCCCAATAGTCAAGAGTCAAGACCAGCCAAAACGCCCAGAAGCGTTTCTGAACTCTTGCAACCGGTTTATTGCAATTATGTTACGATGTGTCAATGACCTTATGTTCATTTCTTTTTAAACTTAACTAGTGATAAATCTAGAATAGCTATACATAAAATCTAAATCTATACATATAATAAAAATGTAACTGATCGCTGTCTGTACATGGAAAATATATGAAAAAAATATATATTATTAGGAGGATTTATGTAAGAGAACCCAAAACAATGATTTGAAATTTTATTTGCTATTTGTTTGTGCACGCTAATATCAGAAATTTCAATTTTGACTATCGCATTGTGGGAAAAGTCCCTTCACATTCAGTGTTTGTTTAATTACAACAATATTTTCTTATCAAGTTAATATATTATTATAAAGTGTTGCTACTTTAACTTACAATTAGCGTGAAAAGTCCTTGGTTGTGATTTTTATTGTAAAGGTTCGTTTGACAAACAAATGTATTTCTCAGGCTATTGAGGTTTTATTGTACTTGTGGTTATTATAAGTAAAAAAAAGAAAGATACAGTATTTTTATAGGTTTTTCAATGTCTTACTAATTTACATCGCGACAATTCGTATAAAAATTCAAACGTAGCGGGATTTGAAGCCGCGCCCTCTTTGATGACACATACAAGTGTTGTATTGATATAAGTTACATATATATTTTTAAAATGTTTTTCCCACACTAAGAAAATTGAAAAAGACACATATAGAAAAGGTATAAAAATTTGAACGCAGCGGGATTTGGAAGTTGTAGTAAGCGTATAAGAATTTCAAAGTAGCTGGATGTAGAACGCATGGCTTAGCGGTCAGACTGCTTGAACGGTTCTTAAGAGGCGCGGGTTCAAATATTCACATCCTATAATTTTTTTTATAAATTGCAATTAATTTTTCTTTATTAATATCTAGGAGAACATTTTACATAGTATTTAGTCTATAAAAACCTATTGAACCTGCTATCTCCGCCCTGGAACCAGCACAAGCATATAACACTGAAAAAATAAACATAATTTATATTAGCAAATTGCTTTAAACAACCGTAACCGGTTGTATCGAATTACCTTGATTTTTTAAAATGTCGACAAGTTTCAAACCAGTATTACGGTTTTGTCATAATATTGACATTGATTTGTAATTTTTTCTTTCAAATAGTAATCAATAATCTGTATATTGAGGGCGGAGAAATTAGAATTTCTGAATGTGAATTTAATCCTCGGGGGAATGTGTGTGTGAACTAGTGGACCTGATGACGCGTAAAATACGCATTGCTATAGCAACGTGTAATTTGTATGTACTGTCATACAAATATATATATATATGTATTTTATTATTCTAAAAAAACTGTATGATAGATAGTGACGAAATACGGAAAATTCAAAAGCAGGGGCGGAATAGGCTTTGTTCTATGCCTTTACTCAATTAGGAAACCGTAAGCCTTTATAATAAAAGTAGTGTTATTTCTATTTTTAACTAAGGAAGCTCTTAATAGTTGTAAATACGTAGAACTTAAACCACAATTGGGTATCGACGGTTCTTGTTTACTCCGATTGCCATGGACGGTAGAGACAGCTTTCCGATTGATTAATCTGCCTTGTTATTTGTAATTTAAATAGTACTTCAATTAATGCGGTGTAACGGGGTTGAGTTTCGTCACATAAAATAAAAATAAATAGTTAAATAAAGAGTATATATATATATATTAAATTGAAAAATATACAAAAAAAAGACATAAAAAAGAGAAATGTCTTATAGTTAAGTAGCCATCTCCTTAACCATTATTAGACCGTAAAGAAAATTATATTTTAATGACCAATACCCATAGTCTTTGTATGTCCAGTCTCCGTTAATATATTCTAATTTTTTCTCAAACATAGATGAAATATATTCCATAAAAATTAAGAGCGTAATCACTTTGCAATACCCATGTTTTAAATATATTTTTTAAATAATTAAATATTGTTTTTGCTCAAAGTCTAACTAGATTCGAACCCATAATTAAAAAAATTCACTCCTTTTCATGCATAGCAAGGTAGTCAAAGAGAACCTAGTGTCTAGACACTCCGTTCCCCACTTCCCGCCCAAAATCGAGACATTGCGTGTTGAGTGGCGAAATTCAACGCCGCGGTTTGACTTAGGTACCACAGCAATGATTTTATTTTATATTTTTTTAAACATAACCCTTCCCCCGAATGGGAGACGAACCCACAACCAATCGTGTTACAGTCAAGCAATGTCTAACTACGAATATAGTATAAAAATAAATATAATAAGTACTTTTGTACTACTATAGGTAAATTTAAATGAAGCTAACATAACCTAAAAATCTTTATATTTATGAACCTCAGCGATGGCCTCGATACGTATTTCGGTCATTATTTTTTAAGGTAAAGTTTCTTTTTATAGCTACGAGTATATAGTAGAGTATTAGTGCCTATTACACTTTGTATTGTGAGGGTGAGCTTATTTAGTTTATAATATGCAATGAAAAACGTGTTTATTCAATTATAAATACGTAGCCTTGCAATTACCTTGCATTTCTTAATGGAGATGTATTAGTTCAATAGTAAAGTTTAACTCATAATTAAAAATGAGTTAATGCCAAAACTCATACAACCTCTTCTATCCAGAAATTTTCTGTAAGAGAAAAACTGAGATTTTCAATCTTTATACTCGTAATTAACCAGACAAAAGCTTTTAAATCAGTATCAAAGCCCTAAACCTTTTGACATAAAAATAGCCATTAGAAGGTACATTTTAAATAAATACATATGCCTAAGAACGGTTAATCATTCTATAGGTTGACCATTAACCCTTGAGTGGGATTTGAACTGACAACCATACTACATATATACTACCATTTCAGTGTCACGTGTCTTCCCACATAGCACGGTACGCAGCGAGAACCTAGTGTTCAGACACTCCGTTTTCCATCTGTATTCGTGACTTTGCGTGTGTTTAGTGGCAGCGCTCAACGCCGCAATACTCCAAATTAATTCCCCTAAGTGGAAATCGAATCCACAACCATCGCGTTTAAACTTCACGCTTTTCCACTGCGCCACCAGTACCATTATACAGCCATATTTAGTTATATATACCCGTTTCATATTTTATAAACACAATATTTTTTTTATATTTTATTTCCGTGTAACACAATCGTTTCACCAACTTCCTAGTGCCGCGGTATTAAGATTCTTTTGTTCGTTCGACATAAAAAATAAGAACAAAGCCATTCAGTTAGTATCTCATGCTCTTATATCGCTTCAATATTTAGTGGGCTTATCAACTAGGTCATTATGGTACAGTGGCAGTGAATGTAGGTTCGATTTTTGAACAGATATATGTTAAAGACAGAAAGTTTTCAATTTCCTAAGTGTGGGGATAACACTTTAAAAAATATTGACAAAACAGATATATGTTTATTGTAGTTAGGTATATAATCGATTTTTCAAGAGGTTTCAAAACGATCAAACGTGCAATGGAACAGCTGACTGTATACACGATTGTTTTGGATACTATTTTCGAATTCGAAATTCGAATGTGGATTCCTCATTCTAAAGAATGAGAGAGCAGGTTTCAAGGTGTAACTAAAAACCAGCCATAATTGGGATATTAGCTTCCAGCATCATTACCTGAGTTACACTTTTTGTCGTAAGTTGGAATGTTGTTAATATTTTCTCGTGTATTATATTTTATTTTCTTACGACAATAAATGATTTTTTATTATTTATTATTATTATTGTATTAGGCTCTTGCAAGTGACTGCGACGTTGAGTTGCGTCACTCAACACGCTATGTTTTCAGTGAAATGTGGAGAACAGAGTGTCCCAGCCTCTGTCTGTACATTGTTATACGCGTGAAAAAATAATTCGTATTAAAGCTTGGTTATTTCTTAAAAAAAACACTTTATCCTGACTTATATCTTCTATTTCATTTCATTAAAAGTATTTGATTTGTATAGTTTAGATACTTATCAAAAGGCACAGGCACATATTTTCCTTTAACTTCTGATACACCTAAATTCAGCGATATTTTAAATATTTTTTTGAATTGCCTTTAAGCAATTAACATATACACTGCAATGACCGATTGTGAAAGTTGACTGTACCGTAAGCACGCTCAAATCGTTTAACACATTATTACGCTGTACAAAAGCTAAATTGTTTTAATTTGAATATGAAATGTTATATTTATTATTAATACTAGGGCTTATGGCTTATCGGCTTTCTTCTTTCACTTTGTATTTTATTTTTAAGAATGTAATATAAGTAATTTGAATGTTTGGAATTATTAATTTTGACCGTTGCGTCGCGTGTTTTTCTTTTTAGTTTTAGTACGTATATATAGAAATTTGATATATAAAATTAAAAAAGTTGGATGTGAACTCTTATCGTGACAATCTCACAGTTATTGAGAACAAAAGTTCTAATAACCACACAAAAATGCATAACGTTTTATCATTTAATTAATAAATTATAATTATTTACAGTTAAGTAAAATATTATTGATTAATTTATTCCTATATATATTTAATTAGCCTCGTACTCATGTGTTAATTAATATCCTTTTAAATAATATATATTACATATGTATACATATATAAATATATTTCATAATTTAATTCACTTCTTTGTTACAAGTGCATTTAATTCCTTTCACCATAAAAATATGTGGAAATATCAAAATTATAATACAACATCAGTTAACATTTCAGCTGATAAACTAGCTGTGCCCGCAACTTCGTCCGCGTGGAATTCTAAAATAAAAGTAGCCTTAGTTACTCCTTATTACATCAGCTATCTGCCAAAGTAAAAGTCCCCGCAAAATCGGTTCAGTTGCAGAGATTACCCAGAACAAACAGACAAATATTGTAAAAAAATGTTATTTTGGTATATGTACAGAGTGTTTTAATATTACAAACAGACAAACCAATTTTATTTATTTGATTATAGATTCTCTACCTAATAGGTACTTAGAGACGAAAATGATGACTAACATACTACATTAGTCATTTAAACATTTGTTTCTTAATTGGTGACGTTCCTAACTAAATTATATATAGAAAAACGTTTTAAGAAAACGTATAATAATTTAAACGCAGCGGGATTTGAACCCACGATTCTTGGAAACCGTCCAAGCGCTCTGACCGCTAAGCCATGCTTTCTACATCCGGCTACGTCGAAATACGCTTATTACAACTAATTTTTGTTGTTAGCATCTCTGTAGAGATTTTTTTACAAATTACTGCTACCCAAACATTATTTTACGAATCGTTACGTTTCAATCGTTCAAGTTTTTATACGTTTTCTAAAAATATATTTAATTTCCTAAAAAATGTTAAAAATAAATTACAAATTATTTATTTTTTCTCAACACAAAATAAATTGTATGAAATCATTGTTATGACAAATTTGTTTTTTAAGGCAACGTACAAATATTATTTATATATATATGTGTGTATTACTTAAACAAATTTGGCGGGCAAGCCTCAAGGAGGTTGTATGAAATCATTCTTACAGCGATTGCGCTCGCCGCTTCGAGTACTGGCTAATAAATAATGGCTTTGGATGATTCATAATACAAGACTAGGTAAATGTGTGTAAGTAACGTTTTGCGATTAGTGTGGACTTAAATTTATGTTTGTTTCATTCATATATAATATATCTTTTTTATTAATGTGAAGAGTTAAAATAATTTGAATTTTATGCAGGATAGCTAGCTATTGTATTAAATAAGAATAAATTTAACTTTAACATTTGAAAAGAGCCACTGTTGACTTGAAAACTCTTGTCAGCCGAACTGACTTCCGAGCCGGTAGCTTGATGTTCAATCGACAATTGACAAGTCTATTTGAATGAAGATTATTTGAATTCATAGAAAAATTTGTACTATATATATATGTAAAGAAATATTTTTTTGAAAAAGACATATTTAGAAAACGTATAAAAATTTGAACGCAGCGGGATTTGAACCGGCGCCTCTTGAAAACCGTTGAACGGTTTAAATATTGAACGGTTTTCAAGAAGCGCAGGTTCAAATCCCGCTGCGCTTAAATTTTTATACGTTTTCTAAATATGTATTTTTCAATTTCATTAGTGTGGGAATAACACTTTAAAAAATGTTAACAAAATAAATATTTTTGTATTATTGAGTCTGTCTTTTGTTTTTAAAGTAAATTAATATGATATTAAGTAATACAAACTATTACTTTCCTATCAAAATTTCATTACAATCTTAAGGCAATGGCGTATGACCAACAAACAGTAAACGTCTTCCTGCGGATGATGAAGTTCCAAGAACCTTCAAAACTAGCCTCGCTACAAAATTCATTATCTAAACAAGACTAAAAATATTATAACAAAACCTTTACCTATTATCGCATAGTTTTACATAAACAAAAATAATATTGTTTTCACAAAAAAATAGTTAAATTGATAATTTGTTGATTCGCCACTTACAACTTTAGTCCGAACTTAACAGAAGTGAGAGTGCACAGAATGAGGTCGCGGCCTTGCGCTTGCTGCTGAATACTACACAACCGCTTGAACTAGATTAGCAAATAAATTAGATTTTGATTGTCCTATGTACTTTAAGCGGGATGTATACAGGTATTATTAGGCATTCATACAAAATATATCCATATTAATATTATAAATGTAACAAAAGTAACTCTGTCTGTCTGTGACGTCGTTACGGCCAAACCGCTGTAGTGATATTAATGAAATTTTACATAGAAATACTTAAGGGTCTTCGGATAAATATAGGCTACTTTTTTATCCAATAATAAGTTTAGTTTTTCTAGGAATTTTAATTGTCTTACGAAAAAGACGTCGAAAATACGAAACAGTTCACGCGGGTGAAGCAGCGCGCGTCTCGCTATAGATATATATTTTGAATTGCATCTCTTGTAAATTACTTATAGATAGTAACTCTAAGTTAAATGACACAAAAAAATCTGAATTTAGAAAAAGCTAACAAAAGGAATACGTAGCAATCAGAAGAAAACCATTAAAAATGCTTAGAATTATATTAGTGTTAGAGGCCAATATATTACAGCGTCGGACTGTGTCGTTAGCCAAAGCGCGGTGTTAAGTTCCGCCATTCAACTCAATGTCTCAAATGCCGAAAGAAAATGGTGAATGTAGTGTCTTGAACTAGGTTCTCTTTGGAGATTTAAGTGTGTAGTAAAATATACATATAATATTGATAACATTACGATAATGATACAAAGATATAACTAATTGGGAAGTATCTTAGTGTGTACGAGGTCGTAGTAGGTTCGGTAATTCTACGCCTGCTTTTCTCGCATAGCAGTTTCCGCAGTTCTAATTCTTTGATTTTCCTTTTTTTAACTATGGGGATATCTTTGTAGTTAAAAGGTTCTCGTTTCTCTGAAAATATGTGATCATATTTTCTCTGAAAATATGTGAAAATATCGATTCTACCATACTAGTATACTACTAGTATGGTGCACACTTGCAATGTCTTGTCAATTTGAAATCATAATAATTTTTCACCTTAGAATTACTGTAATTATTGCCAAAAATTACTTAGTATGCACTTTTCATCTGTATTTTTAGTTACATCTTGAAAAAGAGAATAGTTCTTTTATATTTAATAAATAATTATTTATTTTTTAAGTATGGTTTACAATTTTACTTAATAAACATTATAAGCATAAACACAAAATATTATCAAAATATGAAGTACTTATATTAAAGTAACTTGACTTTAATATTATTATAAGTAAGCGAATTTGAATAATTTAAGTAATATTTGTACAATTTGCAATTCGTTGTACTGAACTCCGATTACAGTGTATTTACTGGCAACTGGTAAATTGGCCCATTATATTACAGCTAATAACTATATTTTGGTTGCAAGGAAACTAATTGACTGATTCGTTTACAAAATCGCCTTAAATGTGTGGCGTGTGGTTTTGAGTGGTGGAACTGAGCTGGAAATAAACCCGATACTACCAGCTAAAACCCGGAGCCAAAATTAAAACGTCTCGGCGGACAGGCCACCTATTGTGGACCACAGTCTCGTTCTGGGTGCTCCGGGGTTCCTTCCAGAGCAGCCGCAGTCTCGATTACTTACAGGACGATCGCCATGACCCTCCTGCAGTAGCTCCTCTACAGTAGGGGGAGTTGGAGATGCGCGTACTGTCTTCTCCTCCCCCCTGGCCATCGGCGGCGGAGCGGATCTGTATTCGCGCTAGCCTCGCGGTTTGTCTTGCGCTTACCACAGCAGGCAAACGAATATAATTTAAATATAATAATTTCATCGAGTTGAAATTGAACGTACGATACAACCGTTTACAGTCAGGCTGTGCCACTGCTCCACTATGGTCTAAATATATTACTTCAATACAATTTCTAGCGTGAATTAGACAATTTACTTGATCGGTTTTGGTGATTTATAGTTTAAAGAAAACATATTGGATGCGTACACACTAATGGACGAAAAAATTTAATTTATGTAAGACTAGTATATATATTATTATATTAATACGTGGAAGAAAACCATTGGACCGTTCGACCCTTCTTTCAAAAATGATGTGGACGGTAGGAGTATGAAATTTGCCAAACATACATTTTATGGGAAAAAAGTGCAGAAAAGTATTGTTTTCTGATATTAATACATTATAAATACATTAAATTGACATATTAATATGAAATATTAACAACCGAAATATAAATATAACTCAATATATATATATTTTTTTTTCATTTGTTAAAGGTTGAACAGATTCTGCCTTATTTACTAGTATTCATAAAAACCCAACAATAAAATGACGTTAGTAGTTTATTATATTTTATCTGTGGTGCATACAAAATGTCACGTACATAGCGTATAATACAATACGTTTTATCTACAAATCTGTCTATTCAAGGTTTTATGTGTACGAATCGTTGGTTTTTCTGGTTTAAAAAAATTATAAATGTGAGGTCAATAATTTACACGACTGTCTTTTTGATTATTTTTAACTAATTTAGTCTTTTAGTGTCAGTCAATTGCCATTAATGTAAAATACATAAATTATTTTTGCTTCTAAATATGAATATATTACAAATTAACTTTCTATTTGTATACAAACTTTTTTTTCTTTTATTTTCTATTAATTATTTCTTTTAAGCGTTGCTTAACCGAACTGTTGGCTTATATAAATAACCATTTGACCTGTAATTTGAGTCTATATCACATGTATGTAGGATAAAATTAATAACGTATTTTTTTATATAATCGTGGATGTACATGTTACTGATAAGTGATTATAGGGTATATTATTTATCGATATGAAAATTCTCTCCATATAAACCTTATCTGATGTAAAGATAGACATATGAGATGGTACGAATGGTAAGAACGATATGACGAATATTAATTAAGCCTAGCTGACGAAAACTATACATAACATCTCGTGGGGAAGCAAGCGTTTGGCTGTATACGCGGTAGTAGTGGGTTTGTATTCAAGTAACAACATATAAAATCCAGTTTTTTTTTTAAATAAACTGTTTTTCATGTCTCCTGTAAAGTTCGTGAAAATGACATGAGCGGTGTTATTTGCTTAGGGAACATATTGATGTTTTTTAGTACACGTAAAATTTTCAACATTGTAAGGTAGAGGAGAGATAGAGTGTTGTCGAAGAATTCCGAGTTTACTGTATTTTAATATTACCTAAGTTCTTTGATTTTGTTGTACGTGTTTTCCCATGTTTATTGTCTGAACCTTGTTCTGTGGTAACTAAGATGTTGTATAAATTTAAGTATAAATAGTGTTCTTAGAAGATTAAGGAAATGCTATAATTGTGTGTTTGAAGATTGTTTTAGGGAACGATGGAGCTCACATTTTTGTATTATTACATAAAAAGACCCTAAATAAAAATAGATTTAAAAAAAAAAAAAAAAGTTCTTTGATTTTCACGATTATTACACATTTTGAAATGAAACTATTTTTAACCGGATTAATCGCGTATAATATTGGTATTCGAAAATACATTTTAGAACCCGACGTTTTGAACACTTTACAGTAGTCCGTGGTCACAGGTCTACGGGTTCTATCTTTAACATTTTAAAGTGTTTATCTCACACTTAGGAAATTGAAAAACAAAGTGTTAAATGTAGAAATGTTAAAAATATTTAATAAATAGCATTCTTCTCTTGCCAAACGATTGTTCGTAGAATAAATCTTTGTGTAGCAGAAATTTGTTAAAATCACTCTACAGATATTCTAACAACAAATATAAGTTGTTATAAGTGTATAAGAATTTCAACGTAGCTGGATGTAGAACGCATGGATTAGCGGTCAGAGCGCTTGAACGGTTTCCAAGAGGCGCGGGTTCGAAACCACATGCGTTCAAACTTTAATACGTTTTCTAAAAATACATGTATGTTTTTCTAGCTTTACATTTTATAGCTATTTACTAAATAAGTAAGGCCTATGCATGACAATGCATAAACCTACTTTGTTTATATGTGCGCTCACGCACAGTTGAATTAAAATGTGAATGTGTTTATAGTTATCTAATGAAATACCTTGTTGGTAAGAGATTGCTTGAAGCGATAAGACCTTTGCATACGTTTTATATAGATATATTTCTTTGCTTATTGTGCGTATAATAGAACATAATAATATATTTTTATATATGCGTAGAATAGAATATAATAAATATCTTTATATTCTATTCTATACTTTACTTTAAAAATATAATTATTTTAAATTTCAAGTTATAGATTAAAAAAAATGTAGGTATTATTGATTAAAGATTGAGAGTTCGATTTTCATCAGAGCTAGTTTTTTTTTTAATTTTGTTACTTGAAAGAAAGAAATTACGTCGATTTTGCCACCCCAAAAGCCTACCTAATACCTACGTACCTTTAAATAAGAGTGTTAATTACAAAATGAAAATAAAAGAAATACCTACGAATAAAAAAATAATACTTCATATTTCTTATAAATATGTATGTGTGTGTGTGTGTGTGTGTGTGTGTACAAGGATTGACGAGCTCCAGTTTCTGTTGTAACCTTTCCTCCAAACGGCCTTAATAGCCTACCCATATATTGTAGTTATATTTATTTTATTTCTTAGTAGTTACTGCTTCACGCTTTTTCCCGCACACAATGATAATCTAGTGCCAAAACACTCTGTTCTCCACTTTCCGCCTAAAATACAGACATTAGTGAGCGGCGTAACTCAACGCCGTGCGAAGTCTGGTTAGTTTCGTGTTAAATTTGTGTCAGAACTATCTACAATATATTAATTAATTATAGTTGAAATGAATCTCATTTCTGGAGCTCAGCAAACCGTATGAAAGTGAAAAATACATATTCAGCGCCGCGCCCGCGCGTCTAAAACGGTTTTCAAGAGGCGTTTTCTAAATATGTATTTTTCAATTTCTTAAGTGTGCGAATAACTCTTTAAATTAATCTTAAAAACGTATGAAAGTGATAGAAATTACTCAAATTAAGTTAACAACGATCGCGCATCTTTCCAATGAATATGTAGATGTTTAGTAATAAATATTTATTGCTTCTATTTCGTATTTGTAAGACTTGTAAAAAGACAGTGAATGAAAAGTACTGTCATAAAACAAAATGCGATAGTCGATATACATGTCATTTCGAAGGAAACTTTAGTAGGCTATTTTTCAAATTTTGTTAGTTCAAGATCTAATCAGGTCAGAAGGTAACTCGGACAGCGAGGCCCCGTAAGCCTGTACTTAAATCGCAAGCATCAAAGTTCTAAGGAAAGCTCACTCCTGTCTACAATTGCGTTATTAGATATACTAATTGTTAAATATCAGCATCTAACGACGCCTTAAGAGAATCAACGATTGACAATTGACTGCGTTTGGTAAGTTTGTATGTCAGCTTGACGTATTATCCCGCTAACTAGAGTAGTAGAGAGAACTTGAGTGACTTACTAAGGTGAAAACTATAAAATGGGTGTTGTGATTTTTTTTATTGTGGCCATCGTGGACCATTACAAATGCGTTTGACTGTAATAGCGATTAGTTGTGGGTTCGATTCCCACTCGGTGGAGTTTTTTTTCTCAGCCCTTTTCCGGATACTGCTAAACGTAGGCCTTCATAGTGCGCCAACCATCCCGGTCTTGAGCAGCTCGCATCCATCCGCTCCCAGTCACCTTCTTTAAATCGATCTGTCCATCGTGCTGCAGGACGACTGGGTACTCGGTGGAATGATATTAAATTATTTAAATTTCGCCTCTCTGGTCAATAAGACAAAGCACGGCGTTGAGCTCCGCCGCTGACCACGCAATCTCTCGAATTCAGGCGAAAAGTGGAGAACCAAATGTCTTGACTGACTGACTAGACCCTCTCTGACTACCCTGTTATGCGGTAAAGAGCGTGAAGCTGAAAATATATAATTCTCTAATTACTACAATATGTAGCCATCTAAATTTTGTTAATTTCGTTAATGGCTAGTTAGATGTTTCTTAATTATTTATTAACTTCAATCACACTCCATACAAAAAATATAACCTAGAGGCAACCTTGCGTCCAGTCATTATAAAATCGATATTTAGTGGAGTAATATAATCGATGCTGTTCGTATTAATGCCATTGCTTGGTACAGTTAAATATTCTGCTTATAATAAAAAGCAATATGTACGAAAATTTTTATAATTGCACCTTTTAATGAAGTTCTAAATTAAAAAGCGGTGGTGTGGCGTAATGGGGCTGCTTTTGACTGTAAACACGAATGGTTTTGTAGCTGATTTCCAATCGGAGTAGTGATTATATTTAAATTATTATATTATTTCTCCGCTTTGGTTAGGCTTTTGAATTGCGTTACTCAAAACGCAGTATTTCCAATTTTTTAATTTGGACAGCGTAGTGTCCCGACACTGGGTACAGAGAATCTACCTAACCAAGTTTGCAAGAAAGAGCATGAACCTCTTCAAAGTAACATTTGTAAGAAATGAAACGTGTACTTTAGGTGCCCTAGGTAAAGGCTTTCGAACGTGGCGGCCGAAACTGTAACCTTGAGCGGTATAGTACAGTCGCCCCTTTTCGTTTTATGATATCATATCACTCACTTTCCAAGGGTACAGATTCAAAGCCATCATGAACATTTATTTCGAAAAAACTTGTTTATTTCAGCTTAGTTGAAGGCAATGCAAGTCATTAGTTGCCGTTAGCTGTTATGGCGGAAGAAGTGATGTGGTCTCTTATTTTTAACTTTATAACTGACTATATATATATATATATATTATTAGCTTCTATATATTTATATATTATTTTATGCTTTTTTATATATTTTTTTAAAGTAGAAACGAAACTTATTATAAATATTTATATGACACTACCAAAATCAAGACGCTCTCTCTGTCCTCCATTTTCCGCCCAAAATTCTAATTTTGCGTTTTGAATGGCGGAACTAAACGCCGCGCTTTATCTAACCAGGGCAGTGAAATGAAAAAATAACCATTCAGTATAATATTTTGTTATGGGTTCTATCCCCAGAACCCATAACCAATCGTGTTTACGATGTCCTCAACTCTTGCTATAACCACAAGTAATATTCTAACTAAAGTATATTTGCAAGCATCCATACAAAATCACATACCATACAAGATTTCATTAATCGATTTGATACAATAGAATAATGAAAGTAAATATAAAATCGATACAAAACGTCACTCTTATAAGTGTATAGCTATGGGAATGACGTCATCGAGTAATATATATATATATATATATATATATATATATATATATATATAATACTGAACTGATAAATCAATGTTTTGATTAAATTAGGTAAATATTTTCAGGAGAGGCTTTCATTTCATTTCATACTTTGTTTGCTGCCCTTGTTCATATTACCGACTTACATACATATTTGTATGTATGTAAAGTACCTGTTTTGTATGTATGTGTACGAATGCAATTTTACATATAATTAAGTTTATATATACTAATAAGTGTGAGATTTAGAATTATATTGACAATAAGATCTGGCTGCAATTATATGTTTAATTTAGTCTCAATTAAAAAAAAAAACAGATATATTATTAATGTTACATATCGCTTTACATCTTTACTATAGATGCCTATATTACATAATATGAAAACACGCAATTTTAACGTTTTTCTATTGATATTAGGAAGTGGTTAAATAAGTTGGTTATTGTTAATTACAAAGCGAAACGGAATTTTGTTGAGTTCAACGCATAAGCTAACTTCAAATTACGTATATAGGAGGCCTACCTTTATTTTTTAGGATATATTTAGTCATACTTGTTCCCAGCCTCAAAGTTCCTTAGAGGCGTTCGTGGCTCAGTGGTACAGCGTGTGATCGTAAATGTCTTTAGATGTGGGTTCGAAGTCTACACTACATGAAGTAAAAAATCATATAAATGCCAAAACTGCATGTAATCAAAAGTAGTTTCTCTCGTATTAAATAATATATAAAGTGTAATTTGTTTACTGGAGCTAAGTTAGTTAAAACATATATGTATATATTATGCATTTGTTATTCTATTTAGTGAGCTGTTTACAATAAATTACATCATAGAATAAGAATAATTTCTTTTATTTAGTTTTTTGCTCTGATCCGCTTCGATTCGCTCGACGTCAGGTGTTGTCTGGACGCACATAGCGAATAACGACTCAAGTGCACGGTACCAGGTTCGATATTGCAATGCGTGTAACGAAACCCTTAGATTCATGAAATACGTTAGTCATTGAGAATCCGTTGGAATGGCAGACGAACTTAATACGATATTAGTGTAAGAAGTTATCTTATTACAATAGTTTTTTATGCTTTTTTATTGACATGCACAATCAAGTCACTACTATTAAGTATTAATTTATTTACCAGTCTTTTCCCGCAAGGCACAGAAAACGTAGTGTCTGGGCACTCCACTTTAGAGACTTTGTGTCAGTGACAAAATTACCGGTACGCTTTATTTTACCAGAGTGGTTATTAAAAAACAATTAGTTTGTAATCATTCTTCGAGTAGGGATGGAACCCAAACCATCGTGTTCAATGCACGACGTCTCACTGCGCCACGGCGGCGGTATTTTGTATGTTTTAATAATATTTGAATATATATAATCCATATACTTATCATTAACGAGCATATTTTACAGCACAGTGTATTTCTTACTTACAGTCAACCACAATGCCGACTCCTGGGTTTATATTTGTTACAGATGCATTTTTTTTAAATAATATAAAAAACAACCGACGTTAATGCCGTCGTGACTCAGTAGGACAGCGTTTCACTGTAAACGTGATTGGTTGTGGGTTCCTGGTTCCGCCACTAAACACGCCTCGAGTTCGGGCGGAAATTGGAAAACAGTTAAAATTTGTGTTAAGAATTTTTTGGATTTTTTGAAATCTACTATTTCATTCCAATATACAATAAAGGCCCAACAAAATATTCTTTTTTAAACATCCAAATAATAATAATACTCTTTCATTCTAATAGGTTCAAAGAAACCGAAAGTGCAATACAAGTACCTACTGTACAGTAAAGCACGAGCAGATGCGACACGCTCGCCCACATCTGTTTCCGTCATATGCTAGAGTCGAGTGTTCGCTGAGTGGAACGATTTGCCAGTTTTGTTTAGAAAACTTTATTATTTTGATTACAAAACATTTTTTTTTAAATAGATGTGTAGTTATTATTTTTGGTCCTCTTTTTTTTATCACATTTAGTTTTTTTTCGTAGAGGTGACCCACACATATGTTTTCAAATCCATGGCGCTATTAGCTTCTCTATGAAAGATTACCTGGACACGGATTTAAACCGACAACCATACTTGGATAGCTCCCAACTATGCCACGATGGCGTAAATTTATAATTACTGGCCCATTTCAGCTTAACCCTTTTTTACATATTGCGGGATAGGCATAGAGAACCTTGTGTTCTTACATTCCGTTCGACGTTTACCGCCAGAATTGATGGCATTATGAAAAGAATGACAGAGCACAACGCCGCGCTTAGTCTTGCTAGAGCGGTGAAATTTAAATAGACTTGTTGCCCCGAGTGGGTCTGGTCTAGAATTTTTCTATACGACAAAAAGCGTAAAGAAAACGTGTTTTAACTTATACTACATGACTGTATGAAAAAATATGTCATATAATTAGAGTTGGTAATCCAGTATTTTGCTCTTGAACTAAATAGTAACTTATCTAAGTGGTTGGTATACGAAACGCCATCGCGGCGCAGTGGGACAGCATCTGACTTATATAACTAGATGTTCGTGGGTTTTATAATTAATCGACGGAATTCTTAAATTTAAATTATCTTAATTTTCCTGTTCTGGTAAGGCCAAGTACGGTGTTTAACTACACCACTCAACAGGCAATGTCTTTGGGCGAAGGAGAACTGTGAGTGTCTAGACATTAGGTTCTCTGCCCGCCTACCTTTAAATCTGATGACAATACAATTAAATATAAATAAAGTAATTGTTAAAGTATTGTTGACAAAATGGCCGCTGCAACAAAATGGCGGAATGTTTATTATTATGCAACCCAACCTAATATCAATCGAAGGAAATACCCTTATATTCAAATTATCTCCATGTGCGCTACTGGTAAGACAAAGTACCTTCGGTGTTTAACTCCGCCACTCAACACACAATGACTTTGTGCTAAAGAGAACTGAGTGTCTACATTTCTAGACACTAGACGCTGTTTTATGCGGACGATGCGTAAACTTAAAGAAATGTATAATGGGCGAACGACATTACCAACTAGTTGCAAACTGCAAGTTGCAACTTACTCAACCCTGTACTAGTATCGAATTAATCACTGCCAAGCGTGAGCGGCGCCAATCGATAATTCCAAGGCTTCTAGATTATCTAACAGGGATTTTCAAAGATAATTTCTATATATCTATCTATATGTATAGTGACAGTTTTATAAGAAAACCAAAAGTTGTGGCTTTGTACAATTCGGGTACATTTATGTTTAAAATATAGTTGTTTGATGGTTAGCACAGTTGCTATAGTATAGACTGAGCTATTGGGTTTGTATGTGAAAGTGGAGAACGGAATAATTTGTCACAAAATTCATTTTTTTTTTTTTCTAGGAAATATGGATATGATTCTATGATATTTAGAAAACGTATAAAATTTGAGAACCGTTCAAGAACGGTGAATTAAGAATATTGTAAATCTATTAGTTATTAAAAAGCAAGGGAACTTAAAAAGCATTACTTAATACAAAAATATTGCTATATTTACTTATTATATAAAAAAAAAAAGGTAAATGCCGCCTACAAATTGACGAACACTGCATATTGTTACTGATGATTTCTTAAGCTATACGTCAATAGAAATCGTTATTGCAAATCTTGGTAAATGCTTGTTAACCCTTTGAGTTTGAAGTATTTAAGGTTTTCGTTATAGTTTGTGTAATTATTTAAGCACTAATCTGTGTGTAATTTATAATTGTATAATATTAATTTCAAAACATTTTAAAACAAGCTTTTCAACTTCATTGTCTAAAGTCTTTCATTTCTTTCATTGGGTGGGTTATACAAAAATGTGTCATCCGCCATTTTGTTGCGGCGGCCATTTTGGATTAACAACAGTACTTATTATACTTAATTACAATGTTATCAGATGTAAAGATTTTAGTTCAAATATTAAATAACTCGCAAGATTTGACACACTAACTAACATGGCAAGTTTGCAACAAAGACTTAGATCTAGACTAGACTGGAGCAAAGATAAAGACTAGACTAGACTTTTTTCTTTTACTTTTTGTATTAGAAATATAAATTCGAGTATGTTTCGAAAACCTCCTATAATATATTAAAACGAAACTACTAAGGTTATGAGAGTATAGTAACTAAAACAATGTAACAATGTATGGCTATTGTAAGTTATCTGAATGGGCTAATAATTCCATACTAACAATAAATCTTAAAATATTATGTTGAACTTTGTATGAAATAAATTTAATTTTTTTTATGAAAAATTAGTTTATTACTTTAGTTTTTATACATAGAAAGATATTCAAATTTTTATTAGTAAGTTAATTTATGTTATACAAGTTTTGCATTATCATTTTATTTACTTAATGAGTTAATGAGACTAAAAATTGCGTGTTAATCAGCAAGATTTTTTTTCCCAGCTTCACGCTTCTTCTCGCATGGCAGGTTAGACAGAGAGAACCTAATGTCAAGACACTCCGTTCTCCACTTTCTGCCCGAGTCTTAGTCTTTAAACCAGAGCGATGGATTTCTCCCGAGTGGCAATCGGGACCCCCAATTTCAGCTTCAATAGTGGTTTCGTCTGTGTGTTGTAGTTAGTTTTTAGATTTTTTTATGTACAAATATTTTTATGTACAAATGACTAATAAATACAAGAAGAATTATTTTCTTTTTTATTTATTTAATTTTCTTATTTAAATAACTTTTTAAAGCGCATTGGCTGGTAGTTAAAATGTGCCCGTTTTTAAACTAACATGATTACACAAGCAATGAAGCTAACTTCCTCATTAAGCAATTACTTAGAGACAAAGGCACAAACACTTAAATTGTACTTCACAATCATTTCTATTTTTATACATGGCCATAAAATAAACGGAATGATTATTGTTTTAATATTTTTTTTAGTATTATTCACACACTTAGGAAATCGAAAAATATTTTTAGAAAACGTATAAGAATTTGAACGCATGGTCTAGAGGTTAAAGCGCTTGGACGGTGTTCAAGAGGCGCGGCTTCGAAACCGCTGCGCTGCTGATTATTTACAATTTAATTCATCCTACTAATGCTATACTTAAATGTCTAAATTTGTTTGTCCTAACAAATAGATGGTTGTTAATCTTTCAGGAAAAAATAATGACCGAATTTAGATAAAACTTTACTGTAATATAGCTTATATATTGGACTATACCTACATAGGTTACAACTTATAACGTGTTTGTGTAATTTGGACATACTATAACGATATGGATTAAGTAAGTTAAAAAATATCCTGCCCTCTGATCGCTGCCAAATAGACTACTTTTTATCAACGTGCGAACGAAGCTGTGGGTAGAAGCTAGTCTTTATACTATATAGATAAATTAAGTTGTTATTATTATAACATTCATAATATACGTATTGTAGTCGTGCAGAACTAGATGGTTCTTGGTTCGATCTCCACTTCGGGAATTATCATATTTGCTCGGCGTTGAGTTCCGTGACCCAACATTCAGTCTCGAATACGGACTTAAAGCGGAGAACGGAGTGTCTTGACACTAAGTTTTCTCACTCTACCCTGTAATAGGGGAAACAGCAAAAAACAATACCAATAATATAATTTCTAACGCAAAATTGTAATTTAATGGCCACACTGGCGTTAGACTGTTAACGTTCAGGTCGTGAGAAAAGCTTAGCTTATTTCCCATGCATTAAACTATATTCAGCATAGTCTGTATTTGTAATGCTATAGAGTTCAATATTTGTGGTTTAATAACAGTTATTAATGAGGTAATTAAGTCCAATGGTGGTCGTGTTAATGACAAACACAGTATGTTTTTTTTTTATTGTGACATTAAAACCTATTTGATTATATATAAGTACAAGAAGTAGAGGAAGAAGAAGGAATTAAATGCTATAGATGCTCACTCGGGAGGCTACTTATTGTAAAACTACATTTGATGGAGCAACTGTAGAGCTTCTCACCGGCTCTTCTCAACAGAAATACCTCCCGAGACAGTGGTAGGTTTCGCTAGGACTGACAATACTGACATTTTATGTTAATTGACAATTCGAAAGTGCTTGTAATAGCCTATTTGAATAAATAATATTTTGATTATTGATAGATTTATTGTCTATGCGTTCTTTGTTCTAAAGATTAAATTAATACTTAATGAAATTTTTTAGACTAAAAGAATAAAATAAAAAAAAACTCACAAAGGATTGCATGGATTCACCTTGCACGTCCCGTTGCGACAGTGCCTGGGACTGTCCGAGCTTTTCTACCTTAGTATATTTAGATAAATCTTGCGCAAAGAACTAGAAAACTTCTTACAATTATCTGTCTTGTCTTACAAATATCTATCTTGTCTTAGATGATTGTATGAAAATTCACTTGAGATGAATGAGATTACGCTGCATTGGAATGTTCGGTGATAAGATAGAAATATTATATACAATTTTATAAGAAAAAAAAAAATAACAATATGGAAACATATTATAAGTAATCGAAGTTATAAAATGTATAATTTTTTGTTTGTATTATTTTACATTTGATATATGAAAATATAAAGAGAATACGTTTACGGTACTATACGTTTTGTAATCGACGTAAACGAAACTGCGGGCGACAACTAGTATAATACAAAGTTGTATTTATTAGGTTTTGTATTTTTTTTCCTAGGGCATATTTTGATTAGCGTCTTATATTAGTATTTTTTAAAGTGTTAATGGCACACATAAGAAATTGAAAAGGCATATTTAGAAAACGTATAAAAATTTCGAACACAGCGGGATTGGAATCCGCGCCTCTTGAAAACGGTTCAAGCGCGCTGACCGCTCAGCCATACCTCCAGCTACGTTGAAATTACGCTTATTACAACTTATATTTGTTGTTAGCATCTCTGTAGAGAGATTTTTACAAATTTCTGCTACCCAAAGATTATTCAACGAACAATCGTCAAGAGAGAATGCTATTTATTAAATATTTTTTAACATTTTTTAAAGTTCTCATCTTTTGAGGCGAGAGGCGCGGCTTCAAATCCCGCAGCGTCCAAAATTTTTATACGATTTCTAAATATGCCTTTCTCTTATATTAGTTTCTAGGTTTCGTCTAAGTTAGGATTTTACATAGATATTTATGACAAGTACCTAAATCATTATATTGTAACGTAAAGGAAAAACTTTGGACCCCTGTTTGCAAAAATTACGCGGATATATACGCGAAATTACGAAGTATGAAAAATTTGGCAGAAAGAGTGCAGAAGGCCAATATTTGAAGTGTACCTTAAACATTATAATATTTTTTTAATTTTTAAAGTGTTAATCGCACTATTAGGAAATTGAAAACTACGCCACTAGTTGCTGTTATTTGTTTCACATTAAAATTAAGCATTTTTGCTTATTTATGTAAATTATCAAAATATTTATTATCTTACTGCATGGAATTCTAAAATGAAAGTGGCTTAAGTTATTACATTAGCTATGCCAGTAAAAGTCCAGTGAAAAGGTTCCAAAAATTAGATAGACAAAAATTGAACAATTGCAACAAACAAATAGACAGACAGACAAAAATTATAAAAATAATACATTTTGGTATAAATAAGTGTTTAGTATATATATATATATATATATATATATATATATATATATGTATTTAGTAAAAAGCGGTTATTTAAATATTATAACAGACATTCCAATTTTAATTATGTACACTCTACAACTGTTATATTCTTTTTAACATTAACATACATACACTTACATTACTCAAGAGGCAGACTAACAATTCTATTTCAACTAAGAATATGAAAGGCATAATTCAATCTCATTCAATTTCAATATCTAAGTAATAGTATCCAATTATTTGATACAATTGCGGTCTACAACCTTATATTAGATGTAACGCTGAGAGTTATTGTGAAGTCGGATCCGCCACCTCAAGGTTGTTAGTCTAGAAAAATCTGTTTAGATCTGAAAGGGGACTTGAATAATCTAGAAATTACTTGTTATAATTGTGTTTATAAACTAAACAAATAATCATTTTTAGTATTTTGAAACTTTTTGTAGCGTTTTGCTAAGAGAAACGCGGTTGTCTATTTAATTGAATAGTTGATGAAAAATAGTGAATTTACTAGCCATTGTGGCGCAGTGGGGCTGCGTCTGACTATAATTGCACTTGGTTGTTAGTTCAATGTCCATTCAGAGGAATATTCACAATTTTTATAAGTACCATTTCTCCGCTCTGGTCAAGCGCGGAGTAGAATTCCGCCACTCGACACGCAATGCTTGCTCGTATTCAGGTGCAAATTGGACGACTTGCAAACTACCCTGCTATGCTTCAAAATGTGTGAACTAAAAAAGAAACAAAACGATTACGATTTAAAATAACGTGACACAATTGGGAAACTGAAAACCATAGAGCAATACTAGCTTGGTTTTGTAAAACCATCGCTAATAAGATTAGAAGCAATAATAAATTTATATAAAAAAGCGTGTTTTTTATACAGATTTATTAAGTTAAGGTCTTTTACACAGTTGGGTGCATACCGTACCCAAACGTTACAAAATGGAGGACGCGTCCAGCATTTCGGACGAGCCTAGTTTGATTATTATTCTCATAGACATATAAATTAACATACAATTAGCTATGTCCTCGCTGGAGTTCCCATACGTAAGCATAATGCAAGTATGAGATGAATTGTGATTACAAATTAAATAGGATTTATAACCGTGGTACGAGATTAGGCATAAGATTTGCTTAGAGTTAATATTTAATCAAAGTGAATAACTTAAAAATTATATTTTATTTAACTGTACGTATAAAAGAAGTAACTTTTGGTTGTGATAATTTTGATTAATTTAAAATGGAAACAGGCAAAGCGCGGCGTTGAGTTCCGCCACGCAACTCGTACGGAAAGCGGAAAATGAAGTGTCAAGTTTTCTCTACATGCTGTGCGAAATACGAAAAAACCTCGAAACTACTATAACAAAAACGACATATAATGAGTATTTTTGTATATATAATCTGTTTCCTAATTGTCAGATTTGCCCAACGATTTTTACGACTTTTTTAAAAATATTTCTTAGAAACCAATGAGGTGTGTCAAACTGTTTTATATACTGAACAATAAGATACAATAAAGATAAAAGTATCGATATCTTTGACGTGTCTCAAGTATTGTAAGTCGATATGTTTTCGGCGTCACGCAGGTATTATGATTGCGATTATCACAAATATATTGGTTCAAGAATATTTTTATAAATTTTCAATGGCTTTTACGATTCGCTTTTTAGATTTTGTTATTTTGTTTTAGTAGGCTAGTATGTTCTGAAACATTTTATTTTATTCACCTCTTTGGTATAACTATAGAGAGGCATAATAATATATATAATAAAAAAACATATGTTTTGTAAACGTATAATTTTTTAAACGCAGCGGAATTCTAACACGCGCCTCTTGAAAACCGTTCAAGCGCTCTCATCATTTTTATACGTTTTCTAACACTTTAACTTAAGAATGTTTGAAATATATATAGTATTTCCTCATTTTCACAACAAGAAAGAATTTTGAGAATTGAGAGAACGTTATATACAATAGTTCATCGGTTTGGCATTGTGCATTTAAAATCCACTTTATTTTAAAGTTTTTATAATGTTATCTTAGTTCTGTAACAAAATTTACAAAAAATTATAACTGGCATTATTTATAATAGTTTAGTATTAAATATCAAAGAATTCGGGCAAAGTCAAAAGCTGCCACTAGTTATTCATAAACAATGGCTGGCAGTGTTATTTCCCCACGTATAGAATAGTAATTTAATACAACACGTAATTTGAAGAAACTTCACAATACACGGATATTATATTATAAATTATAATGATATGAAAAATGCATAAAACATTAAAAATTCTAATTTCTTTGCTGTAAGGGTTGTTTTATCATAATACATATTTTAAGATATAATAAATAGAGAGGAGAGTAAGTTTTTTTTACTATTAATTCTATATATTGTAAAACACATATTTAGAAAACGTATAAAAATTTGAACGCAGCGGGATTTGAACCCACGCCTTTTGAAAACCGTTCAAGCGCTCTGACAGCTGCGTTCAAATTTATATACGTTTTCTAAATATGTCTTTTTTCAATTTCCTTAGTGTGGGAATAACACTTTAAAAATGTTAAAAAAATAAAAGTCTATATATTTTTTTGACTATTAGTAATATACTATTTATATAAAATAACAGTTAAAAAATTTCCATTTCGGCGTAGAGCATTGTACTGTAGGACTGTAAACTCAATTGGAGGAACGATTATATCTAAAATTATTATCATTTTATCGTTCCACTATGACAATACAATGCATGCAATGTATAGATTTCGGCCGCAAAGTGGAGAACGGAGTGTATTGACACTAGGCTCACTCTGATTCCCAGCTTTAAAAGAAATAAACGTGAAGCTGAAACAAACAATATATATAAAAATAAAAACTTATCTGTCAAGCCCTAATATGTTTTGAGCCCACAACACTAGTGGCATTTTGCATGGATCCCGTTACTTCCCTACAATTTCTAAATAATCTAAAAAGTGACAGATGTTGTCAAATGCCATTGCATGCACCTTTAACAGCTGTCTAGAGAAACAGCTGTTTTAGTCTATTTACCTATTTTAACCCCGTTTTTCTAGTTAGTAGTTACAGGAATTAAGAAATAGAACGATGTATTATTTAATAGAATATATTTAGGAAGTACATCTGGATATTTTTCATATTTATTTGTGTATATTGTAATTTTGTTAATTATATGTTAAGTGTTTAATAATGTTTTGTTTTCTAGTAAATAAAAATATATATTTTTCGAATTTCATGAAATAAACTTAATCTAAATTAGTAATAAAACATTCATTACTTTATTTTTAAATGCTATTTATTATTACATTTTAATATTGTATTTTCTACACATATTATTTACTATGTTATAAATAGACGTATGATACATCGTACATTAGTGGCGAAGTTTGAATTTTTTTGTAGAGCGTCCGGTGTTAAAAATAAATATAAACAATACCCTGGACGATATATAAATAAAAATATTAGGTTAATTTTTAAGTTGAAATTGTCTTGTATCGATTAAAATATTTTTTTATAGTTATTTTTTAAGAATTATTTATGTATTATAATTTACAAAAGGTAAGCCGGTTGGTATCGTCTTATATGGACACTTCGTCACTACATATATATATATATATATGAATATATGACTGGCGAAGTATTATATATATAATAAATTCCCACAAAAACATTCGACCGCATTTCTCTCAACAATGATTATTTCGGTGTAAGGTGAGCTTCCGTCCCTATTTCCGGTGGCCGTTAAAATGCATAGTACGCTTTAGTGGTCTTAGATTTCTACAATGTATTGTATTATGGGGAACAAATCTTCAAACAATAGGTAAAAAATGATTCATGTAAATAATCTTTGGATTTTCCCTAAAACCTTTTTTCTTGAGTATTAGTGTGCTAGGTAACTTCAATGCTTACAAGAAAATTACTGTCTTGTCTCGTTCTAAAATTAATTATTAAAAATGATTCATCTATCGATAGGTTCTATCTTTTTTATTTTAATAGGAAGAATAGTGTAATGATACTGGTGTTACAAATTAATTAGTATAACATTTGCGCTACCGGCAAAGTTGCAAGTAAATGCCAGGGTAGTGGGTTCGAATCCCACACGAACCCCCAAGTAATGGGTCGCTAAGGATAAAAGTGGAGAGCGTAGTAATTTCTACTCTGGAACTAAAAACAATTTAATCATTGAACAACTCTTATTAAGTCTTTCAACAATCAGAACTATAAAGTGTATTCGCTTTGTATGAAAGTGTTTGTTTATTACCGCATCCTATATTAGATGTCCATGCTGCATTCCTAAATGACCTTCCTTCTCCACATTTTCAGCCATGACCTATAAAGTATAAAACAAGACAATTTTCTAGATTTAGATCTAGATCCAGCAGTAGCTACGTACTGCATTAATAGTCAAAATACCTTCCAACCCTTAGTCTACATATATTTTTGCATTGAAATCGATATAGTTAAATTTGTACGGTTTCGATAATTAACAATGTCCGAATATGGGGCATTGAATAGTTTAATTTGCTTTTTGTGCGAAACGGCCATTACAATTACTATGCGGGCTAATTGGCGAACCTAGTGGCACACCTAGCGGTTATCTAATTAGCTTAATTTAAATAACAGTGTAAATTTAATTTTGCTATTTGCTAAAATAGTAATGAATGAATGAATACAATTGTTTGACGCTATGGTAGTGTAGTTGCAAAGTTCTACATTTTAATGGTCGTAAGATCAAATTCTACTTAGATTTTTATAGTTTTTATATTGGCTTCTTGGACTGGATAGACGATTTTTTGTTGGGTTTGGGTTTGGGAAATTGAAGAACATATATAATGATGTCTTTAGATTTCTTCGGCCTATGAGAAAAAGTGTAGATAACATTTATCTCTTTCTTTATATATGATAAAGACTCGTTTTATTTACTTCACGGCAAGACAAACTTGCAAGGCTTTGTTGACCTGTTTTTGTTTTAATTTGTGCTGTCCGATCTGATTGAAATTGTGCACACGTGTCCGAATCCGATAACATATGATACAATATTTTCTAATTTAGATATCCTTACCAGGCAAGGCAAGGTTCTTTATTTCTTTGGTTATGTTGCATTTAAAATGAGTGGGTAAACAGTTTTGACGGTGATATTTCTCCAGTGCCATACATGATTCAATGTCAACTGTACTAATTTCAATAAGACTCGTTTCTTAAGGAGTTTCGTATGACTAAAAGCGCTCCTCTAAAGCCTTTGTGGCCTGATGAGGTCAGCAGTGAGTCAGTTAGCACCTACGTAAACCGGACTTTACGGATATGGCCTTATTTATTTTTTTAAGAAATTGTAGTTTTTATAACAATTTCAATGTACGCAGTTAATTTGCAATGTTATTTGTTAGATTGGATGTTAGTTAGTTAAATTGGATGCCACAATCGCAAAGATAGTTCTAAGATGATCTCAAATACAACTGTATATTGGTTAATGCAATTAAAAGTGCTTATCAATTTAATGATAATTAAAATGAATTCATGCATTAAACGTTTTCTTTTGGATAGGTAGACGGTATCTCGCGGACGATCCGTTTTATAATTTTTCTTTCTCGCTCCTCTTGAACGGTTTTCAAGAGACGCGAGTTCAAATACCGCTGCTTTCAAATTTTTATACGTTTTCTAAATATATGTATCAATTTCATAAGTGTGTGAATAACACTTTAATAGAAAATGTTAAAAATATAACCAGTGTGTGTCAATTTTTTAAGAATAACATAAATTAAAGTGTTTTTTTAACAAGAGAAAAAAAACACTCCCTCTAAGCAAATCTTAATTTAAAGCATTCATAATGACTCTTCCCGCCCGCTGAACGGAAGTTGATAAAGAATGAGCTTTCAAGCCGGAAGTGCGAAGAGGAACTTATGATGCTACGTTATTAACGCATGTGACAAAAAACTTAAAACGGAAGTCATTTTAAACATACTTTAACGAGCTTCCTAAGTAATGTCGATTTATAACAAATATAATATAAAAAATATATTTTGTACTTATAATCTAGTAATATTCTAGTTTCATAAGCTATACTAGTGGCAACAGCTGATGGTATACTTATAAGCTAGTGGTATATAGCTTGAAATTTCGTTGCAGTGTAGGCTCGAGAACATTAAAGAAAATGTTTATTTTGCTGTAACAAGCACGACTTTTGGTTTTCATAATAAACGCACATTATAATAGTTTAAAAATTTTAAAGTTAGTGAATGCAAAGTGGACAGTGATGTGTCACTACATATATTTTCAACGCAGCTTCATTTGTGTGTTTCAAAAAGTCACTAACAAGCTCCTATGGTTAGTTTCAAAATAATGTATTAAGAACGTTATCATTTAGATAACCATATATAGTTTTAGTCGATTGTTGTTGATTTATTTTATTCGCAAGACTTAATATATTATATGGACATATTAACTCACTAAAACAATTTAAACAGTACTGTAAACATAGCTTTAGTGAATCTATTTGAATTACAGGTTTTCTAATACAGTAGTCGTTTTAAGTAACTATGAGACAGGTTTAAAAATACATTTTTTTTATCTGAATAAATAAATGATTAAAAATAAAGTCACACTTAATAGCTTACTGATTCATTGTCTACACCTTTTAATAAGCTTCACCTATATCTATTTATCTACATAGATAGATGTATATTATATATATACTATGTATATTAATTAATATAAGATAATTTTGCAATCCTATTATGGCACACGTTTCCGCCATCCAATTTTATGGTAAAAAACTTATATCCATTCCAAAACCTCTTAATATATGACCTGGTAACATTTTTTTTAAACTTATTAAGTAAAACTGGAATTATAAAACAAAATTGAAGCATTTATCGAATTCTTCTTTATTTTTTATTTATTCAAATTTCTTACGTTTGTATGAAACTGGTGCTTAGTCATTGTGTTCTTCATTTGCCGCCTATCTTAAAGACAGTACTAAATGCGGATATTAGCGCTGCTTTAGATGAATATCCAGTAGATGAGGTGAAATACAAACATTCTTTATTTACTTACTTACCCTTAATAAAATTGGAACCCAGGACTGTCCGTTTCAAGTAATTCTTAAATATACCAGGTTGGCTATAAATCATATTCAATTAATATATTTCAATTTAATACAAAAATGCTGTTCGACTCGGCTTGAAGAATAAAATTAGTATAGTATGAATATTGAGTTAACGTAATTGATAACGCAACTGATTTGCTGATTTACTTTGCTGTTTCGTGATAGAATAAATGCCGAAGGAGATGCCGTTTGTCGATATTTTTTCCAATTTTTAAATGTAGTTGCTTAGTTAGTGCAGAGAGAAAAGGCACATGCCTAGTGGCAAGACACTTCATTCTGCAATTTGCGTCCGAATCCGAGACGTTGGTGTGTGACGCCACACGTGTTGAGGGGCAGAACTCAACTACGCGCTTTTTTCTTGTCACCAGAGCAGAGAAACGAAAGAATTTTAATAGAAATATAAAAATTTACAGTCAGCCGCTGTCATACTGCGCCGGATAAGCGTCACCCTTTTTCCTGCATAGCAGGGTAGATAGAACTAGGGATGTTACGGATGTAACATTTGGCATCTGGATACGGATAAGGATATAGGAAGAACACTATACCGGTTTCGGTTGCGGATATTACATTTTTGGGTAATGTAAATAAGTGTCGGGCCATTATTTTATTAATTTATTTTTGTTTGATCTTACTTTCAACACAGCCTTTAATTTTTAAAGAATCTGTTATTTATATATAGCTCTCATTTGACTTGACTTTTATAAAACATACTCTTTTATATTGTATCCGGTTATGGTTACGGAGCTCCAAAGCATCACTGAATAAAACCTAGTGTCAAAATATACTTTTCTAATCCCTCCGCCGAAAATTCAACTTCGAAACATAGCGTGTGGAATGGCGATGCTCATCGCCACGACCCTTAGACTATAGCTGAGTAGAAAAAAAAATATTAACAATTTGCTTGGACAATCCCATTTGAATCGAATGTGTGTAAAATACAATAAAAAAAATATAGCGGTTAACTTGTAAATAGTAACTATCTAGTTAATTGTTAATTGTGGGAAATAACTTAAAGTAAAACTTATCCTTAGTATAATAGATACTAAGCTATAAGTATATGTGATAATTGGCTACAAATTCAAAATTTAATGTAACTTTTTCAATAGCCTCCATTGCTTTAATTTTAATAATAAATTTATATCTTTATTATACTTTACGCCATCTAATACGATAACACATATACCATAATGTATTACATATGTAAATTCTTCTAACATACATACATACGATCGTTACTTTGTGTATAATGTTTTTATATCTTGTCAAGGTAATAAAATTTTTTTTAAAATTTTTTTTTAAACTATTTACTTAGCAGGCTTTTGTGATTTTTATTTAGGGGTTATAAAATATATATTTATATATTAAGTTTGTAAAGTATTTAGTAAAAGTATTCATATATTTTTTATTCTTTTATGCATGAGTGACTCAACAGATATCGATGCAATTTCATAATCTAAATTACTATATCTAAGTTACTTTTATCCCGGCTTGGTTAACGATTAGTTAAGATAGTAAAGCAAAATTTAATTTCTCTTTGGAATCAGTCCTTAAATTGATTGAACTTTTAAATCGAAGATCGATACTCTTTATAATAATCTTTATTAATGGTTTCTCATAACTTAGCTAGATGCTCCGAGATGATAGAATGCCTTCTGGTCTATTAGTGTGTGTTACTTAAAAGCTATTTTTATACAAACATATTTAATTCTTTAAGGTTTATGGTGTATTTGTTGTTCCTTGAATTTAAAAACACATAATAGATATATATCTATCATCGTTTATATATATAAACGATGTAAAAATACAATTTATTTTATAAGACGATCGTGAGAGACTTTCATTTTTCGCTCGATTCTGGCCGTGTTGAGTGGTGAAACTCAACGCCGCAGTGTCTTCATCAGAGCGGAGAAATGAAAATATTATAAATGTAGTCGTTCCCCTGAATGGGGATCGACCCAACACCCATCGCAACAACCTCTTATAAATGAATATGCCTAAAGGTATAAAATAATCAACTTTTCACCAGACAGAGAAATAACAAAAAAAAAAAAGAATTATAGAAATGATTTAGGTAAAACGAATTTCTCCTAACACCTTAGGATTTATGACTTCAATAAGTCATTTCGTTCTTAATAATTCACTTTCAAAACAAATTTATCCACTCATGCACGACTCGTCTAAACAACACTTAAAGCTATTAATTCAAGCTAACTCTTCAACGACGTCGTCCACGCTTGATGTCCTTCGCTATTGTGACCGAAGACTATGTAATCGATTTACTCAGGTTCACCGTTCGGACCACCCAAATGTTTGATGACTCGAGACAGAATAACCTACATTTTAATGTATCTAAGCTTAGTTGCTTGTTCCTTATTTATGTTTTTTTATTTGAATATATTCTAATTCTAGTGGTGCCTAATATGTACAAAGTGCAGCGTCGAGTTCCGCCACTCAACTCGCAATGCCCCTATTTCGAACAATAAATGGAGATTTTTTAACATTTTTTAAAGTGTTAATCGCACACTTAGGAAATTGAAAAATACATATTTAGAAAACGGCCAGAGCGCTTGAACGGTTTTCAACAGGCGCGGGTTTAAATGCCGCTGCGTTCAATTTTTTAATAAATGGAGAACGGAGGTTTTCTCTGGCTACCTGAAAAACTTTCTAGTTAAATATAGATTATTACGTTTCCTTTTGATATGACAATAATTATTGGATGAAAGTTAAAAATAAATTTTGAAAATGAAAATAATTAAAAGAAAATGAATTTCATGTGTAATTTGAAGTTTAAAAAACTAAATTTGATGCGTATAATAATGAATTTGGTGTAGAAATTGAGGTACGAAAACTTAGTATACGTTTATTATTGCTTTAAGGAACTAATACTGTAACTACTCGAAGAAGTTTTACATGTGCCGTCCACAGAGGAGTTGTAGTAGTATGCGCGAGCGATCCTGCTACGTCTCATTGGGGTGGAGAGGGTTTCCGCTAGGTTTTAGTGGGTAGTATAGGGTTTAGGTTCCCGGCGAGTCCCACCAGTAAGTAAAGCAAATGTTACTGATCGCTGTCTGTACATGGAAGATATATGAAAAATAATGTTATTCGGGCATTTGTCAATAAATAGTACCCGAAAATGATTATTAGTTTTCTTTTCTGTTTTTCTCTGTGTTCGTGCATGCTTATCTCAGGAACGGCTAAACCGATTTATATGCAATTTAAAATATCTTATTTTAGTATTTTTTCTTTAACATTTAGTATTTTATTTCAATCGGTTTATAAATACAAAAGCAAAGTTTGTTATTGAAGTAAGAAAATCTAAATAGTTTAGTCGTTTAATTAACGCAGCCAAAGCCGCAAGCGGGTCGCTAGTATTAAATATATTTTTATAATAATGCATTTGTAATATTAAATCGTTTGTTTGTGCACGATAATAACAGAAATTGGCGCAACCAATTTATATGCATTTTGACTATTGTATTATAATAAAGTTCCCTTAACATTTAGTGTTTATTTTATTTCAATCAGTTCATAAATAAAAAAGTAATAAATACGTTCTTAAGCCTTATCTGTAATTTAAGAACATAAAATGACGTACTGAGTGGCGACACCCAACACTTAACTAGCGCTTTGTTCTTGTTGGATAAAATACCGTTGCAAAATTTTCTATATATATTTGGAGCTAAAAAACTTTTAAAAATATATCTCTATTTTCTCAATTCTCTTCTAGAGCTCTTTTATTCTTGCTCCTTTATAGTTTTATTTTTAAACTAATAAATTCTTTAAAATTCTATAACAAAAGCCAGAAATGTAACTAGTCGAAAAGGTTATCGTACCGTTGGCCTTAATGACCCAGTTCAGATCTAAATCTTCATTTGAACTGAATGATACTTATCTAAGATATTACCGGCTTTGGTAAGCATTTCTACTGTTATTTCTCACTTACGTCAGTCTGTGCTGTATTATGTGGATTCCTTTCATTTCTCATATTGTTGTAAAAATTTCAAAATATTTATCGTTTATTAAGTACATAGCGGACTAAAGCTTAGTATTCTAAATTCTCTTATATATATATATATATATTAACAGTACCAGAATGAAAACGAATACTTACCAGCGCAGGCGCAATAAGTTCAATTTTTATTCGTCAATTTCGTTTTGCTATTTAAATGTTTATTTCCTTAATCTTGTTTAATTCATCTTGATTTTGATTAAGCACCGCACTTATTTACTTTAAATATAAATATAATTAAATAAAACAACTCCTGATACCGATTAGTACCGAAAAAAATATATTTTTAATTTGACTGGTTAACCTTTTCACGCCTCGTACGGATATATAATAACAGAAAAAATTGTGACAGGTTATTGAATATATTTAGGAAAAACTAATTTTGGATGATAAACAAACAGTATCTAATAGAATATTTATGGACGTATGTAGAAGTTTTGTCTGTCTATTTGTCGATTTGTCGATTTGTCTTTTTGTACGCGCACATCTTCGATAGTACTGAACGAATTTCATTTAAATCTTTAGTTAAAAAAATAAAAATTAGCTTTTAAACATGTGCAGGACTTAGTATGGTATAATTGATTGGTAAGTACGGTCAAATTGCAATAGCCCAATTTAAAGTTTCAGTTTCTTTGTGGCGCGGATTCGTGTCCCGCTTCGTTCAAATTCGTGTACGATTTTGATAAATATTTTTAAAATTAACGTTAACATTCGAAACTGTCTAACCAAAGGAATAATACCTTGAATTTATAACCAAAAAAAGCCAACTCCAGTTAAATTTGAACTCAAAACTGTCGTTAATAGACAATTAAACTGAGTCAATATAGCAACACTGCTTTTTTTTATATTATTTATAACATTCCTAATTGGATATGAGATGGCGGTGTGTTGCAATATCCGCGAGCGAACGCAACGCTGACGCATTCATGAAGTGCTCACGTACATACATATATTTCTGCATAATAAATAGCTTATTAGTAAAATATTTGTTTCTTATATGATTTTTCGTTTCTTTTATATTTATTAAGATTAAAATAACTGTTTCAACTATAAATGATCTAATAAATAACTGCAATATAGTTTGAAAAGCGCAACATGCTTAATTTCTCGTCATTCAAGTCGTCCTGACACACTGGTAGCTTTATGTTCCTTCGACGATTCAAAAGTGCTTGCAAAAGTCTATTTGAATAAAGGATATTTTGAATTGAATTGAATTGGAAAACATAACAGGTTCATATAACGAATATATTGTGTTGTCGTGGAATTCGGACACGTGTGCATATTTCGAAAACACCGTATGCATGAAGTGGATCAAAATAGCGTTTCGAAATTAAAGTCAAGCTAATAAAACATATTAGGTAATAATGATTGAAATTCTGACCTTTTGTCAGACAAATCTACAATATAATTCTAGCGCAATTTTTTAAAACAAAAACAGTTAAGTCGGTAATATATTTTAAAAATTAATCCAACACACGTTTACTATACTTTTTCAGTTTAAAATATAACAACTAAACTTGTAAAGAATGCACATGATTCCTTTATAAGTGACCGGCTTGACATTTGAGCTACATACAGGCAACCGGTGTTAAATAATTGAAGCCTTTAATTAAAAGCTTTGTATGGAAACTAGTGTTTGTAATGATAGATATAACGCGACATCCGGTCAATTATGGTTTTTAGATCATTACTTATGTAGCCTTAAAAGAATGGCACTTGTGGCACAGTTGTTGTGTTTTGCTATTGTTTTTGTAGTAGTGAGTTCGATTTTTTTTTTTGACAGTCAATATTTTAGCTAGTTTTGATATAGGTATAAGATATAAGCGGTGTTAGATTTTGTCGAAAGGATCAAGGATTTTTTTTTATTTTGATGAACAATATTTACAAATTACATATATATTAAAAAGTAATAATAAATCGATACTTTAAACAATAAAAGAAAGCAGTGGCAGTCGGGCGCTTTGAATGTAAGTTCAAGTCCCGCTTGATGATTATAAAGTAGCTTTATGCTTTTATTTATGTATAGTAGACAGATATAATGTAGTGTTCTGACACTCCGTAATAAAATATTCATGAAATATTTTTAACATTTTACACATTTCGGAAATTGAAAAACATTCGGACGCTCCAGGAGCTGCAGGTTCGAATCCCGCTGCGTTAAATATTTTTATATGTTTTCCAAAAATGATTTTTAACCAAATATGAAAAATATTCCAATTAAAGTTTTAACTTGCCTTAAAAGATGAGAGCTCTTTGCCTTTCATATTTTAACATTTTATACGACATTGTTTCATTGTAAATGGGCTTGTTCAACCACTAGCGGTATACAGAAGCGGGTTTGTTGAAAGAGCTAGTTTTTGTAAATGATGCAAGTTTAATTTATGTGCAAAACGTGTAAAAAGTTTTATGAAATGTATGTACGAGTGTGTATGAAATTTGAGTATTTATGACTGGATATATAAATTACAGTTAGAGTAATAAATAAAGAGATTTTTTTTACGTTTCCTGTCATTTTCAATGCTAATATGGTGCAATAAACCTGTTTAATTAATTGCGATGATGTAGGTTCGAAGCCTATATAAGCGATTTTTTAATATACAGTCAATGCACTTTCATTATTCATTTTTAAGTATTTTATACTATGAAATGTAATATTTGAAGTATATTAGGGGAATACTTTTTCTTATTTAATAATTTAATTTGTTCAATATTTTTTGGAGGAAGGCGTTAATGACTACAATACAGTTTTAAACTAGAGTAGTTATTATAAAACTGTATTTAGTGTTATTTTCTTAACTTCAAATAAAATATATTTTTATATGTATATATATATTCTACCGAGTTGTATTTGAACCCATGACTATCTCATATATTTAATAATTTCACAATTTCGTTAAACTATTTTATATTTGAGTAATTATCGCAACTTGCGCAAACTTCGCTAAATACAACAAATGAAAGAGACGCGTACAACCGACCGTCTTTGTCTACTACACTTTGATAAAGACTAATTTTGACGCAATGCCGATACAAACTGTTAAATTCAATTTACCTATCCTCTATTACCAGGTAATAAGGTTAAATTTCCGCAATGGTAATATAGTAACGTTCGTGAGAATATTCCAATGAGCAGCACAAAGCGGGTCAAGCGAAAGTGGTTTCTAGTCTGTGATAAACGGTTTTTTCAAAATTCAACAGGCTTAATATTAAAAGTGAATGACTAAATTAAAAGTAATCTTGTATGCTTTTAATATTAAAAGCAATCTGGTTACAGAAATAAACTGGCGAAATACATTAAAAGTGATGCATAACATTTGTTTTTAAGCTTCACGCTTTTTCACGCATGACAACCCTGTTTGCGTGAAAAAGCGGAAGAGACCGAAAGGACCTATTGTCAATACACCCCGCACTTTTCGTCCAAATTCGAAACATTGCGTGTAGACTTTAGGTACCTTTAAATGGTTGTTAGTTACCGACTTATTATTCAAATAAGTATCGTATCGATGAGATGAATGAGTTTCCATAGTTTACGCAGTACCTGTATAAATTTAACTCTAAATTGTGATTTTTTTAAAATTGTTATTTGCACACTTAGGAAATTCTATTTCCTTTTTTAGTAAATAGCATTCTCTCTTGCCAAACGATTGTTCGTAGAATAATCTTTGGGTAGCAGAAATTTGTAAAAATCTCTCTACAGAGATGCTAACAACAACTATAAGTAATAAGCGTATAAGAATTTCTACGTAGCTGGATGTAGAACGCATGGCTTAGCGGTCAGGGCTCTTGAACGGTTTTTAACAGGCGTAGGTTCAAATCCCGCTGCGATCAAATTTTTATACGTTTTCTAAATGTATTTTTCTGAATTGTGAATTGTCTGTTTTTCTTTTATTTTAAAACAGATAGTTGTAAATTATTCTTTTCTATTTCCTAGAAAAATAATTCTCACACGTTCTAAACACAAGTTAAGTATAGACCGCGGAAACAAAACATTTTAACTATGGAGTTCGAGTTATACTTCACTACCACTTTGTTGCAAATATGTAAACTTTATTATAACATAGATGGGGGTATGTTTTGCAAGTTTTTACACAAAAAATGCAATTTTTGTAATGTAACAGCCTTATAACTGTTGATATTCCTTTACCGACTAAACCAAAGTAGAGCGACTTTCGACCATTACGGTAACAGTAGTCGTCCCAGATATCAATCAAACAGCTAACACCAGTTAAGCACTAGGTCGTCTATACATTAGCATATATGAATATTGTAATGCAAAAACCCTACTTTCACTAAGTGCATTTGTATGACGTTATAAATACATATTGTCTTGTATTTGTTTATTATTAAAAAAAAACATTTATTTAGAAAACGTATATAAAAATGAACGCAGCGGCTTTTAAACCCGGCGCCTCTTGAAAACCGTTCAAGGCTCTGACCGCTAAGCCATGCTTGATTTTCCTTAGTGTGCGAATAACACTTTAAAAAATGTAAAAAAATATATATTATTGAAAGATTATTATATTATTCTGATAACTATATTTGTTTTGTTTATTAGAACCTTTTAAACTTACAGAAGTCGTATTGGTTTTTATTTTGGTTTCATAAATTGACTTTGGGTCTTGTCATCTCGCACGAAATTACTTTAGATGGACGCAAAGTGGTTTAGTTTGCAGAGTGCAATTTAGTATTTAGAAAAAACATGTAACAGATGAAAAGACATGTGTGAGAGACCGCGTCAGCAGGGGCAGCGTCTGACTGTAATCGCGTTTGTTTGTTGGTTCGATTCCCACTCGGAGGTCATAATTTAATTATTTTCACTTCTCCGCTCTGGTGAGCAAAACAAAGACCGAAGTTGAGTTGAGTTTCGCCACTTAACACGTAATGTCTGGTATTTGGGCGGAAAGTGGAGAACGGTGTGTCTTGACACTAGGCCTTATACCTTCCGTTTAAAGTATTTTGCCAGTTCATTTCTGTAACCAGATTTCTTTTAACACTAGTTTTTCTCTAACTGTCGACGCGTAAAGTTGAATAAAATGTATGTAAATGTACACACACATATATATATTGTTATAATCAATTTTTTTTTCTTTTATTAGGTATAACTTTGCCTGTTTTCCACTTAAAGCCGATTGTAAGAAATATTATGTTATATTTAGACCCATAAACTATTATATATAGCGAAACAGTAGACGGAATCTAGTGTGAAGACATTCTATTATCACTATCCGTCGAAATTCGAGACATTACGTGACGAGTACTGGAAACGAACGAATAGTTTTGTTTCAAAAAGGTGGAAGTGGAAGAGGTGGAAGTAAAAAATAATATAAATTCTCCCTCTAGAATCGAATTCACAACCAACGCAATAACAGGTACGATCCCACTCCGCAATGACAGTCTCGAAATATTAAGGTTGATATAAAATGGTGAAATATCCTTTCGATATACGTTTTTACATGCAATTATGGGTTTTTTTTTACCTTTTTGCATTTTACCGCAATGCAGAAAAGTGGCTCAGATAACCTAGTGTCAAGACACTCCGTTCTCTTTATAATAGATTATATAAAAATCTGCGATACGTACGCTTAGCTAATCTATGTAAAATCTATATTATTTTAATACGTATTACATTTCGCAATCCGACGCGACGCGAGCGTTACGTAAAATGTCATAGCACAATAATATTGTTTTACGGAAAGAATATTGGGTTGCTCGTATTTAACGTGTGTATGGAAATTTGATTTTATTATATATTAAACGGATTCATACTGTTTCCCGTATGAAAGGACAGATATAGAGAACTAAGTCTCAAGACACTCCGTTTTTCACTTTCTGTCCAAATTGGAGACGTTGATTAGTTAAGTAGTGGAACTCATCGCCCTGCTTTATCTAAACAAAGTGTGGTAATGGAACGATTTAAATACAATTATTACGTGTGTGAAGATCGAATCCGCAACCATCGTGTCTGCAGTCAGATGCTAATCCACTGCGCCATGATGGATTATTTATTAATTTAAGTCCATACTAATATTATAAATGCGAAAGGCTGTCTGTCTGTGACGCTTTCAGAGCCTGCCCGGTGGTTTGGGCAGGTATAGATGGAATTTAGAATGAATATAATTGAAGACCCAGGGTCCAACATAGGCAACTTTGTGGCCTTCGTGACACAGTGGGATACGTCTGATAATAAACGCGATGGTTGTGGCTTCGATTCCCACTTCAGAGAAAGTTTATTTATTTTTTGTTATGTGTTGTATTTTGTTTTAATTTTTTCTCTCCAGTGTGACAGATGAGCGTTGAGCCCAAAAAAGAGATGTTCCGGCATTCAATATGCAACTACTCTAATTCAGGTGGAATGCTGAGAATGGAGTGTGCTTAGGTCCTTTGTGAAGTTGTAAAAAGTTACTGAGGTGGAAGATTCAGAGACCAAAAAATTCCACTATAAAGAAATTAATTAAAATTTTGATTCAGGTTCAATGCGAACATGTAGTAAATGGAAGTAATCCATACTAATATTATAAATGCGATTGTAACTCTGTCTCTGTGTGACGTCAACACGGACGAACCGCTGAAAGTTTTCCAGGAATTTCATTGTTTTACGAATAGGCCGCTTGAAATACGAAATACTATAGTTCGGGCGAAGACGCGAGCGGCTCGCTAGTAAATAATATATTATATTAAAATTAATAATAATATATTACCAATAAGCTTTTAATGGTGTGCTGTGTTTATGACTGCATATACATTGTTCTAATTTATTTTTAATACGTAAGTATCTTGTTAGTATATTTTAAGAGAATATTGAGTGTTAAACACACTTATTTTGTAATATAATACTAACTAACTGTACACGCGAAGAAAGTGGAATCATAATATCTAGAAAATAAAACCAACATTGTCTTAGTTGTTTGAATTTTGTGTTTACAAAGACAAAGCTTACTGCTACATAGATACTGTTTACAAAGCTTACTGCTACCTCTTTATGTAAAAATAAAAAAATGTCTTGACTCTCCTTTCTCTCTGCCTGTATGAAGCTTGAAGTTAAAAACAAAACAAAAGGATCAAGGACTTAGATTTAAAAAGGAGGATATTTATTTTAAAATGTAATTGATATCGTTTATTGGTACAGCTGCTCTACGAACTTTAATTTCAATTTTTATATTATATATCTCTAGAAAAAATTATTAAGTAAGTTCTAAGTGTAAATGATGACTGCGTCAAGCAAGCAATGCAAGCTTTTTTCATTTAATAGAAGTTTCTAGTAATTGCTGTATCCGCCGGATTGAAAGCTTTTAATATCGCTACCGGCTGTTTCAAATGTTTCATAGAAATACTAGTGGAAAATCTTTTTAATAAGTTTTACGTAAATTATGTGTGTGAAATTTAAAGCTAAAGTTTATATAGAGAAGTTGTTCTTCTGTCTTAAAAATACATTAATTCTATTAAAATAAATTAGACACACCCAACTTACTATATTTTTGACACGCACTTTTGTATAAAGTGACACACACGTTGCTACGTCATTTACTCATCAACAGGACTTACATATATATATATATATATATATATATATATATATATATATATATAAGTACACAAAACTACCCTTGTATAAATTTGTACAAAGTTTCTTTTCATACCTCTCTGATATAAATAAACACGGTAGTTTTGGGTTCGGTTCCAATTAGACAAACACAACTAATGCACCTACCTGCTCAATGCAAAAAATGCTTTAAGATGTCTGAAGTTAAACGAGATTTAGTTTTTTTCTTCTCATATATAAATCATCGTCGTCGCTTACATACAATATTGAGATCTACTAAACTCCGTCGTGGCTTTCATACTGTCATCGGTACGTGCGGTTGAATTATATATTTATGTAAGGTCGTCTCGGTTATCATCTATACGTGGCTTGAGTTCACGACTTTTTTTAATACTGCACTTGGTTGTAGTCTTTTGAATGTAGTTTTTTCTATGGCTCGTGATTTTAAAATTGAGTTTGGAGGAATTTTTAACGGTTGATAGATTCGCATTTAAAAGTTTGTTAAGAGTTTGTGGACGTTTTGAAAAAATATATTGAATGTATGTAAATATAAATAATTTTTGGTCGTCAAGACTTTACCCATGGAGTATATAAATTGCAAGTTTATTGTGATTTTTGTGAATATTGGCAAAAGCGCTTTGACGTTACGTCGATATGATTAATTTAACTTAACGCTAGTTCAAATTCATTTCAAATTTCTTTAGAATTTAATTTAAATAAATATACAATAGGATAAAAATTAAAAAAAAATTGTATTATGTGAGTATATTGCTACCTATGCAGTCTATTCAACCTCATAACATTATCTAATTTCCTCTAAATCCATTATAACATTATCTCTATTTCAATGTAGAGTGAAACTGTTATGCTAACAAGACACTATTATCCACATTCCGCCTGAATTGGAGATTGCATATTTATTGACCAGGTCCAGACCTTAAAGCCGGCTTTGTCTTATTTGCCAGAGCGGAAAAATGAAAATAATTGAATTATGATCATTCCCCCGAATGGGAATCGAACCAATCACGATCACAATCAAAGTCAATATATGTTACAAAATAAAAAGTGGACTCATTTATTTATTAATAAAATTTGTCAACTTACATCATTATATAAATACGTGAAAAGAAAAGCTTTCGACGGCTTTTTTCGAAACTTATATCATTATATACTACGTAGTTCAATTTTATGTGGAAAAAAAGTGCAGTAAACTATATTTTTCATTATAATGCATTAGAAACACATTAAAATGAGAAAATAGATATTACACATACTACCATGTGTTAGAGATGCACTTTTGTATAAAGTGTACACGTTGCTGCAACGCGTTTTCTCGCGTCAAAAGGTCTACTAGAGTTTAATAAATGATAGTTTAGAAATATCTCCCTTAATAGAGAATTTCTTTCTATTCAACTTAGTAGCTAATAACAAAATTTAAGTTAATGTCACTAGATATTAAAGTACATTTTACACTAGAGACCTTTGTTTTCTCTGTTTCAAGCCTTTTCCTTGCAGTCAAAGAGAACCTAGTGTCAAGATACTCCGTTCTCCTCTTTCCTCGTGTTCGAGACATTGCGTGGTGTCTTAATGCACCAGCGCAAAGGAATGAAAATAATTTAAATATTGCCATTCCCCCGACTTGGGATCCAAAACCACAGCCCTCGCGTTTACAGGCCCAGTTGACAGTAAAGGCGCCTATAGTGCCTACCATCTTTTTTTTATAAGATACCATATAAACGATGGTGAAATACCCTATTGACGGCGTGTATTATCATTGTATTGTTCATAAGGTCTAAACTTGAACCATTGTTGATCATATCGTAACTCTTTGTTTCAAGCTTTGTTGTTAGCGAGGGCGCACGTTATTGTTCTATAATTTGCCTTTTTTGCTCTAATAAATACCCAGTAAACGAGTATTTTGATGAAATCAGTACTAAAAGCCGCTGGCTGATAAATCGTTTAAATTGTAATTTCGCGTTTATTTATATATTAACCGACATTTGTTTAAATGTAAACTTAAATGAGCTTATCTAAAAATATATATATGATGGGCACAAGTCTTATATTTGTGAATAAGCTTGTTAGATTAGTTATTCAATACGTAATGTATCAATGGGACTCTTAAAGAGTTAAAACAAAATATTGTACTCCACTATACTCTTGAGACCATCGTGGTGCAGTGGGACCGCTGATTGCAAACGCGATTGGTTGTAAATTAATTTACTAATTGGACAAATTATTATTTTTTAAAATACTTTCATTTTTCCTGTTCTGGTACTTATTTGTGATAAAGCGCGGCTTCGAAATCGCAATGCCTCGATTTCAGACGGAAAGTGGAGAACGGAGTGTCTGGACACTAAGTTCTGTCTGACCACCCCACTGTGGAAACAGCGTGAAGCTTATAATAATAATGACCATATACTCTACTTCTACTACTAACAACAAAATTAAATTGTATCAAGCGTATAAGAAATTCGACGTAGCCGGATGTAGAACGCATGGCTTAGCGGTCAGAGCGCTTGGACGGTTTCCTAGAGGCACGGGTTCTAATCCCAATGCGTTAAATTTTTTATACGTTTTCTAAAAATATGCACGGACTCTTAAATATGTGGACTTCAGTAAATTTCTTATCCGGTTATCTCTACATTTTCTTATCGCTATATCCCGGAGTCATTATATTATAATCACTCTACCCTATATATTCCGCAAGGCTGAATGGCTTTTTACAGATTAAATCGTTAATGCCAAAACATTGAAAGTAATTGACGCAACTTAAACGTGATGTGCGAAGCTTCTAATAATGAATCATTCATAAGTTATGAAAACTGACAGGTGTTAATGATATACGTTTGTAAATGTTTCACAAATTGACATAAATATTAATAACGTAATATAAATTTAACGGTGTTATGTTGAGAACGGAGTGTTTCGACACTTGGTCTCTCTGCCTATCGTGTTATGCGGGCAAAACGTGAAACGCTGGAAAGACAATATTTTGTTATTTATTTTTAAAATGATTACTTTAGTAATCACTACAAACTATTACAGCTTGAAATATAATGAATAGAATTGTACGATAAAAGAAAAAGCTTTGTGTAACTTTGAATTTCTAGTTTTTTTTTTATAATGAAATCTTTTGATATTCCTAACTGTTTTTTAATACGGGGAATTATTCATTAAAATAAGTACTCGCAATATATTATATATAATACTATATGAAAACAACGCTATACTTACGCATTACGCACAGCACAATAGCGGTTGATGTTGATAAAAATGATTTTAATATATTTTCAACTATATGATACACTGCCAATTTGCATATAAAAAGGTTTTATTCAAAAAAAATTGCGTGTAAAGGCAACATTGTTTCAATGTTGGGGTCGAAATGGTGAAATTACTAAAGGTGAGGGTCCTCTAAAGGTTGAGCGCATCGCTTTGTTACATCACGTTGTATCCGGTTTTATTATAATACACGGATTAATAACTAGATTTAGTCAGAGATTTTATGTTTTTTTTTTTAAAAGTATATAATTTTTTGTTAGACACAATAAAACACTCGTGATAAGTCACTCTGTTCTCCGCATATGCTTATAACTTCAGTTCTGTTCTATACGCAGTAGATACATAAAAAAAACATAGTAAACGGAACTTAATCTAAGTGTAAAAAAACTTACAGCATGCAAGAAAAAAAAAAGCATAATGAGCTCTTTAATGTGAGTTTCAGCAAAACAATCAAACAATTAAACCAAAATAAAATAAAAGACAATTCCTTGACATAATAAATACATTATGAAGGCATGGCTTAGCGGTCAGAGCGCTTAGACGGTTTCCAAGAGGCGCGGGTTCGAATCCCGCTGCATTGAAATTTTTGTACGTTTTCTTAAAATAAGTTTATTGTTTCTTTTAAATTCGTGAAAATGACATGACATGATGAGGATATAGATAGAGGCCATCTGAGACTGTAAATAAATGCACTGACTGTGTTTTTTTTTAATTCCCATTCGGCTTGGTTATATTTATAGTTCTCTACTATTGTGCGGCGTTGAGTTCCGCTACTCAACAGGCAATGTTTCGAATCTCGGATAGAGTGTGTCCTTACATTTGGTCCTCCTTGTGTACACTGTATATAGGAAAATAATAGCAACTGCTTTTTAAATATACATAAATAGATACTGATGTTGTATGTAATTTTAAAATAATTTTATTACACGTTTGTTATTTTTTATTTGTTGATCTTTAAAATGGCTAAATCGATTTTGTAAGGACTTTCATATACAATAGTTGATGGTTATTGAATAGTTATTAGCCCAATAATTTCAAATATCTGCAATTCTAATATTGAACGGCCATTTTAATAGGAATTTATTTCAAATATGTTGTACAACAAAGCGTTTTATTGCGACTAAATAATTAATATTTATATATATTTCTTAACATTATGTGTACTTACAAAACTGTTTTCCTTTACAGGTAAGTTACTTATACGGTATACAAGACATTCTATAGTGTTTAGCATCCGGTGAGTCAAGCAACGTGCGTTTATATATAGGTAATAGTATTTATAATAATTATAGATTAAATACAATACAAAAAAAAGGGAAATGGAGTAACGCATTAAAAAAAAAAAATTTTCACGCATGCCATGCATGTCAGGCAGAACTTGAAGGACGGAGTGTTTTGACACTAGACTCTCGGAGTTCACGAATTTAAAAAAAATACTTGCTGAACTTCAGGTTTTTTTAAAGCTCCTAGTTAAGTTCAACATTGCGTCATGGTATCAGGTAAACACTTGTATTTTAATTATAAATTAATCATCAATCACGATACTTTTGGCCATATGACGTAAGGTGAGTGGCTGGGTGCGCTACAAAGCCCATTTTATGTCCAAATCATAAGAAAGAAGAGGACATCTAGACGCAGTCGAATATTAGCCCATAAACGCGACGGTTGTGGATAAGTTCCCCATCCGGGGAAATATATTTTAATTTCTCTCCACTAGTAAGATAGCGCGGCGTTGAGTTCCAGTACTTGATACGCAATGTTTCTAGACATCAGGAAACGAAGTGTTTTGACACTGCGTCCTCGCTGCCTACCCTATGCAAAAAAGAAGACTATTTTGTCTTTATTACATAAAATAAATAAAAATGTATATATTATATATATATATATATATAAATTTTTTTAATATATATATATATTTAAAAAAGGGCATACAATTTAGAATCCTTCTACGTTCATTCTTTTACATATGTCGAACTATACAATCTAAATTTAAATAAAAACATATTTTTAGAAAACGTATTAAAATTTGAACGCAGCGAGATTCGAACCCGCCCATATTGGAAACCGTCCAAGCGTCCTCACCGCTAAGCTGCGTTCTAATTATTATACGTTTTCTAAAAATATGTTATTTAATTTCCTAAGTGTGTGTGTCATATGACATAACTGACGGTAAATTGGTGGAGTTGAAGTAATCTGGCTGATTCCGTATGGGAATGTAACACGAAGGTATTTGCATGTAACTGTTATGACGAAATTATATAGAAGTAACCTATATACATAAAATAAATATGATTCGTTTCTCGGCAACTCCACAGTGGCGCAGTGGGCTAGATCTGACGGTATACGCGATGGTTTTGTGTATTGTTCCCACTTCCCACTTGAGGTACCGTTATATATACAGATGGTCGCGTTTGAGTGATATAAAGGCACATCACATAGTGGGTATACGTGTAGCGGTCAGTCCGGAGTCCCACATGGGCAAAGGAGTCTCTCACGTAAAAAAAAAACCATATATAGCGTGTCAACAACCTATATTTCAAGGCCGTACACAAAAAATCCAGCAACTTTTGTCTAGAGTTAGGTTATTATTTTAAATGTACAGTTTTTTAACCGTTCTGTATAACGCGTGAGGTGGTAAAAATTAAACAACAATGATGTAAGTGTCTATTATTATTATTAAATAGTATGATGAGTGACTGACTGACTGATTTATCTTTTAATGTACAGCTGATACTGATATTTGGTACAAAAGCTTATAGCACTATTTTCGTTTCTTGGGTTCGCTGAGGCAAAATACGGCGTAAGTAAGAACAAGTGTTTGTATAGAAACTTGTATATCTAAATATAATTTGTTTTTCATATATAAATTATTGCCAAAAATATAGCTTTAAGATTTTAAAAGTATTAGTTTATTAAATTATAAATAGAAATAATTAAATATATTATAATTTCAAAACAATAGTATTTATTCTTAATTATGCAAAATAAAATAAAGATATTAAATTATTTTAATTTTTTTTATATTTTTTTTCTTGAACGGTTTTCGAGTGGCGCGGGTTCAAATCCCGCTGCGTTCAAATTTTTATACGTTTTCTAAATATGTCTTGTTCTTTCTTCTTTCTCGTCTTTTTTAAGATATAAAATTCCAGTAGTTAGTAGTTTATAACTGATTATTTACTTACAAATTACATATTCAACATATAATAGCGTAGCGACTAATGTACGCAATAAAGGAAAGTGTGAAACTTGACGGGCTTTATATTTATTATAGCCTTGCTATGTACGAGTTTAGTATGATTAGTTATTTGTTGAATATAACGAAAATATAATTAATATATGTTTTCTTATTTTGATGAACAAAATTTATTTACTTTATCTATACGATGTATGAAATGTATGAAATTGGAGTGTCTGTTTGTAATAAAAAAAAACGCTTTTTACTAAATGCATATGTATGTATACACGGTATATATACAAAAGTATTTTTTTTTTAATTTTAGTCTTTTTGTTTTTTTGCCTGTTTGTTCCGGCTAATATCTGGAACTAGACCGATTTTGACGGTTTCACTGGCTGATAGCTGATGTAATAAGGAGTAAGTTAGGCTACTTTTGTTTTAGAATTCCGAACGAAGTTGCAACACAGCTAAGTACTTTACAAGAACCGAGAGAGAACGAAGAACTGAAAACGAAGTGTTTTGAATCTAAATTCTCTCTGCCATCCTGTTATGTGGGATAATGCATGAGGCTTTTTATTACTTTCTAAATAATTGGCTACTAATAATTTGTAACAAGATACAAAATAATATTGTACATTTACATTGTACGGGTATCTCTTAGATCCTTTTTTTTCGTGCCTCAGGAAAATGCATTTTACACAGACCATCCAAGCGCAAGGCAGATAACTACCTTATGCAATGATACTGTGGGACTCAGCAGTGAGCCTAATATCATCCACTAAAAACCAGAGGAACCCTATTCCACCAACATGACACCCCGCAGGTGCGCTTGCGCATGCTACTACGACACCTCGGTGCAAGAGATTTCTTAAGTCCTAAGTAATACAAGCATTATCTGACTCAACCAAGATCTCAATCAAAAACAGCTTTTGGAAATACACCAAATTTGTTTTTATAATTTTAAATAATTATTTTTATAATTTTAAATAATTATTTTTATAATTTTAAATAATTTCATATATTTTTTTTTGATTACTACGTATTGTAAAAGTAAAGAAATAAAATAGAATATATTATTTCGATATGATAAAAATAATAAAAAAAAAAAAAAAAAAACCAATAAGTTCAAAATTAGCAAGTGACTGACTGTAAATGGTATTGGTGGTGGGTTTTGTCCTTTCTCGGGGGATTGATTATATTTAACTTATTTAAATTTCCCCACTCACTTTTAAGACAAAGCGAGTTAACCCCACTTCCCTGATTTCAGGGCGATTTCCCACAATGCAAGGTCGCAATATTTATTGGGCGGTGAGTGAAGAAAACGTAATCGCTGTGCCAGATGCTAAATAAGAATTTTCAATATCAATGAAATTTAATATTAAAAATAAATGTACATTATCATGCCATTGGTGATGTCAAAATATAGTGATACAATAAATCTTGATTTGGTGAAGTAATCTGATTATACAAGACTACGCAATTCTATTTCGTTAGAGTTGTCTATATATTTGTTAAAGTTATAGTTAATTTATTGATATTTAAATTATCAGGAAATAACTTAACAATCAATGTTCAAAAATGAAGCGGCCACCGTGACGTAGTGTGACATCGTCTGAATAAATACGCGATGCTTGTGGGTTCGATTCCCACTCGGGGAATGTTTCAATATTAATTTCTCCGTCCTGCTGACAAAGCGTGGCAATGAGTTGGACCTCTCCTTTTTTTGTTCTTATCTGATTCAGTCGAAAAGCTGGGAACGGAGAGTATCGCTCTCTGTGTAGTAAGTGCTCTCTGTGCTTGTAAAGCTGGAAAAAAAAGCTGGTGCCAATATACGAAAATCGAACATTTCACAATAAGACTTTGCTTAAACTGTATTTAAATATGTTTTTTTATTATAATTTTATTCGTTTCTTTTCATTTTAAACGAACGACATAATGAATATATTATGTAATATGACCTAATCATTGTTTGTCATATAATATTAGTTTCAAATGTTACATTTGTTTTGCTAACTAATTTATACTATTAAATATTCATAATAACGGAGATACGAGATAACCTAATGTCAAAGACTATATTTGGACGTTTGGAGGATTTTTATAATGATTGGTTTTCTTTAATTTCTTGACAAAATAAAACCGGTGTTAACCAAACGCCTCTTATAATAGAAAAGACCAAACGTATCAAGTTTTCATTTTTCATATCATCATAATCTTCTAATATATGGAAAAAAAAAGACAATAATTTGATTGCATAAATAGATGGCTGTCGACATAACACTGTTCCCATGCATTTCTACTAATTAATGTATATTTCATTAATTTCCGTGAAGTACAGAAATGTGTCAGAACTTGGTTTATAAGTATTGTGTGATTTTTTTGCCAACCATACGTGATCCGGCAGCTCTCGCTTTCTACAATTGATCGATTTTCTATTGTTTCATGCAATATGTCAACTTTTTACCAATTTCACGTAATTAAATCTCACGTTGAATGAGGTTATTGACTTTAGCAGTTAATTTAACAGTATTAGTAACGGTTTTATATATATTATTTTACAATTTACACGTACCTTTTGTTGTATTTTTAGTACGTGTAGAACTGATTTTATAACTCGCGGCTGGTTTTAAATGATTTTAAACAGTTACGAGTGCCCAAGCTTAAGACTTTTTCTATATTTGACTAAATGAAACAATATATATTTTTTAACATTTTTTAAAGTGTTATTCCCACACTAAGGAAATTGAAAAAATTGAAAAAGACATATTTAGTAAACGTTTAAAAATTTTAACGCAGCGGGATTTGAACCCGCGCCTCTTGAAAACCGCTCAATCGCAGCTAGCCAGCTAACAACAAATATAACTTGTAATGAATGTATAAGAATTTCAACGTATCTGGATGTAGAACGCATGGCTTAGCGGTCAGAGCGCTTGAACGGTTTTCAAGAGGCGCGGGTTCAAATCCCGCTACGTTCAAATTTTTATACGTTTTCTAAATATGTCTTTTTTTTAAATGAAACAAATTACAGCCACTAGTTTTGGTACAAAACCTTGATAGAGTGATTTAATAATATAATATTAATATTTAATAGCATGTAGTCTTTTAAAAATAATCAACTAAAGGAAGCTGGATTTGTACTGCTTTTAAATTGATCAGAGATGTACAAATAATAGTCGAATCTGCGATTTTCGTGCTAAGTGCAGGTTCAATTACGTTCAGTATTAGTTCATATTGTCATCTCAATCATTCGATATTTGAACGGTCACGATTTTTGTTAGGAATTGTAAGTCAATTATCACGTACACTTTAATGAAATCTATCGTTCATTTGAGACGTGAGCTCTATTTTTAGATATTTAATTAATTGCGTAGATTTATTCTATATTAATTAATCAATTTATATTTAATGTATAAATTTTATTAACACAAATTTTACTATTTAGTATTTTATATATAAATAGAATTTGTATAAAACATCAATTACACGTTTCATTTGTTCATACGTTTGAAGTTGCATGAAAAATAAAATTATAATAACAAATTAACCTAGTGTTAAGTTATTAATAAAAACATCGTTTATTTATGCAATTTGCGTATTTATTAGTAAAATTTTACGTATACAATTATCAAGGCTATAATATTTTGTTAATATTTTGTTGGGTATTAAAGACGGCTTTACAACGTTTCAACATATAAATATGTACTCGTGGCACACTTATCTATTAACCATTTGTGCGCGCGCGCGCGTGTGTGTGTGTGTGTGTGTGTGTGTGTGTGTGTGTGTGTGTGTGTGTTGTGTGTGTGTGTGTGTGTGTGTGTGTGTGTGTGCGTGTGTGTCTCTCAGAGAGAGAACGTAGTGACAAAACACAATCTTTCTGCCCGAAATCGAGACATTGGGTGTTGAGGAATAAAAATAATGTAAATATAACCATTCTACGGGAAAGAATTGAAAGTATAACCGATTATATTTGCAACCCAATTCTATTCCACTGCTCTACTATGGCATTATAATAATGTGTAAAAATAAAAATAGAAAGAGCCTTATATATTTTAGAAAAAATCATAACATTGATTTGCAGTGTCGTCGTTCCATTCGTGCCATTTCTTTATATGTAATTAATTAACTAACCTATATTGATTTTTTTTCTTCTAAAACTATGTTTCTAGAACCTTTCCTCGGGTGAAGGCTACTTCCAAGGACTTCTAATTTTCCCTATTCTTTGCTTTTTGTATCCAATTTTGTCATGCCATCTCATAAGCGGTCTGCCCTTGTAGCGTTTGCGTTGACGGCCGGACCATATTGTCACTCTTTTAGTCCACATCTCGTCCTGCAGTCGTGCTATCCCGCCCATTTCTATAGCCTTATATAGATTTAAATCACATTTAAAAAAATATACTATATAAAGTAAACTGAATAGATAATTAAGAGCCAATTAAATAATGGAACAAGGAAATGAACTTGTGAAACGAAAGAGAAAACGTATGCGGTGACGTACAAAATACACTAATTCCCATTACTACTTACGTTAGTGTTGAAATTGAACAATGGATGGTTTTTACGGAAACCATTGCCCAAGACTTCGTGTGACCTTTGACGTGTGGATTAAGATGTAAGAGCGGCGATGTTGTTTGTACTTAGAAAATAAAAGAAAACTATCTATATCCGTACTAGCGACACGTTCGCGGCTTCGCCCGCGTTAACTATAGCTGTTTATAGCGGCGTTTTTCGGCGTTAGCCTACGTCCATCTCAAGACCCTCCAGTATCTCTACATAAAATTTTATTACAATCGGTTCAACAGTTTGGCCATATAGACGTCACAGACAAAATTACTTTCTCATTTATAATATTAGTATGGATTAGCACAATATAATATTAAATCATTTGACTTTAAACACAATTTTTCGGTCTGGATTCGAGGAAATTATGTTAATTATTATTTTCGTTTCGCTGCTCTTGCAAGACAAAGTGCGGTGTTGAGTTCAGGCTCTCAACACGCAATGTATCGCTTTCGGGTGGAAAGTGCAGAATTGAGTTTTTTCATTTTATACGAGAACAGAGTGAGCAAAAATTTTTTTCCACTAAATATTTTTAAAATTCATGTACCATAATCCATATTGTTCGCTGCTTAATATATATTATAATAATAATTATAATGTTTGTAAGATTTGTCTTTCTGCTTATGTGACTTGGAACTGAAAAGCTGAGCTAATTTTGTTAAATTAGACAAGTATTTGAGTTTTGTAAATAATTCTATACCCCAGAAACCAAAGTTCCAGAGCTTATTATTAGTAAAAAAAAAATGCGAAAATTTCTTTTATTACAGTTTATTATAGAAAATTCGTGTCTGTAAAGAGAAGTTTTGAGAGAACAAAAATTGAGGACTTAGTGATCGCTATAACTCCTTTGCCTAATGAAATGCCTGAAATTAAAAAAGAATTACAGTAGCTTATTAGGTATTCAATATATAATAAACGTCGGCTTTACATTTGTTTCGCATAATGTTTTCATTTTAATTGCATTACGAGATCACAATCTGAGTTAGCCTTAATTTTAGGTGTGATTATAGTTTAACCGTATTTAGGTCGTGAATTTTTAGTGAAACGAAAGTGTTAAAACAATGGTCGTAAGCGAGAAGACATAGTATTTTATATGTATGTTTTAATAAAATTGTGGAAGCTTTCTTGGCGCAGTGGGACTTCGTCCGCGCGTAATTCTAAAATAAAGTTCGCCTTAGTTACTCCTTATTATATCAGATATCTGCCAGTGAAAGTTCCGTCAAAATCGGTCCAGCTGGTCAAGAGGTTAGCCGGAATAAAAATACAGATAGACATAAATTTGTAAAAAATGACATTTTTGTATACGCGTCGTGTATATATGAAAAGTGGTTATATTAATATTACAAACAGACACTCTAATTTTATTTATTTGTATAGATATATGGTGTGCATCACTTTTATTATTTATTTTTGTTAGTTTTAAGTAAATATTTATTATATTATTACAACCAATTATGATTTATATACCTATAGATATAAAACGTTTTTTGATTATATAAATATAATAGTTTAATTTAATTATCCTTGAATTTCCGTAATTTCGAATGTTGCATTATGGTTGGTAGAACTTTAAACTTTTCGTCCAATTAGGCAAATTTCATTCATTAGTCCCTGTGATATGTATCTAATATTTTCATTTAGAAATAAATAATAATGATAATAAAGCTTTATTCATGTACACACCACATACGAATACAGATATAATAAAAACATTATAAACTATAGTAGTCTTTGGCGTGTAGAGGGGATTGGGTAAAAGCCTCCCCTATCCTCGACCATTGGGCCTTGCGGTTTTTGGCAACTTCCATTCAGTTATCTCCAGCTATGTCCTTGATGTCATCTTTTCCTTGGTCTGCCTACGCTCCTCTTGCCTATTGGACTCTTCTACTTTGTTACTTGGGGTGTCCAGCTTCTATCAGGGTGCCATTTCCACATTTACCCTAAACCATGATGAAGTGTATCTATGATGTTGGTTTTTTTAAGTATATCTTATCTATATTTGTTGTTTTCTAGTTAGAAATATCGACTTATCGATCGACTAAATATCGATTGTCTTTACTGATGTTACGTCACTAATGGTGTAGTCTAATTAAGAGCCGTACTTGCAAGTTAAAAATTTTTTTGTATATTATATATTTTATTGTATTTTGTAACAAACTCAATACAAAATTACTTACATATATTGTTGGCAAAGGTAAATTTATTTCTAAAACTATTTTCCCGTCAAACTATAGGTATGGAAAAAGTGTAAGAAATATTTTTTAGCATATAATACACAATATAAATTTTGACTAAAAATAGAGAAGGTAGAAAAATGGAGAAAATGGAGAATGTAGTATCTTTATTCGATTTTATTGTCTAACCGAGAACCGAGACGTTTATGATAACAAAAAAAAATGCAATTTGTATACATTAATCTTACAATCTTTAGAGATACCTGTAAATTTAACCTATCATGGACTTGACAGATCATCGATGATGTCACATTGTGTCTTGCATCACGGATATATTGGAAAGGCTAGAAATAAACTACAAATGTTATAGGTATAATATAGCTTTATATATAAGTAACCAGTTTGTGACTAATGCTAGGAAAAAACAACTCGTTGATATTTATTTGAAGGACAATGTAATAAAATGTTTTATATTTATATTTTATAACGGCTACCAGAAGGTTTTCTAGCGTGATGTGATTGTTTTGAAATTCAAAATGGTTCTCTGAACATTTTCAAAATTAAATACTATCTTAAAAAAAAAAAAATTTATGTCAATTAGCTTGTGACGTGTGCCGCTTGGAAATGGCTCGACTGCGATTTTGGTGATATCTCATCAAAATCGATGCAGCCATTTTTAATTGATTAGGTTTAATAGTTTATCTTAAAAATTAACTACAAACATTGGAATATCTTCTTGCAGCTCCTCTCTCTACGCACAGTAGTGTAGTCAGAGAGAACCTAGCCTCAACACACTCCGTTCTCCACTTTCCGTAATACAAGACATTGCGTGTTGAGTGGCGTAACTCAACGCCGCGTTTTGGCTTTTATCACTCCATTTTCCACTTTAATTAAAAACCAAGTAGCTCTTTGCATAGAAATAACAATCACTGCTATATCTTTAGCGTACTGAATACATGCTAAGTCACACTTTATGTGTTTAATATACTGTTACAAAAGGAAAAATTAAATGAATAAAGCAATACATAACTTTATTTTTCTAGGAGCTATGCATTTTGCCGAAATTGTGTTACTAGACACCTTCAGGGCGCAATGTGACGTCGTCTGACTGAATACGCAATAGTTGGGGCTTCGATTCCCACTCGGTGAAATGATTTTACATGTGAACAGCTTCACACTTCACTGTGAAGTGGGAAGAATTAAACGCCGTGCTTTGTGTTACGAATCATTTCCCTGAATAGGGATTGAACCTACAATCCTCGCGCTAACACATTTCCTAAGAGCCACGATGGTTTGTATTTAAATTATTTTGATTGTTTCTGGCTGCGGCCACTCATGCCCGCAAAGTCTCTAAACTCAGAATAAAGGCGAAAACTAAGTGTCTTAACACTATTTTCGTATGCATATTAGCAAAAGATGCATAAAACAAATTGAGAGCGCCGAACACTTTTTCCACTATCTATACGAAAACTTTACATAACTTCAAAAAGATGATATTTTATAAACAGTTCATTTAATATTCGATTCATAAGTAAATATTTAACTAGGCGATGCATATAGATGTCGGTGAAAGCGAATCAGGGCGTCACTGCTCATATAAGCTGCCCGAATTAATATGCTCGATCGTGTAACGCACAGGGGCGTACTCGGGTAACTTGTTATTAACGAATATATTAATAAAGCCAAACGGCTCCTAATTTTTAGCTTCACGTTTTATCCTGCATAGCAGTGTATACAGAGAGAACCTAGTGTCAATACACTTCGTCCTCCACTTTTGCGTTCTGTATTCTGTTAATATATTTTTTAGGCTATTATTTGCTAAGATAATGTAGGGCAATTAGTTGGAGAATGAGCCTTTCCAAAGTTCAGGTCTCTGCTTATTCAGTAATATTTAAATAAATGTATGTATAAATTTCATACAAGGTTGCGCTTCTTTTTGATTTCCTTAAAACTACTCAAGTTTTATTTATTTCATATTATATTGTGCTAAATATTTTTAGGATAAATAAAAACATCTAAGTGGCTTAAATCATTAATTGTTTATATTATAAATATATTCAAAAATAAATTTATATTTTAGAATTATATATATACAAACAATACTTCTCTGTAAGAACATTAGGCGCAAACGCAATACCAGTCACCTGGAGACGCGGTGCGCTTGCGCATCCTAATCGACACTTGATGTTCCTTAACGTCCATGACTCACTTTATTATTTACACATGGATTCCAATATTTGAAAGGCAATTGTCAAGTTTGATTATATTAACATGCGAATAACAATTTATTACAATTTATGAAAATGATGCAGGCGGTGATTCAAATTCGGCATAGTTAAGGAAAATAAATATTTTTTTATAATAAACAAAATATGTTTATGCTTTGTCTCCTGTAGCAAGTAAATTAGAGAGAACCTATGATCAGAATACTCCGTTCTCCATTTGCCATTGCGTGTTGACTCGTGAAACCAACGCAACGCCCCAGTTATACTATCATACGGAGTAATGGACATAATGAAAACATAATAACTCCCCAAACGGAAACTAAACCCACAACCATTGCAATCACAGTCACATGCTGTTCCACTGCGCCACGATGATGTCAAACAAATATTTATTTCGTACGAATATTATATAATACGGTTACAAAAGATTAACTTCATAGGGGATTTCTTTTGATGACCTCGCTGCAGTAAAAGTTGTGTACATTAGTTGTCAAATGTATTTGTAGACGGAGTGGTACATTTTATTATTATTGGATATTGTAACTGATGGTCGGAGAACGGGTCTTAAGGACGTTTTGACGTGCCTGTAATTACAATATCCTGAATATATAATTTTCCTTTCATTGCAATATTATATTTATTCTAGAAACGCATTTATATTAGAATTCCACAATTTATTTTAGACTAGCGTCTCGCTCGCGCCTTCGCCTGCGTAAACTACACGACTATAACTGATTATTCCGTTTTTTTCTCCCGCCCGCGTTCCTACTTGAATTACAAACTTTACTTAGGTTTATAATTAAAATTAAAATTGTTGTAACTTTTTTATTAATGAACCGAATTTACCAAAATATAATTTTCTCAATTGAATCTAAATCGGTTTAACCATTTCTGATATTAGCGTGCACGAACGCACAGACAAATGCACGCAAAATTAAAAAAAAAACCATTATTGTGGGTTTTATTATTATTGACAAATGCCTGCATGCAATACATTGATAATCATCTATACATATAGACAGCGATCAGTTGCATTTTATTATATATATATACATTTGTCACTGTATATATGTAATAAAACTTTTTTGATGACTCAAACAGATTTTTACATTTTGTAGAAACAACCTAGTGTCAAGACACTCCAACGGGAGAACTCAACGCCGCACTTTGTATTAAGTACCAGTGCAATATATTATATTTAAAATATTTTCATTTTTCCGTAGCACCTTAGATAAAGCGTGGCGTTGAGTTTCGCTACTCAACACGCAGTGCCTTGAGTACGGGCGGAAAGTCGAGAATGGAGTGTTTTGACACTAGGTTCTCACTGTATACACTGCTACGCGGAAAATAGCGTGAAACTACCAAAAAAAATTTAAGAAACAAAAGTAGTTCAACAAACACTTAATTATTTAAAAATATTTTTAATTGTTGCTTTTACACTTATGATTTGGGTTTCGCGTTTTTAATGTGAGAAAAAGTTACGGCACGGGTTCAAATCCCGCTGCGTTCAAATTTTTGTACGTTTTCTAAATATGTCTTTTTTAATTTTATAATACTACTACTACATTATCTAAAATAATGTGTCGTTAAATTCTAAAGTTTCTCCATATCAATGACAAAATATGAACAAAAGAATTACGCGTCTTATCGGAAGTCACCATTGTTGAATAACTAGGGTTGTGAAAACGGCCCACTTATGGAGATGAGTTTATGGTTCACATGGCGCCACGCCATGGTCTATATGAGCGGTGCAGTTTGTAGGTCGCTCGGTAATTTACTCTTGTACATATAAAGTTTTCTCTACTTTTTCTTTTTAAATCACTTGCTTTCTTCACTTTGCTACGTAGAAGAACAATGACACTGTGAATTGTTCCAATTTTTTTTCAAATATTACACAGCTTTTAATATATCAGTGAAATATTTGTTGTTTGCTTTGATAATTCGGATTAAATTATACTATAGTAGCTTATTTGTCGACAGCATGTCTGCCTACAATGATTGTGCATTCAAATCCTATATAATTGTTTATTCCAATCTAGACTTCTTTAGTTTATCTAGTTGTATGTTTTCTAACAAAGTTTTAGATGTTATAAAAATCCATATACTATGAAAAATCAAAAGTCTAATTACAGGTTATATATTTGTAGGTACCTACAGACATAACTTAGCGTTTATTGTAAGTAAAGACTAAAATATTTAAGATTCTAATATTTAAAAGGGATAAAGAAAGTAGGGGTATCTGGGAAGTATATTTAATGGATATGAAATATTCTATATTTAGGGGCTACTGAGGCTGTTATATGGCAGCAAAGCGTGGGTATGTCAGAAGAAGAATGAAAGAAAGCTGAATTCCGTACGCGATCTCTTCGTATGAGGACCTTGAAGGTCATGTATGAAAAGGTTGATGGCGGTCGATGAAGGGATAAATGGATAGGATAAAGCGTGATGCTTAATAAAAGGGTATGAGTATATCTCATGGCTTAGTGGGATAAAGTCTGACTTTCAAAGCGAATGGCTGTGTGTTCGATTCACAATTGGAATTTAAATTATTGTCATTTACCGGTTTGGTAAGACAGATGTCGGCGTTGAGTTCAGACACTCATCAAGCAATATTTCGAATTCGTGCAGAAAATAGAGAACGGAGTGTCGTTGACACCATCATTGTCACTAATAAATCTGTATATTATTATTATGGAAAAAAGAAAATATATGTCCCGCTGAGTTTCTTACGCAGGTTCTTCTTAGGTTTGAGGCATTAACTTTATTGAACCGGTGATAAATTGTTTGACATTTGAAAAAATTAAGCATGTAACTTCTTATTTTGAATAAAATAATTTGTCTTTGACTAATTTGTCTCCGCCTACCTTACTGTACTAGGAAACGCCTGAAACGGAAATAAATAAATTATTAATAGTTATTTTATATTTTCTTAGAAAATCTAAAGCTAGATAATTGCACTATTTACTTTACATAATTTAAGTATAAAAATAATCTAAATTATTATTAACTTGTCATAATTCCATGTTCATTCAATACGTAGGCGAGCTAAAGTCGCAATATTGTTTGCTTGAAAAATTTACACAAGTGCATTCATATAAACAAAACAACGATCAAACACTACAATGTAATATCATTCTTATTAATATAATATTACTAGTACTTTAAAAAACATTCCCATACTATGAACCTATGACGCACATACACTTGTTTTCATATAATGTCAATACACAATGTTTGTTCTGTCTGCGATCCATTTGCACAAGTTGCCGTGGAAAATCAATAATTGGAACGATGAAAGGAAATTGCTATATACTAGTTCTATGCTTTGGCTTTAACTGGAATTAAAAATGTTTTTTTTATGTAAAGAAAACCATGAGAAATAAGAAGTAAAATAATTATTTAAAATGTGCACCTTATTTTGTCCTCCTTATCTAATTAGAGGATTTTATACTTCTATTAAATCGTTACATATTATATATTAAGCATATTTTTACCAATTTTTTTTTACTTTTCTTGGGAGTTGCAAATAATAGATAAAACTAGTTCCAATCTCATTTGATGTAAGACTTATATTTATTCTTCGCCCCGATTCAACAAAGTACGGCGTTAAGTTACGATATCATGGAACTAATGAAATACGCGAATATACCAATATTATTTCTGCCTCTGCCGGAAATAATGAAAAAACAAAAACTTTTATAGACAAAGAGAAGTCAGTGTTAATATGTAAAAAACTATATCTATTAAAAATTAATAATGTTTTTTTTATCTGACCAGGAATTGGAACAAGAGAAGCATCTTCTCCGACGACGACTGGATACAGAGCAAGGGGAATATGAGGCGAGGTTGCTGGAACTCCAGAACGACATCAAGGAGCTGACCACTAAAATAGACTCGAAGGATACTTCGGTTAAACAGGTGGGTGCTATTAGTCGAATATATAAATATTTTTCGGCGATGGCAATGGCTGAATTCACAGAAGCGCGAGAGATGTGAGTGTTAGGGGGCGGAGCTCCCTTGTTTTATATTTATTCAAAAATGTTATTTTTTAGTAACTTATTGCATGGTTTTACGTTATTTTAAAGTGTTATTTAGATATTAAAGAACAGAAAATTACTGAGATTTTATTTAAAATATCAACGTTGTAGAATTTTAAGCACAAGATAATTTGATTTTAATTTAATTGTAAAATATTTAGTAAATAGATTTTTTCAAATAACCTTTAAGATAAAATCCATCATAATCTTTGAACAAAAAGAACAAACGATACCAAGCATATCTGTTGGAAGTGTGGTAGGATATTGTAAAGGAGTAAGTAAAAACTCTATTTTTAAAAATGTATAACTTAATTACAACAGAAATACTTGGGCATATTTCAACAAATCGGGGTACGAATCCTTATATCTGAAATTGTTATACGGAATTTTAGCAACGTATTCAACTTTTCAGTTCTTACTTGCTATTAAGTGACATTAACTGTTATTTGATATTAAGTTTTTATATACATGTCACTCAAAACTTTCGACTCACACTTTTCTAGGAATTTCGGAATTATTCTCTTTTTGTCCTCAAAGTGTCCTCAGTCACTAAGTAAACGGAAGAGTTTTACATAATATATTTAAAATAACGTATTAAGAAAACGTATAAGAAATTGAACGTACTAATAGGATTAAAACCCGCGCCTCTTGGAAACCATCCAGCGTTCTGAATGCCAAACCATACTTTAGTCCATACGTTGATCGTGTATAATATCCATCCATACTTATTATAAATGCGAAAAGTAATTATGTCTGTCTGTGACGTCATCACGGCCAAGCCGCTCAACTTATTATGATGAAATTTAATTTAGTTTAACTTGAGGGTCTTGGGTAGAACATAGGCATTTTTTTGTAGATTTTCCATGAATATCGTTGTTTCACGAAAAGGCTACCGAAAATACGAAACAGCAATAGTTTTACACGGGTGAAGCCGCGAGCGGGTCGCTAGCTGTTTTTATACAGCTTGTTCGTGTAATAATAATACAGATAGACATACTTTAAACTATTAGAATTCCAAGGAATTCAATTAAAAATGTTAAACTACAAAACTCAGAGGATGCAAAAACACCTTTTTCAATTTTCTTATAGCAAAAACGATTTGATCACTTGGATGACGAATTCCAATTAATAGATAGCGGTTGTAACGGGTTTTGTTTAACGCAGTTAATGAAATAATGACCAATTCAGATATTTGTAGCTATTTTTAGTATTTCTGAATCAAATCTTATCTATCATAGGAAAAAACTGTTTCGATAAATTGTTTATATAGATTTTTTTTAGCTCTATATAGAGTTTAACCCAGAAAATATTGTTTATTTCAGAGCTGCCTTTTCAATGGTGATCAATAATTTTCAGGTCATCGTGTCGCAGTGGGACTGTAAACGTGGTTGGTTGTGGGTTCGATTGCCACTTGGAGGCATGATTATATTTAAAGTATTTTAATTCCTCCATTATACTACATAAGACAACGAGCAAAGACTTGATTTCTGCCATCCAACATGCAATAGCACTACCATCGATGAGAGTCAATAACTGAGTAGTCTAACCCAAGGTACTTTGCGACGAAAGCTTTGCAGCTTAGATAAGTAAAGATGTATTTTCGAATTCATAGAACGCAGTATAGAATACAAAATAAAGATTTTTTTGCAATTTTTTCACATTTTAAACGAAACCATTTTAACAGGGCTAATCGCGTATAATTTAGTATTCGAAAATATATTTTGTAATATGCTACTTTTAGATCATTTTAAAGTAGTCTAGTCTTTTATCTGGAATATCACGGGATACAGAATTTAGGCTTAAATTAAATTTATTTGACTTAAATTAAAGTTATTACAAAAAGCATTTATAAATTTGAGATTCTCTTATTGTAGAACACTACATAACGACCTTATTACATTGTTAGGTGGAACATTCGATTATTTTGCATTGGACAGCCGAACTGAGTCAAGGCGACGAGGTATTGTCAGCGATGTATAGCGATTTTAATATTACATCACTAACAAGTCCTTGGACGCTTAGCACTTTAATAAACAGAAGTTGTTTCACTTTGAGAACTTTAGTATAAACTCTATTTTACTATTTCTTTGTTATATATACGATACTAAGGAGGTATTATAATACTAAGGACCACTAACACTAGGTAGCTAAATTGATAAGTATATAGTATATACATATAAGAATTAGTATACAGTTATAACCACACTATATTACCTTCTTTTTACATATATTGCACTTTCCAGTTGGATACGTCACTGATTTAATTTAAACACCTTGAGCGCTGAGTGGCGGAACTTACCGCCAGCTTCGTTTAATCAGATCAAGATTTTATAATTATAAACTATTATTATTTAGAGCAAGCGAGATAATAGCTCACGCCAATAGCGTTCATTCAAACACAGACTAAAATTCCATCCCCACCAACTGGATACCTGGCACTCTACTACTGTGCGGTGCACGTCCACGTGCCACGCAACTGTGGAATGGCCTACCAACGATAGTGTTTCCAGGTCGATTCGACATCGGTACCTTCAAAAAGCGCGTCTGTTTCCACCTTAAAGGTCGGCAACACCCCTTTAACTCTTCTGAGTTACACGGGGTCGTGGGCGGCGGTGGTCACTTACCATCCGGTGACCCGAACGCTCGTTTGCCTAGACTATACAATAACAAAAATAAAAATAAAAACACCTCTTAGCTCTGCACCGCTTTAATAAGTATGGCGAATAATATATATACTTATATTTTAGAATAATGTGTTATTCACGCACTTCTCGGTTATTGAAGAAATCTTTTTATTATTATTATTATAGTATTTTTACATTTTTAAACTGTTATTAACATTTTTAAGAAAGTGAAAATCTTTTTTTAGCTGCATGTTTATATTTAATAATTATAATTTAAACTGTAAATATAAAAAAGTAAGTTGTAACAAGAGATGTACAACTCATGGCTTAGCGTTCAGACCGCTTGGGCGGTTACCAAGAGGTGGGTTTCGAATCCTGATTCGTTAAATTTTTTATACGATTTCTAAAAAAAGTTATTAATATACTATTCAAAAATTTCAAATTTAACATTTTCAAAAGTATTTAAACGAGTTTTTTATTATAATATTTTTTTTATCCTCGCGCTTTTTCCTGCATAGCAAGGTTCTTGTTCTCTAGAGCAGAGAAATAAAAATAATCAAACTATGACCATTGATCGAACCTACAGCCTATGGCGATTACAGTCAAACGCTGTCCCACTGCACCACTATGGCCCCTATTTTATTATAATATAATACAACATTTTCGCACAGCATTTTACCGCGACTGATCTTATTTTTTTTTAAATATACATATTTTTGCACCAAACTTGACTTAAGACGAAGCCAAATATTTCATTAACCTGATAAAAAATTCACGTGTCCATACGTATATGTAAAAAGTCCTTATTCTCAGCTTAGCTGAAATTTCGAAACCATATAAGTCTACTTTTCGTTGCTCAATCCACTTTCAATAAATCGGATTTACGCTAATCGCTTTATTTGCAAGCACGTTTTATACAACGTTTATGTATTTGCCTAAAATATAGACGACTATTTGAATTGTATCTTTTTATATGTACTTTCGTAGTGTAACAAGTTCGATTTTTTTTTTTAATTGTATTTGTTAGACTTTGCATTTTTTAGTAAGTAAACTTGGTACTGGCGTACAGTTGAAGTATGAATTATTAAGAACAGTATCTTTTTTAATAACCAATTTTAGATACTAGTACTTTTTTGAGTGCTCTGAAGGTGTGTGTGTGTGTGTGCTCTAACACTAGTGTGTCCTGAAGTATTTCGTGTGTATGTGCACTTGTACTTGTTCGTCCTTATGTATCACTTGATCTACATCTGTAGTCTATATATAATATTTTACATTCTTTTCTGTACGTCGAATTTGATGTGTCTGTCTATTTTGTACTTCAAATATGCTGGTATAAACTTCAAATTCAGTTACATTATTTTAAAACTCATTATATTATATTGTAATCTTTGTCAAACTTAGAGTTCAAAACCTATATACTATGTATCAATTCTTAAAAGTAGGTATATTAAGTAAAGTATAAAACACCATACATCATTATAAACAAGTAAAACTGAGGCCATTAGATATTTTTGATACCAAAATGAAAGAAATCTTATAAACAGTAGGCACTTCTACATAATTAACGATCTCACGATATTTTGGGGTCATGTGAATACAGATTCGAAACCGTCTAAATAGCATTTGCATTTGAGCGATTAAAAACTCAATTATTGTAATAAACGGCAATTATAACCTTGTAAATGAATAAAAACGTCAATCAAAAATGAAGGACTTGTGGTGGTAACGAAAGAGTTTATACTAGAACTTGCTTAGACCTAGAGGCCCTCGTGGCGCACTGGGACAGCATCTGACTACAAGCACGATTGGTTGTGGGTTCGATCCCCATTAGGAGAAATTAATATGTTTAGATTATTTTCATTTCCCCGCTCTGGTACAAGTAAGCGAAGCGACCAAGGTCTGCTTGATGTTAATCATAATTGCAATGTGTAAGAAATCGAACTTGCTATTACTTAGCCAAACGCACCTTGTTTAGATATGTCAATACCTTGCAAACTTTTTTCTTAAAATAACATAGTTTTCCATATTTAAAATATAATATCTAATAAAGAAAAAAAAATCGAATGTCATATTCAACCAACCTATGAATATGACTAATATAAGTTATAAAAAAATCAAACTCATCTTTTAAGTAATCAAATAGAAGCCTTATGGTGAAATGTGACAGCATTTGACTGACGCGATGGTTGTCAGATCGATTCTTCCTAGAGGAACGAGGATATCTAAATTATTGGTATTCCTTTGGTCTGGTGACAAGACAAAACACGGCTTTGAGTTTCCCCGTTCAACACGCAATGTCTCAAATTCAGGCCAAAAGTGCCCTGCCTCCTGGTTCTACCTGCTTCTGATGAAATAGATTAAAAAGGAAACACCTTCAACACCTATATATAGGCAATTAACCCGGAAGGAAATTTGCATGTAGCGAAATACTATATGTACATACAATTTAGTGCAGTTGTTATGAAACTGCGGGCGGATGTATACACTAATTGATAAACAATTAATGCAGCTAATGCTTATTTGGTATTTGGTATTCTTGAATAAAAAGTGATTTCTACTGTTTCTGAAGTAATTGAAAATTTTTACTTAAAAGTTTAGCCTTTTATTTAAATAATTACAAGACTATTTTTTTAATCTTGAAATGTATTCACACACTTAATACAAGATTTTTATTTTATAAACCGTATATAAATTTCAACGTAGCGGGACTCGAACCCGCGCCTCTTGCAAACTTATAATCTGTTATATTTAACGTTTTCTAAAAGACTAGACTGGCTTAGGTTGTATCTCCTCTACATCTGCCCGAATATACTGGTATCACATATAAATGTATGTCTATTTCAAATAAAAATTGTATTGATGATTTTGTTATTAAAACTATTAGAAACTTAAAGAAAGTCCTAAAAGTTACAATACCTTTCAACCTGTAGGAATAAGAAATATATTTTAGAAACAAATACACATTTAAACTTAAGGGTTTCACGGTTTGGCTTCCACGTCTGGTCCCACTAGTTCGAACTGCTACGCTTAAATTTTTATACGTTTCTCAAATAGTTTTCCTATAAACAGTTACTTCAATCTTTATCCCATAAAGCAGTGTGTGATAGAGATAACTGTGAAGTGTCAAGACACACCGTTCTCTGGTTTTCATCTAAATTCGAGAAGTTAAGTGTTGAATTTATCCTACCAAAATATATTAAATATAATCAATTCCCCAAATGGGGACATACGATGGTTGTCCATCGTGATTACTGTCGAGCGCTACGATGTTTTTTTTTTACATTTTATAAATTGTTAATCGCACACTTAGGAAATTGAAAAAGACATATTTAGAAAATGTATCAAAAATTTGAACGCAGCAGAATTTCAACTCGCGCCTTGAACGGTGTTCAAGATTCGTGGGTCAATCCCGCTGCGTTTAAAAAATTTTTTATACGTTTTTTAAATATGTCTTTTTTAATTTCCTAAGCGCTACGATGGATTTGAAGAATTTTGGCGAATCTGAGAAAAAAAAGAAATATTATATATATATATATATATATATATATTCTTGTGTTATTAGGGCAAAATATAGGATAATGTTTCGTATAATAATATATATTGATACTAAAGTGAATGAAATGTGATACAAAGATATCAGAAATGTTAAAATAGAAATCGTTTTAAATAAACAAATTCTATTATACAGTTTTGTGTTAGAATCTCATTATCTATCTAGCAATAATAACTAAAACTATCGTAGAATGTATATGATAAAGTACATTTTATAACTCATAACTTTAAACTAAGTCACTATTTTAACCACAGTACAAATTACTGGCGTAGTGGGACAGCGTCTGACTTTAAACGCGATGGTTGTGGGTTCGATTCCCATTCGAATGAATTGATATATCAATATTATTTTCATTTTACGGCTCTGGTAAGACACACCGTGGTGTTGGTTTCTGTCATACGTAATAATTCAATTCGAGCGAAAAAGCCTACTTTGCTTTGCGGGATAAAAACAGCAGGTTAGTCAGAAAGAAAATAGTGTCATGACACTCCATTCTCCACTTTCCGCCCGAATTCGAGACATTTCGTGTTGAGTGGTGGAACTCAACACCGCGTTGTGTTTTAGGTGCCAAAGCGAACGAATGAAAATAATTTAAATATGATCATAACCCCGAGTGTGAATGGAACCCACAACCAATTCTGTATACAGCTGACGAACTGCGCCAACTCGATGGCGGGATAAAGCGTGAAATATAAAAAAAAATTAATAAGATATCAAAAGTCAACTTGACAAAGATATAATTTTTTTAACATTTTTTAAAGTGTTAATCACACACTTAAAAAAAAATTTTCAAAAAATATAGATATATATTTCTAACAACTTACATATCCAATGTCTTATATATATCCATTATTCTAATAAAATATTTGACTCTAATGTAGTACATTATGGGCGTTAATAAAAAACTGTTGTCATGACGTCAATCCCACAACAAGTTATTCCATGAAATTTATTGAAGTCGCCAGTAATACCCCTGAAGCCTTCACAAGGTCGGTCACGCCCTTCATCAATTATCAATTTATATTATCTATACGAATATACTTCAAAAGAAAGGTCTAGGTCGAATAGAGGTTGATAATTATGAGTTGTTTTTATATATTTAATATTATATAATGGATAGTTAATTCAGCTGGTTTTTTTTATAGCTTCACGCTTTTTCTCGCACAACAGGTTAGCTATAGATAAACTATTGTCAAGACACTCCGTTCTCCAGTTCCCGTCCGAATTAGAAATATTGCTCAGTGGCGGTACTCAACGCCGCGTTTTGTCTTGTTGCACCAGAGTAGAGAAATAAAAATTATATTCATTCCTTTTTGAAATGAAACTATTTTAACCGGATTAATCGCGTATAATTTTGGTATTCGAAAATACATTTTTAGAACCCGACGTTTCGAACACTTTACAGTAGTCCGTGGTCACAGGTAGAGTCTACCTGTGACCACGAATACCAAAATTATACGCGATTAATCCGGTTAAAATAGTTTCATTTCAAAATGTGTAATAATTGCGAAAATCAAAGAACTTATTATATTCATTCCTCTGTATTGTAATAGCAATCACAAAATAACACTGGAATGTGTGAATATTAAAGAAACTTTTATAATAACTATCTATAGAAGACTGTGACGTCGTTATGGTACAATGTTTTTTTTTTTGATATTTTTTTTTTACTACACTATACAAATGACGGTCGTGGCTTCAATTCCCAGCACGCTTTAGTATGTGCTACGCCGCTCGCCTTACCAGACAAAATATGATAATAGTTTTACTTATTTCAACACAGTCCATCTTTAACACTAGGTCGTCTCTACCAGCTATATGTGTGATAGAGCGTGTAGCAAAATAAATAGGGGACTGTGGTCTGTAGAGTACTGGCTATACCCTTGCGCCCTTCCCGTCACACATCGCCTTGGCTAATAGCAATTACTGTTGTCGCCGGCCAATTTGTTTGACGAGCGTTCACCGGAAATGTTTCGCAATTAGGTTTTTTAGCGGGAAGTTAGGAAGGTGCCACGGTCAGCGGTGAGTCGTTTGGTATATGCCGAAGATGGTATGGGGATTGTCAAGGTCAAATTCAAATAATTTATTCAAAATAAGATGTTACATGCTTCATTTTTTTTTGTCATTGGTTCACTAAAGTTTATGGCTCAGACCTGAGGAGAACCGGCGCAAGAGACTCAGCGGGACCTCTATTTAAAATAAATAATTTACAGATTTTTTAGTGACAATAATACCTTTGAAATAGGCTAAGCGAGCATTTCATTCTTAAGGCGTGTTATCATTTATAAAATCGTTGACTACGTAGGTTTAATATTTTTGATCAGCCTAGAACTTCTTTAATTAGCCTGTTATAAACCGTTACGAATGTAAATTACAACATTCACCATTGTCAATACTTAATACAGCCGGCCTTCTAACTACAGATTCTAGTGAAAAATTTCTTGCACAACGTTTCCGTATTTATTTTAAACCCAAATTTGTCACACCAAGGATTTTCTGACGATATTCTACGTTTATTTACCCGAGGCACAGTGTGGCAGACAGCGTTTGTTGTGGGCTCGATTCTCCCACGAAGGAATTATTATATCCTAATTATTTCCCCGTTCTGGTTATAAGATAAATATGATAAGATATTTCAAAATATCCTTATAATTGTGTATATTACATATTTGGTTATTATATATTACATATGTATGTGTTTTTTTTTATGTGTATATATGTATGTGTGCTAATAAATAATTAATAGTAATTATTTTTATATTATATATTAATTTGATATGTATTTTGTATGTGTATATGTCCTATTGTCACCGCCTACCGTCACTTTATACAACTCCAATATCCAAAGGTTGCCTGGAGAGATAGCTTTAAGCGATAAGGCCGCCTCATTGTACATTTTGTTGTATTTCTTTGTTGATCATATTGTATGTGTGTACAATAATGTATTGTAGAGCGCGGCGTTGAGTTCCGCCGCTCAACACGCAATGCCACGAACTCGGGCGGAAACTGGAGAGCGGAGAGTTTGACACTAGGTTTTCTCTGCTCACCCTGTTAAGCGCGAAAAAGCGTGAAGCTGAAAAAATACCCGTTTCATCGCGATTTGTACAAACTGTACATCTTATTTTTTTCGAACAAACAATTATATGGTCACTGAACATTTCAATTTGTCAGAGACCACTTTTTGTTAATCCACATTAAAAGCTTAAATAGGCGTTATATATAAGGAAAAATGAGATTTCGAATAAGCTTTGTAGGTAATTGTCGTTTGCCTTAAGCGGATATTGATTTTAAAATTAATAGAAGTAAATGTCTTAGACAAAATAAGTTTTTTTTATGTACGTATCATACAATTTTTCGTAAGGTTATCTGAGGCATGGTGATAATAACTAATATATATTTGAGACAATAGTTTGCGATTGGCGGAATATAAGGCTGCCCTTTGTTTTATTAGATAATCATATATTAGGCGAATATGTTAAATTTAAACATTACTCTACTTGGGCTTAGTGGAACCTACAATTATCTCGATTTTATCAAGCGTGCCACAATTAAATTTAGTAATATGGCAGGTTAAAGAGAACTTAGTCCTTCACTTTCCGCCCAAATTCGAGACGCTCCATTTCAATTGATACCGTCTCAATTTCAATCGAACTCAGTGTCGCGATATTTTATTATAAGTATACAAAACAGACTAGAAACAAGCAATTTCAATTTGAATAAACAATCAATTAGACGCACTTTCTAAGCAGACGCCAGATTGTTCATTGATAAATATAGAATTAAAAATTAATTAACTTAAGATGTTATACAAAAATACAATACCACGTATGTTACTAATATATGCACATATATACTTTATTAGCTTTCTTTTACTTGAGTTATATTAGTATAAGATTTTTATTGGTTAAAAATCATTTCTAATTATCAAATACAATATGTATTCTTCGGTAAGTGGCTGAGTAATTCCTTGGCATGATTAGGCCTACCTAATCATTAGTGCTTAGCACTAAGGAATAGAATTACAGAATATTTTATTTTATTTAAATAAATAAATAAAATATATATTTAATATTTAAAAAAAATAAAAAATAAAGAGAGAATATTCTGTAATTCCAATGGGAACCAAAAAAAATGGTATTTTACCTCTTTTTACATTTTTTATAGTAGTATTTGCACACATAGAGAATTGAAAATGACATATTTAGAAAATGTATAAAAATTTGAACGCAGCAGAATTTGAACCTGCGCCTCTTGAAAACCGTTCAAGCGCTCTGACCGCTAAGCCATGCGTCCCACCTCCAGGTACGTTGAAATTCTTATACGCTTATTACAACTTATATTTGTTGTTAGCATCTCTGTAGAGAAATATTTCTGCTACCTAAAGATTATTCTAAGTACAATCGTTTGGCAAGTCTTTAATTTGTAATAAGTTTTCTAAATATGTATTTTTCAATTTCCGGTATTTTACCTTTTACAATCGAAACTATAATTGAAAAACTGTTATTAAGTCCACAGAAACGCGAGAAACGACAAGTAATATATTATATTTGTTGTTGTATGTATGTATGTATGTATGTGTCGTGGTCATATCTTAAATTTGACGATATCATGAAATGATCGCAGTTCTTGAAATGCTCAATTGCCGATTGCCCAGATCAATGATAACCTATCGTTTAAAGATATAATGAAATAAACGCGCGTCTTGTTTATGAAATACATCGATTTTTAAAATCCTATAATATATTTATGCTTGTATCCTAACTAATAACTAATATTGTTACAGCGAGATGAAGAAAAAGCCAGTTTGATTGCCGAGCTAACAGCTCAGAACTCGCGTCTCACAGTCCAGTTGAAGGAGTCATCGGCTACCGAGGCACACCTTCTAGAACAGTTAGAAGGGTTAAAGGATCAATGTTCTATGAGGAAGACTGATTTACAGGTAGATTTACAGGATTGTTTTTTAATGAAATAGTCATTATTAAGAACAAGTTTAAAATATATACTTAGCTGCCGTTGCTGGTTGTTTGGCTAGGTGCTTGTGAGTTTTAAAGTAACGCGTTTAATATGACATTGAATGAAGTGTATGTTTCAGTAAAGTTTTATTATTTGGCTAAGGCTAAGGCTATGTTCTTATCACTGTCTGTTGGGCAAGAAAGAGTGTTTGAATAATCTTCTCAATATTAATAAAAAAAAATTGCATAATAATATTTTTGTTAAAGTAACGAAAAAACTCCAATCATCCCGACAAGGATTTCAAGTGCATATTATAAAAAAATTCAAATCGTTGCAATATTTTCTAACATACTTAACATAGTGAGGTCTAAAGCGACTAAAATATATTTTAGACCATTCAAACGTCAATTACGAAGTGTAACGATAGCGAAAACATGTATTTACAATGGTTTTTTTTTATTTTTAGGATCATGTCCATAGTCTAGAATCGCTAAAAGCGGAACTAGCGTTAATGAGTGATAAGCGGTCTGAATTAGAGAGGAGACTCACCACCTCCCTTCGTGATAAGGACAGCCTTCACCAACAGCTAGAAGAGGCTAATGATAGGATCACAGCTCTAGAAAGACAGTTGAAGGAACAGGTAATGTAATATATATAAAAAAAGACATATTTAGAAAACGTATAAAATTTTTAACGCAGCGGGATTTGAAGCCGCGCGTCTTGAAAACCGCTGCGTTAAAATTTTTATACGTTTTCTAAATATGTCTTTTTCAATTTCCTAAGTGTGCGAATAAAACTTTAAAAAAAAATGTAAAAAAATATAAATATAATATATAACTTTAACCTTATTTAAGTCAAAATATGATAAGCACTTTCGAATCGTCAACATAAAATATGTCAGTATTGTCAGTCCTACCGGAAGCTACCAGCTGCCGGTTAGTTTTACAATAACTTCATATCTATCATTGGCCTCTCGAGTGAGCATCACCAGCATTTAATTCCACACTTTAACATTAGAACAGTATTTCTTGACCGAATAATATACTTTCCTCAATAATATATTTAATCTTGATTTTAATATCTATATATAATAATTTAAGACTTGCTCAAGTAATTAGTCACGTTAAGTTTTAAATTATTAGTGGAATTTTATTATACATTATTTTTGATATAAATGATTTATTAAACTTTTGAACGCGAAAAGAAGGGGTAATCAGTTTATTTTTACTTCTAGTATTTATACAGTTTTATTTTATTTTTTTTAAATCGTGTATATTTTTGCAGACAAACAAAATATTATTGTACATATATTGTGACGCAACCGAAAAGATATCTATACCTGTACCTATACCTGTTTCATTAAAAACTCACATAGACTCCCGAGGTCCCATGCTGTAAATAGCCCGCACTGCAGTTTTTTGAATTACAAATACTGTGGCAATATCTGCAGCATTCCCCCAGAGTAGTATCCCATAGGATGAGACACTATGAAAGTAACTAAAATAAACAAGTCGGGCCGTATTGACGTCTGCACACTGTCTAACTTTTCTAACAGCCTACGCAGCGGAGCTCAGTCTACTTACTGGCAAGGGAAGAAGGGCGGGTGGTCCATTGGAGTTTCGAATTCAGAGTCATTTTTCATAAAATACCGCATTCAATATAATTGATAATTTCATTATTGAGACTTAAGTTAAGCTTTGGTCTCTACACTTAGGGCAAAGTAAATTCTATACATTTAGTTTTCTTTGCGTTCAGTACAGTGTTTGCCGCGTTTTTCCTTATTATTAAAAATATTAAGTAATTAGAAGAAAATGTAAAATTAATTAAATATATTGGTTTGTAAAAAATTTATTCTACAGAATTCATTGATTATTTATTCTTCTACGGCATCACGCTTTTTCCCGCATGCCTAGTGTCAAGACACTCCGTTCTGCACTTTCCGCCCGAAAACGAGACATTGCGCGTGTTGAGTGGCGCAAATCAACGTCGCATATAATCTTAATTACCAGATCAGAGAAATACAAACATTTCAATTATCCCGAGTAATTACCCGAGTGGGAATCAAACCCACTACCAATCGCTTTTATCACACGCCGTCCCACTACGCCATGGCGGCCACAAAAGGACGAGTTTCATATAGCTAAGCTAAACTAAACCATGAGCTAAAAATCAATTAACACCAGGTCAATGTACTAGAAAATATAAAGGAATAAGTATAATAGCCATATTGTAAACTTCAATACAAATTGCCTTCCGTTCTGTTTCACATTACTATGGAACAATTCATTTCATACAAATGAAAATTATGAATTGCCCTTACTAACACAAACACTGAAATTTTATGTGGAAAAATACATTTTATATGCAACTTTTTTATTTTTTAACGTTTCTTGTCGGTTGTAGAAAATAGTGGAAAGCCTTTCCGTCCTATACTTCCTTTATATTTAGAGATAGAGCGCGCTGAGTGATAGAATATGGATCTAAGGCCTTTTTTTAACTGAGGAACCAACATTTGTTTTCTTATTTCTCAACCTCACCTGTGACCACGGACTACTGTAAAGTGTTGGAACGTCGGGTTTCTAAAATGTATGTTAGAATATCAAAAATATACGCGATTAATCCGGTTAAAAATATGCGGAAAAAATCGCGACAACCAAAGGTCTTATTATATACGTATAATGCTTGGGAGATATCACAAGATAACTACGACGTCGGAGATAGTGCACTGTCGCAAATAAGTCTCAATAATGAAATTATCAATTTTATTGAATCCGCGGTATTTTAAGGAAAATAAGTCTAGATTCGAAACTTCAATGGACCCTTGTTCCCTTATTCCCTTGCCAGTAAGTAGACTGAGCTCCGCTGCGTACGCTGTTAGAAAAGTTAGACAGTGTGCAGACGTCAATACGGCCCGACTTGTTTATTTTAGTTACTTTCATAGTGTCTCATCCTCTGGGATACTACTCTGGGGGAATGCTGCAGATATTGCCACAGTATTTGTAATTCAAAAAAGAGTACGGCGGGCTATATACAGCAGGGAGCTCGGGATTCTCTGTGAGTTTTTGATGAAACAGGTATCTTTTCGGTTGCGTCACTATATATGTACAATAATATTTTGTTTGTCCTCAAAAATATACACGATTATTTAAAAAAGCAATAATAGACACGACAAGAAGTAATAATAAGCTGATTGCTCATACTTTTCGCCTTCAAAAGGTGCATAAATCATTTATGTCATATGTCAATCATGAATGTATAATAAAATTGCACAAATCATTTGTACAATTTAAAATCAAAATAAAAAATACATTATTGAGGAAATTATATTATTCTGTCCAGGAATAGTATTCTGATGTTAATGTGTGGAATTAATTGCTGTTGATGCTCACTCGGGAAGCTACTTATTGTAGAACTAGATTGGAAAAGAGTAACTGTTGAGTTTCTCACCGGCTCTTTTCAGCAGAACCACGTTCCGAGACAGTGGTAGCTTTCGCTAGGACTGACAATACTGACACTTTATGTTAATTGACGATTCGAAAGCGTTTGTTTGAATAATAGCATATTTTAATACAGAACATTTTGATATTTATTTTCTCTATTTCTCAAACACTCCAGTTTTTAATTTATTTGTATTGATTAAAAATAAATTTCTTTTTCATTAAAATTACATTTGACATGTTATTAATTTGCTTGCAAAAGTTGTAATAAATGTTGGTAAGCATTTATTAAAGAATGAGTTTAAAAAAAAAAATTATTATTCCCAGGAACATCTATACCAAAACACATTAAAAGAACTGGAACGCCTCCAAAGATCGCACGATACATTAGCAGAGCGTGTAGGCGTGGATACGGCAGAGACTACCGACACGGCAAGGTCCCTTCATGCCGAGATGGAGACTGAGCCTGACGAAGACGAGAACTGGCTGAGGAGTGAAGCAGTGCAAGTCTTTAAACAGTTGAGAACTTTAGCATTGCAATTGAGCACTGGACACGATGATGATTCAGGTTAGTTTAGCTTTTAGGTTTGTTTGAGTAAAAGTTATCAGCGGGTCCTATTTAGTTGACTGGTACAAATGGAACACACAACTGTAAAATAGAGGGGAGGGTTGAGAATTTAGATGATATTACATTATTCAAAGGAAGTTTCAACCATTTTTATTGAATAGTGACATACACAATTACATACAAATAGATAATAATTAGAGACAATTAAGAAATTCTCATTTTGTTTCTTCATGAATGTACAAAAAGAAAATTGAGAACGGAGTGTCTTGACACAAGGTTCCCTCTGTAGTCAAGAGAAACAGAGAGAGTTTTTGTGGTTAGTCCCAGCTATGCGGGTTAAAAGTTGCAGCTGCAAAAACAATAAATAAATAAATTGTAATGAACGATGCTTATAGTTATTTGAAAACAAATTATTTACAAACCAACCCAATAAATAAGCAACAGGTAAATTTCTTATTTTGATATTTATGCATGTGTATGCATATCATAGTAAAAGTTGTTTTCTCTCAACAGTCACGATAGGAAACTAAGCTAAACCGCTACTTTACGTCATATATAATGTGTACATACAAACGAAATCGACTTGTCTGTTATAATAAGATTAATGTAACAATTAAAAACATAGGTATCGTGGCTGTCAGACACGATCTGACTGCGATAGTCGTGGGTTCAATTACCACTCGGGGGAGTTATATTTAAATTATTTTCATTCCTCCGCACTTGTCAGTCATACTGCGGTGTTTTCGCCTCAAATATGTCTAATCTATGTTATCTCTCTATCTTGCTATAAGCGTAAGATGGGTGAAGTTGAACTAGTGATTTTAGTACCTCGCACTTACGGACTTTGGAATTTTGTTTTTATATGTCCGTTTGTATGTAGGTCATATTATATAGGGAAATCATGCACTATTTTCAAAAATATATGCACAATAGGCGGGCTTAACGATAAGTAGCATTCTCTACAAGCCAACTTTGTCTTGTGAGTAGTGAGATTGTAGGTAGAAAAATATAATTTTAAACATTATACTTATTACAAAAAAGAAACTGAAATACATGACATAAAATGAAAAAAAAACTAAGACCTACTATACACTATACCTAAGTATAATATATATGTCGCTTGCGTCTTTACGTAACAAATGGCGTTTGATTTTATAATGATTATTTTTTCATTTTTATTGCACAATTGCTTATTTTATAAGTGTGTTGCATATATAAGGAGTACTTAAAACTGTGTTTTTATTACAAGTATCAATTTCATCTACACCCTGTATATATATATATATATATATATATATATACATACATACATTTACATACAAATAATTAAATAGATTAATATTTTGTGATTACGAGTGTTTAAAAAAGAACTCTTCTCACCCGACGTTCAAACGCCTTACGACATGGAGCTCATTTCAGAGCCTTGCTCCAGCGACAGCAAACGTTCCAGACATGGAGCCCGAAATATGAGTCGGTACAAAAAGTGCTTTATCACTTATTAGTCTGCCGGATCCTGCACATTCAATCAAACGCTATACAGTTAAGCTTTTGGTCTCCATACGATACCGTGGAACTAATTTGATGGTTTTCTCTCGAGGTCTCCAAGCCAAGGTCGAAGCTCTTTTAGCTCGGCCTCCCCCAAAACCCAGTGACGCTGTAGACACTAGGGCCAACAGCATACTGCAAAGTGCACAATCGAAAAAAAATAGCTAAGTTGTCTAAGTAACGTGTTTGTCACTTTGTACAAAAGTGTATTTCAAACACATGGTGCTGTGTGTAATATAAATTTTCTTGTGCATTATTAGAACAGTATTGGTCTTTTTTTTGCATTCTATAGAAACTTTAAATGTGACAAATTACGTATTCAATGAATGAATGAATATACTAATACTATATTCATTTAAAATCGGTATGTTTATCCAACCTTTAATGTGTACATGCGGTGTTTAAAGTTATGATTTCCATACAAGAATGTTTTGTAAAAACACTATAATTGAGAATAATATTACATTTCACTAATTTCTCATCAGATTTTATTTTCACTTTCATTAGTTTTTTTCCGCAAAGAGAACCTAGTGTCAAGACACTCCGTTCTTGAAATACCGCCGGAATTCGAGACATTGTATATTGAGCTGTGGAAATCGACGCCGCGCAATATCTTTCAAGATCGGAGAAATTAAAATAACATAATTTTCCCGAGTGGAATTCGAACTCACAACCAATCACGTGCACTGCCACAATGGTTTCTCTTTAAATATAATTAAATCTTTAAATAAATTAGTAATAACTGTAGTTTAGATGAAACTTAGCGTATTTAGTAATTTAACAAAATAACTAGTTCAATGTGAACTTCTTATACGTCCTTGACGCCTAATTAATCAATCCGAAACGAAAGCAATTTAATTAAACCTTATCGCCAAATCTTTAAATTGACATTACATTGGACAATAATGCTGTTGTAATTACATTAAGAGGTACTTTTTAGTACACAAAGTAAACTGAAAGCCACATATCTCTACAGTAGCTTGATTTTTCAATATTATATAGGAAAAACGTATGAATATATGAACGTGGCAAGATTAGAACCCGCGCCTCTTGGATAACGTCCAAGCACTCTAGCCAATTAAGCTATATATTCTTATATCACAACTCATTTATATACTACTTTTAGATATTTTTTTAAAATATTTTTTTAGATCCTTATCTATGTGTACTAATTCTCAGAATTAAAAAATAAAAAGGCTTCAGTAGGATCTTTTCAAATTCGCTTAGGTAGAGAGAGGCGTGCGTTAATGGGCATTTTAAGGGGCCCCTTAAGTCTACACTTGAGTCGTCAGTGTCGCGGAGTGCTATGGTTCATGTCTTTCCGTTACCATTTCTGTGGAAAGATTTTTACAAATTTCCGCTACATAAAGATTTTCGCCAAGAAATATCTGTTTTTCAATGCTGTTTAATATTACTTAAAGTATATTATATTAATTAAATTAAACTTTTACTTAAACTAGCGAATAACACTTAAAAAAATATGAAAAAGTCTCAATAATTTCGAGTTTTTTTTTATGTTAAAATTGAAACCTACAAAAAAATTAATTTAACTAACTAACTAACCTATTTCACGCTATCATGACTCAGTTAGGCATTCTGTCTGTATACGCTTTGGCTGTGGCTTCGAAACCATTCCATAGAGGATATTTAAAAATTAATGTTTTTATAATATTTCGGCTGTTTTTATAATGTAATATCTATTCGCTTACAAGCCTTATATCGACCGGGGTAAGTTTACACAATAACGATCCTTAAAACAAAAGTCTTAAGGACTTTGAAGTAATTTCTTTGCACATCACGCGATATAATCGATACTTGTTTATTGACACGCGTGTAATAAAGTACTTTCTATTTTACACGATTTTTTTTTTATATTTTGTTATAATAGCAATTTTACTTGAAGCGGATTCGAATATCAGCTTGTAACTGGCGGTTGTGGGTTTGATACCAATTTCGATGAATGCATTTGTTTTCATTTCCCCGATCTAGTGAGAAATAACCCGGTGTTGGGTTACGTCATGCAATATCTTAAAATTTAGGCAAATGTAGAGATTGATGCATAAAAAAAATAAAAACGAAATATGTTTCCTTCACAAAACTAATGATTTTATAATATGTTTATCATTATTAAAATGTAGAAAATAATGTTTGTGGCTTGAAATATAAATAAATATACAGACAGTATGTTCAATTTCATACTATATACGCATAGTTTTCGTAACAAGAGCTTCAAGATATATATACCTCACATTTTAGTCTATACATATATACAAATAAATAAAATTAGAGTGTCTGTTTGAAAAGTTAAAATAATCACTTTTATCTTAATACATATGTATGTACACATACACAGTACACAGTGCATATAGTACAATCACATTTTTTTTTTCAATTTTTGTCTGTTGGATTGTTTCGGCTAATCTCTAAAACGGCTGGACTTTCACTGGCTGGATAGTTGATGTAATAAGCAATAACTTAGGCTAGTTTTATTTTAGAATTCCACGTTCACGAAGTCGCGGGCATAGCCAGCATAAAGATAAATTTTCACCCACCACGCCATTTTAGAGCTAATGGCTAGAACCTTAATCATTAATGGCAATAACCTACTGGCTGCAATACATTGCCCTCGCCGTTTACAGTAGTCTGTAATACTAACCGAATAGTACTTCCTGGTAGAAGTACAAGAGGTTTAGATTACTCATACTCTAATTACATAGAAGTTACAGTAGCATTTGTATATAAATATAGCGCTTAAAATACGGATATACCTTTTTATGTTTGCTTCTATATTCTATGTAGAGGTTATATAGAGGCAGAGAGGAATCTATTAATGAAAGTGCTTAATACCTGAATAAAGCTTTAATGATAAGGATGATGATGATTATTTATGAACTTAAGAACATTGAATTAAATATTTCTTCTGTCGCTGACAAAAATCTTCCAGCGTTATTTTGATCCACAACCAGCCGTCTGATTTCCCTGAAAATTCGCCCGTAAATATTACACATAGTATATTATGTGTTTAGATTTTATAATAAACTAACATACACGTTGTGGATTCATTAGTTTTAAATAGGAGTAAAGAGTGTTTCTTTTCTCCGTCTCTCACCTAAACTGTACTAGAAAAACTGTTGCAATAAATATATTTTTAACATTTTTTAAAGTATTATTCCCACACTAAGGAAATTCAAAAATACATATTTAGAAAACGTATAAAAATTTGAACGCAGCGGGATTTGAACCCGCGCCTCTTGAAAACCGTTCAAGCGCTCTGACCGCTAAGCCATGCGTTCTACATCCATGGCTTAGCGGTCAAAAAAATTTTATACGTTTTCTAAATATGTCTGTTGCAATAAACCAATTAAGTAGCTATGACAAAAGTTTCTCACGACCGTTCGTTCGTTCGTTCGTTCATATTTTGTTTCGCCACACGCCATTTTGCACCGAAACCGAGCGTGATGTCATGCTAACTGTTACCGCGGCTGGCACGGCCGACACGACCGGCCTTGTTCTGTCGAAATTTTTCCTTATTTCTTTTTATGGATGGAGAAATTTGGGGAATAGTGCTTGTTTTGGATATTTTAATAAAGCGGCTTCATGCTTTTTCTCGCATAACCGGGTCGACGGAGAGAACCTAGTGGCAAGACACTCCGTCTACTCTCCACTTTCCGCCCCATTATTGCGTGTTGAAAATAAAAAGGAAAATGAAAATAATTAAATTATGGTCATTCCACCGAGCAGCACGTTAGCAGTCAAACGCTACCACTGCGTCACGATGGTTGATTAATTTTTTTTTTTTATATATATATAAAATAATCTTTATACGTGATAATATGTCAGAAGTTAAGTGCGTTTTGATGTAATTGATGATATGTTTTAATTAATTTATTAATTTACATTGATATATTAGTCTAGATTATTTTTAGGTATTTGTATATGATAACAATAAACATACTAATATATAGTTTTAAGAAAAAACTCGTTACGCCGCTCGCCTTTTAGTTGGTAGTAGAGAATATTTAAAAAAACAAGCCTCAAGTCTCGAGGTACTCGATAGTAGCGGGTTTCATTTGAGGGAGGGGGAAGGGGTATTTTTTATCATTTAAGTATACGAAATGCTTTCAAAATAATGGACATTGAACGAGTGTTACTAGGTTTATTAAATTCTGTAATAAAGCTAGAAATTCATGAAGAAAATCTGTACGTTTATTAAATACAATTTAATTATAGCTCATATATCAACTTAAGATCTACATTTATATTAAAACATCGATGATAAAAATATCATCGCGATTTAAACTAGACTGTTTTAAAACATATAATTCAGCTTATTCGTCTTGCCAGAGCGGAAACATTAAAACTATTCAATAAATATACCTAACCATTCCTACGAGTGGGGATTGATCTCACAACCAATCACGTTTCCATTTGCCGTTCCACTGCGCCACGGTTGCCTTTAAGATATAATACCTTTCATAATACACTGAGCGTAATTGACTGGCTTTACCTAATCGTGTTTTAAAAACGTGTGTACGACATTTCCATTATTCTGTATATGTTAGAATTTAATTGTTTTACTAAATTATGGGAATATTAGTTTTTTAATTGGGTTTTATAATTTTTAACCTAACCTTATCTAGACGTTTCGTTTTTCGCTATCCGTTTTCTATGTGCGCGTTGTTTTGCGCAACTCAAGAAATGAAAATAATTTATATTTAAATCATATCCCTTAGTTGGGCTGAAACCACAATCGTTGCTATCCCAATGTACCACAATGGCAGTTTCACGCTTCACTATTTTTCCCGCATAGCGTGGTAGTCAGAGAGAACTTAGTGCCTAGTGCCAAGACACTCCGTTCTCCAGTTTCGGCCCGAAATCAAAACATTGCGTGTCGAGTGCCGGAACTCAACGCCGCTCTGTTTCTTTTCGCCAGAGCGTAGAAATTAAAATCTGCACAAATAAATAATACGTCTGTTATGTCAATATGTGTTTGTAATATTCAAATAATCGCTTTTTAATAAGTTCCTTGATTTTCGCGATTATTACACATTTTGAAATGAAACTATTTTAACCGGATTAATCGCCCTGATGAGTCTACCTGTGACCACGGACTACTGTAAAGTGTTCGAAACGCCGGGTTCTAAAAATGAATTTTCTAATACCCATATTATACGCGATTAATCCGGTTAAAATAGTTTCATTTCAAAATCGCTTTTTACTAAATGTATTTGTATGTATACACAATAAGTTTACAAAAATAACATTACTTGAATGTCTGTTTGTTCCGGCTCATCTCTGGAACGGCTGGCTTTCACTGGCAGATAGCTGTTGTAATAAGGAATAACTTAGGCTACTTTTATTTTAGAATTCCACACAGACAAAGTCGTGGGCTTATTTAGTAATTATAATATAATCATTCCTCCGAGTTTCAAAGGGGAGACTCGAAGGATTCTAACCCACAACCCATTTGTGGTTTCAGTTAGGTCCCATAATATATTCTATACTATTTGTAATTAAAAGAGTGTTATTTGTATACTTAATGTTTTAATGATATTGATATATTGTATAAAATGTTTCAAACGTAACAATATTTAAAATTACGAAATATGACGTGACGTTTTATTAAATATAGTTTAGCCAAAATGGAAATTTAAGAAAAACTACAATTATATTTGAAAATCAGACTATGTTAAAAACAAAGTTGATTTCTATTGTTAATACGGACTTGAGGCCATACTTTACCACTTTCTAACGGAAAGTTGGTAACTAAAAATGATGAAAATTTTATTATAATACAATTATCTTACAATCTATCAGCATTTTGTAAGGAGACTTTATACCTTATATATCAAATATATATTAGGTCTATGTAAAGTCCCCTAATATTATAATAAGCTTCTAACTAACAAACTTATTATGATAATATAAGAACATTATACCCTATATGTACCGGCCTTATTGGTCCACCACAGCCTTGCGCGTCTCCAATTACAAAGTACGAAGGATGTGGCTTCTATCGGCCACATGATACGAGAGAAGGCTTTTTTGTAAGATTTGAAAGTGAATGTGGTTTCAGATTGGTTATTCTATGATTGGTAGAATTTCATCTGTTCATATTGCATATACTTGCCCATTAATACTTATTATAATTAAAAACAAACTAAATATTAATTTTGAATTTGGAATCTGTCATTTCTATATGATTGCTCATTGTGTTTACTTGTTCTCGCGCAAATATATTTTTAAATATTTTGTGATATTAAAATAGAGTTTGGTGATAAAGATAATCTAATCGTTGTATTGGCATTACATAGAGTAGGATTCTAAAATGTTCTAAAAAATCCGGTTACAAATAGTTTCATTTGAAAATGTGTAATAATGGTGAAAATCAAAGAACTTATTACATAGAGTAGGTTTTATACAAACTACAATTTGTATAATCCTCCATACGCTTGGTTATTAAATAGTCCAATGCTTGTGTACCGGACTATATCTGTCATAAGCAGACGGTATATACCGTCTGTTTATGACAGAATCTCTCAGATCTGGCCTTACACTTAGTGTTCGTAAAAAGGCGATCAAAGCAACAAGGGAAAGAATTCGAAGAAATCCTGTCCGAAAGCAAAAGATATTATCACGGGGAATTAAGCTAGCATTTAGACCATGTCGTGTATTTTAAAATATGACTTAAAGACTTGCAGCCATAAGAGACGCACTGGTCTGGTTTGAATTTTAACTGATAATTTGAAAAAGAATAGGGTGTAAAATCTAAACAACTACTCAAACGGTACGCAAAGGGAAGCCACAAATAATTTTGTTTTAACAAACATAATGTAGTCAACAGGACAGAACGTGGGCATATTTTTGTGTAAAAGGTATCAAAACACTTTTATACAAAGTGAGATATACGTTGCTAAGACAACGCCTATTTTACGCGTCAATGGAGGTAAATTTTAGTAAAAACTTGTTACTGTCCTGTAAGGATTAATCATTCAAGTAATGGGAAAATCACTGTCCACATTACACATCCGCGCTTGGATTATTTTCAAGGTCCAAGATAAAATTATCAGAGTCATAGTAAGGAAAATTAAATTAAATAATTTAAAATTATATACTATAATTTTAAAAATCATTTTTTTTGTAAACAGGTCTCCATTCGGACTTCTCAATATCTTCTCTCGACGGAGATGAAGGAGAAACTCTACGCCGTGGCGCGTTAGCCGCTGCATGCGCAGATGCTGTGGCGGCGTATGCCACACTAGAAGGCTCAAGGGTCCGGGATTCGATTGCCGCCCACGCCCGTCGTGCGTTGGAAAGAGAACGGCAGATTGATGAAAAGAACGAGATTATAGCTGATCTATCGTCTAAGGTAAGTTTTGAATATATGCCAGATGCCATTGAGTGGCAAAACAGTCCGCTTGAACGAAGAAAAAATCACAAATCGACGGGTCTTTTCAGATAACTCTCCAGAAAATTGGGTTATATTTAAAATATTTTTAATTCGCCAGTTTGGTAAGACAAAGAGCGACGTTGAGTCCGCCACTAAATTCAGGCGGCAAGTGTCGAACGGAGTGTCTTGACACTAGGTATCATGTGCGTGTAACAGCGTGAAGATGGAAGCAATATAGTAGTATAGTATTATTCAATCTTATTAAAAAAACTATAATAAAGAAAATAATAAAAATGTCTGTACAGGAAATTTATATGAAAACAAATATTATTATATCAATGTAATAGAACCGAAAATAATGACTTTTAATTTTATTTTCTGTCAGCCTGTTTGCATGTGCGTTTGTGCACGCTAATCTCAGAAACGCCGCAACCAATTTCAATGCAGTTTTGAATTTTTGTAATTCTACTCCATTAATATTTAGTGTTTATTTAATTTCGTACGGTTCATAAATAAAAAGGTTACTACGATTTAAATTATAAATTTAATTGAGAACGCGAGCAAAATACTAAATAGTTTAGTCGTTTAGCTAACGCAGGCAAAGCCGCGAGACGGTAGTTATATATATTTTCTTTAATTTTTATATACTTACTATAATCTAGAACACGTTACTAAGTATAATAAAAAAAATATTTATGCCATTGAGTATTTAGGTAAAAAGGGCGATGTATTAATTCTTTTACTGTAATGCTCACAGCCTATTGTCTTATTGATATGTTTCGATATCACACTGTAGACTTTTATGAATAGATAAAGGTTTCGTTATAGATCTAGTCAATTTCCTCTCAGCTTGACCATTTGTCCCTTACAGCAGGGTCTAACATTCTCCGGCTGCATACGAGATATTGCGTATTTTATGGCGGAATCGAACCCACAACCAATCGCTGTCCCAATGCGCCACCATACATACAGCAGCAGCCGAAGCAAATTAATAAGAAAATGTCCCGAATTTGGTAGTAACTGGTTCAAATCTCTTCTGTTTTCGTGTTTATATCGAGTATTTTACAATTGGACCATGCTTGCATTACAGAAGCTTCTCCAAAACTATTCAATTTATATTGAATAGTGAACGGTACAACAATTACCGTATTGCCGCGAAGTAAGTGGATTTGGGATCCTAACTGTTTATTTAATTTTAATTTTTTTCGCTCGCGATGGTCTCGTGGCGTAGTTGGACAGCCTCTGACTGTTAACGCGATTGGTCGTCGGTTCGATGAAGATTCGGGGAATGATTATATTTAAAACTAGCAAAATGCTTATGGCTTTGCCTGTGTAGACTATACGACTGAAATATTTTGTATTTTCTTCCGCCAGCATTCGCACTTAAATCACAAACTTTGCTTGTATTTAATAAAATAATTTAATTTATATGTTTGTAACTTTTATACTTTCGAACCGATTGATATTAAATAAAGACTTAATATTAATGGAAGCTTACTACAATACAATAGTCAAATTGTTAACCGATTTAAAATACATTTAAATCGGTTAAGCCGTTAAGATTATCGTCCACAAACGCACAGACAAACAGAATAGATAATTAAAAGTCATTATTTTGTGTTCTATTCTATTATTAATACCCCCAATAACATATCTTCCATGTACAGACAGAGATCAGTTATATTTTTATTATATGTATAGATATTTTCGTCAGTCCTGTAACGCAACACGCAATGTCCCGATGTTAGGCGGAAAGTGGAGAACGGAAAGTGTTGGCACTAGGTTCTCTGACTACTGGCATTGTGGGAAAAAGCTGAAGCTGAAAAAAAAATATTACTCAACGATTTATTGGAGTTTTTTTTAATGTTTATGTACAAGAATGTTACTGTTTCGGGATAAGAATGAGTTGCTATAGTTGTTGGTTCTATCCCCAATTAGGGGAATGATTATATTTTTATTTCTACGCTCCGGACAAGTAATGCTTCGAATTCGAGCGTCAAGTGGACAGTTCAGCTCTTGACACTAGATTTTCTCTGACTATTACCTGTCTCTACTACTACTACTATCCAAATTTCACTAATTTACTAGTAAAAATTAAAAAAAAAAAAGAAATCGAGCATCAAAAATAATTGCTAAAAACAATATTCTGCAAGAGTAATATCAGTATAATATATTAGAAACTATTTAGATGTTCCACCATTCTTCATACAATTGGCATATTGCGAATACACTTTGCATTGAACAGAATGTAATATTAAGAAAGACGTTTGTTTTTTAATGATAAAATAATTGCCGCATCGTGAAGTAACTTGGGCTTGTTCAAATCGTAAAAGTCAGTAATGTATTACTTTACTTATATGTAAGTGCTTGTATATATAATAAAATTATTTGTAAATTAGTACATCATAATAAATAAAATATAAAAAATAGTTTCTTGCATTTTATTGCTCACATACGAAACGGCTGTATGTATGTAGATTTAATTTATACTCGCACTCGTCTTATATTTTAATGGTTTTCCCGTGTGTTGATTGGCAAAGCTCAACAGACCGGAAATTAAAATAATTTAAATATAATCATTTGTCCGAGTTGGAATCGAACCCACGATCAATCGCGTTTACAGTAAAAAGCTTTTGGCCTATTTTTGTATTTTAAAATCAGATAGAGCAAAGTGAAGTTTGAGGTACGATACACGTTGGGCGGAAAGTAGACAAAGGAGTGGCTTTGCGCTTTCCTGTCTGGCTTATTTCGCTAAATACGTGAATATATATACATATAATAACTATATATATAATAACATATACATGGAAGACGAATGTAATATAACCCAATATAATGATTTAAATTTTTTTTTTCGGTTTGTCTGTTTGTTTGTGCGCGCTAATCTCAGAAACGCCTTAACCGTTTTAAATGCTGTTTCCTCTACTGTATGTTGGTAAACTTCCCTTGATATTTAGTGTATGATGTAACAAAAATTGTATATAAGTATGTACCTGTAATCAAAATTGTGTTTAAAAAAAAGCAACCGTCGATTTTCTCACCGGCACTTCCAATTGAAACTGCCTACCATACAATTTGAAGCTAAGACTGACAATCTATGGATATGTCCATCAGCATATTGAGCTGGTAGTGTTTTTAATAAATAAAATTTTAATATTAATTTTTACTTTATAAAATATATATTACTGACTCTTGGCGTCCCACATATCGCATATAAATCACTAATTTAATAATCTATACGAGACCTTGAGGAAAACTATTTTAATCAATGGATAGAATTGCTAGAAAAGCGTTGGACTAAGTGTATTGAAGTTTCAGGAGATTATATTGAAAAATAAAAATATTTTTGAAAAACTAACTACTCTCTTTCATTGATAGGCTAAGATAGTTTCCGGACCGCCCTCATGTAAATAGAGCATAGCTCACTACATATATATTGACGATTATCTTAGATTTGGTTTATATGGTAATAAAATAAAGGTGAAGAAGTACACCATTGTGGTATAGTTAAAATCGACTTACCGGGTGTTGTGAGTTTGAATCTTATTTAGGTATAGGTACATGTGGAAAGTGGATACATTTATACCTAAATAATATTTGTGGAGGTATTAGGTTCGAACACTCAACAGTCAATGTCTCAATTTCGGGCGAAAAGTGCGATAAGCTGGTTGTTTATCCTTTAGTGATATGAAAATAAATTAAATTGGAGTGTCTGTTTGTAATATTAAAATAACCGTTATTTTTTCAATATTCATATTGTATACCCGGTACATGTTTGTTCCGGCTAATCTCTGGGACGGCTGGCCCGATTTGGACGTGACTTTCACTGGCAGATAGCTGATGTAATACGGAGTAACTTAGGCTACTTTTATTTTAGAACTCCACGCGGAATAAGTGGCGGGCACAGCGAATTTAAGACAAAAAAGGTGCTTAGAAAGCAAATCATGGCATAAATATTAAAAAAACAAGAAAGTCATTAAGGAATTTGTTTTAACATGTTTTTTTTAAGTATCTCTATCCATCAATGTAAGAAAATCTTGAAACAATATTATGACTTTGACCGGGTTGATGAATTTAATTGAAAATTTGCACAAGTCCGAATCTGATGATTACAACATTTTTCAAGCATGGAACAAGTATTCTTGACTTTGTTTTAATTTTAGTTTCTTTTTGTTATTTCTTATACTGAGGCATTATTATATTTTGTAAACGTAGCTTATTAAAACCGTCGGTAACTCAAAGGCTTGCTCATTAATATTCGAAACAGATTTACGTAAAGTGACTCACACAGTACAATGCCTTCTGTAAAAGTTTCAACGATGCCATTTATTTCTATGGAATGTTATGCTGAGGTTAAATAAAAACAAAATATTAGCCATCGTGTGGCAATGGGACAGCATCTGACTGCAAACACGATTGGTTACAGGTTCGATTCCCACTCTGTGCAATGATCATTATGTCATTATTTTCGTTTCTCCGCACTGGTGAACAAGACCACGCACGGCGTTAAGCTCCACCATTCAACACGCAATGATGAATTTATAAACGAAACTAAGTTCTCTTTGACAAACGTGCTATGCGGGAAAATGTAAAGCTTAAAATTAAAATACTACATTAGAATTAATACAAAGTGCATGTGAAAAAGGCATTATTTCTAGTATAATTAAGTCAGTTTAATTACATATTATATATTGTCATTGTAACGTACATTTACAATCTCCTGCAGTACAAAATACTATATTCTTCATATTATAACCAAAAGTAAACGGCCTTACTTCATTAGTAATGGTTGTCGTAATGTTTTGGAAATGAATGCCTGATAAATACTTCTTCGATGCTACATTTCTAAATATCTAGTCGTATGTGATTTGAAGGTCTTGTTAATATATATACATACCTTTAAAAACGTAAAAGAAGATTCTAGATATATTGGAATGTATCTAGACTACTAACTGTAAGCGACAATACTGAGAGAATGTTTATATATTTTGTACTTTTTAATGGATTTGAAATTTTACGTGAAGCTCAAAAAATAATTACAGACTTGTTTAATTTTATTTGTTTAAACGAATTTAAGTACATCATTTAATATATTTGATATATTATTTTGGTTGTTATTTTTTTTATGTATTATATATTTGAACTTTTCATTTTTACAAGAGTGTCCCAGTTAACGCATAAAATACATTTTTCCTTAGCAAAGGTTTATGTTACTTGATACCAAAGGGTATTTCAAACGTATGGCGTATGTTATATTTACTTTAATAATTATATAATGCATTTCTAATAGATTATGATGGAAAAATAAGGGCAGTATTTTTCCTTCATAATCTATTAGAGATTCACTGGTCTTGATTCATTTCCTTCCTCGTTCAATGTTAGATCAATGTGGTGTCTCCACACCAGAAGCTGCTTAGTGAATATGATGATTTTGATTTTGATTTGAAAAGAAATAAATTTGTACTTCAGAAAACTGAATTTAGAGTACAAATTATATACGTATGAATCCGTTTTTAGATAATAAACGACAAGTAGGTTCAAAAGCTTATCATTCAATCATTAAGTGTCCAAAAGTCAGAAAAGAGATAGGCATCTCGCAATGTGAAAGAGATGAATGAAGTCGTTATAAAGTTACCATAAATACAATCGTATGGCAATCGTGAATTTAAATAGAAGCGTGGCTTATAAAGAGCAATGCTTGAAACATTTAAAACATTCCACACACTTGCTTGCTGCTGCGCCTTATGGTCGTTACCCTTTGCTAATTAATATATTATTTATTTCTCATTTTAAATCTTTTAAATTGCGACTTTAATTATATGACTACATAAATTTACTATAACTCTCTTGCAGAGGCCAGTATTTTATAACATTAAAGTCAGTCAGTGCGCTTGGACGGTTTCCAAGAGGCGCAGGTTCAAATCCTGTTGCTTTCAAATTTTCATACGTTTTCTAAATATGTTTTTCAATTTCCCAATTGTTTGATTAACACTTTAAAAAAGATTGAACAGTATATCAAATTGTATTAACAGTACAGCACGATATTACTTTAAATATTTATTTTTTATTAATTTAAATAATCTTAGTAATTAATTTTTACCTTTTTTAAACCTATGCCTTAGTTAAATTTGTAAACATCATTATATTATTATGCCATGGAAAAGTTTCGGAGCACTTTCTAAGAAAATTATGGCGACAGAGGAATATGAAATTTGACATACTTCAAGTTTAGTTACAGAATAAATGTAGGGAGAATTTTTTTTTTCATTATAGTCTATCTAATAAGAAATATATTTAAATATAAAAAATAAACCACAATATGATTGAGATTTACTTTTTATAAAGTGACATAAACGTTTGCAAAGGTTATATTTAACTTTATTCGTCCACGTCGTTTGAAAAATATAACAAATAAAATTATGTAAATCCATTTATAGAAATAATATCAGAAAGGTGTGTCACTAATTTTCAGCTTCACGTTATTAACTGTTATATACAAATAAATATAATGTAAAATAAATAACTAATGAAATATTTTTCCATACTTTTCCAGGTATCAGTAGCAGAGGTAGAACTTCGCGCCGCCGCAGAAGAGAAGGACAAACTGCTTAACGATGTCAACTACAGCAGCTTGCAGCACGATGAAGCCGTGACCAAGGCCAGGCAAGAAAGAGACGAGGCCATCGAAAGGAAGAAGGCCTCTGAGGTATGTTGAAATTATATACTTTTAAACATGAATATCTATTAAATATTTTGAATATCTGTAAATCCTTCAAGATCATAATGTCAATGATACTTGTCTGATATTGAACGCAGCAAAATTTGAAGTCGCGCCTCTTGACTACCGTTCAAGCGTTCTGACCGCTATTCCATGCGTTCTACATCCAGCTACGTTGAAATTCTTATACGCTTATTACAACTTATACTTGTTGTTAGCAATATCTGTAGAGAGGCTTTTCACGCTTTCCCATTCAAAACAGTACATATAAAGAGAACCTAGAGTGTTTAGTGGCGGAACTTATATTAAGATGATGTCCTGCTACGCCACGACGGTTTCAAATTATAAGAAATTGAATACCCCATGACTAAAATCGAACTTGCAACCATCGCAATTTTTAAAATGCGTCACGATGACATAGTATAAAAAGAAAGTGATATTAATGAAAATAATTTTCTTTTCCAGGTGTCTCTAGCCAAGACCAGGGTGGAGTTAATGCAAGCCAACAGCCAACTGTATGAAGCTGTGCGTCAGAAGATCGATCTCGGACAACAGCTGGAACAGTGGCAGGTACGTAAAGAGGCCTTATTTATATAGAGCTATATCCAGTTAGTATTTAACTTTTTTTTAAATAAACTTTAATGGAACTGAGATAAGTAAGTAAGGCAAGATAATAACTAGGTTCTCCACAATCCACCCGAAATCGAGCCATTGCATGTTCGGTGGCGGCTTAGTAGCTGGGCTTAAGAGCGCAGGTGATGATGAGGATGATAATCATTTCCCCAGTGGAAATCGGACACAACCAATCGCTTTCACAGTCGGGCTGCATCCACTGCGCCACAATAACCTCGTGAATAAATAATTTATAGTTTATGTTTGAAAAAATCCTAAATTTACACGTAAATGTTCTATACTATATAATAATTATAATGTTTGGTGACATGTGAAAAAATATTAATAATATTTTTTTATATTTACTTCATAGGCATATTTTGTTACCGTTTTTTTTATTTTTTTCTCATACTTAAGTGGATTTTGGTACGACTATAGGAACAGGGGATGGCTTTTGTGAACACACAAAGTAACCCTTTGATTAAATAACTCAATTTCTGAAAATTATAAAAATTTACCAATGTTCCTATTGCTATGTTATTGTAGTTTTTAAATGTTGCCAAATTCGCAATAATTACTATTTTATAAAGTTTTACTAAGCAAAATGGCCTTTTAAAATAGATGGACATGCAAGAGCTGATCGATGAGCAGATGAAGCACAAGCTCACGACTCAGGAGAAGCGACGAAAGCTACCAGCACCGACACCTCCGACGCGAACTTCAAGAATATTGGGATTTTTTCAACGATGATCACGCTCTTGGTACTCCCCGCCATAATATTTATTACAAAAACACAGGATAACCCAACTATGACAGTTACGTACAAAAATCCATCTGTCACAGCAGCCGCCATCTTGTTTTGTTATCAAATCAAAATGGCGAAAAATTCAGATAAGCATTGTGTTGGTATGAAAAATGCAAATATTATTGATTTCTATTTATGATTAAAAGTCACGACGAAATTGTCCCTCTAGGCGTTTGCAGCTCACACGTACAAACAATATCATCTGCTTTCATGGCGGCCATTTTGTGCACGACTGCAATGCAAATGGCGGCGTTCTTAATTTATAGCGTAGTTTTATATATGAAACCGTGTGATCGATACACGCTTGCAGTGATAGTGAGTGTGGTAATTAGATTATTCTTAGTGACTTTACGTATAATTTTTTATGTTTTACAGAATTTTATATTGGATAGTGCACTTATAGTTCGTGTGTATTTTAGTTTTTTCGGCCGATAATTGCCTTCATATTTACAAAGTTTAGGCAAAAGCTTAGGTTTTGGCAAAGGCTGTAAGCTAAATGCCTATTTAGATTAACTTTTACAGTGTCTTATTATGATAAAATAGAAAATTTGTAATCGATTTCAAATTTTAAAATCGAAGTAGAATTCGATAATAATCGATTTTTCATATTTTAAATTAATTGGTATCAATCGATATTTTAAGTGTTGCAAAATTTATATAAGACATATGTCTAAATCAATTTACAGTTAATTAGGTCGGCCGAGTAGAAATATTAAAACTTAGTTTTGGGCATTCCGTACAAAGTTATGTATAAGATATACATTCCATAGAGCGAGTATTAGAAAGCTGCAAGTTATTGAAACGAATGTATCATGTGCATATATAAATATTTCGAAAGAAAACGATTTTAACCTATTGGTTGATAAATCTAATATCATGTAACTTTTTTAAATATTGATTAGTATTAGAACTTGATTCATTCATTGAGCGAATAAATAATTAAATAATAAAAAAAAATTCGAGGAAATAAAACAATTTTTTACCTACAAAGCCTTCAAATAACATAAAACTGTATTTACCAATATAAAGTGTTTTTCTTTTTCAAATTATTCACGCCTGGTACGAATATAAATCAAACCTCCATTTTGTTCTAGTGCAAATTATAAAAATATCCAAATTTTAGATAAAGTTTGAATAAATAAGTTGTCTTAAATCAAGGGCGACGGGTTTTGTTTTAATTTTTTTTTGTTGCATGCAAACACCATAAAATATGCAGGCAGTTATTGCATATTTAGATAAAAAAAGTATCATTAAATTTGTGAAGCTTTTTATTAGAAAAACAAACAAAATGCAAAAACTAAATTAGTAACTCGTAGATTTTACTAAAATTATATATATGTCTGTGTTCGCCTTTGATTTTATGTAAACCAATAAACTTAATAATTTTTTTGTATTTCATCATAGCTTATTATAACAATAAATCAGTATATTAATGATAATTACTGTCGAATTACACTCAAAACGTAAGATTTGGTATATTTGTAAATAAAACAATAAAGTTTCACTAGAAGTGAATGGTGCACGCGTTAATTTTAAGTCCACGGTAATAATAGCCATAATATTATTAACAATAATAATTTAAATTAATTAATTAATTACTTAATTTAGAACGATCTGCTGCAATTTAGACTAATTTAAAAAAAAAATACTAAATAGAATAGTATAATATAATAGTAACTTACGGCCTTTATTTACAATGTAATACTGAATGTGAAATATGCAGTGCCTTAAAGTGGTCTTATATTTAAAAAAAAAACAATCTATATATAAAAGTGTTTAATGAAACTTCATATAATTTATAAGTGGAAGGAAGTCAAGCACTAAACAGTTGTGACATACTTGAAATTTATAAGTGTATAATATAATATCTTCGTGAATTATTTCACCCTATACAAAATTTTAATTTTCAATTCCCGCTTAGTAAGTTTTCACGCTTTAGACGCGTTTTTTGTCATTTGCCTACGAAATCGTATTAAAGGGGTGTGACTCTTTTTTTTTAAATGTATTTAATCCTTGCCTTCTGTTATTGGAAATATATATCTTATTCAAAATTTTTTAACGCCTTGTAAAGTGCCTTTAATTATGAATGTCAATTCTAATGTAACAATGAATTTAAAATCTGTTTTGGAATTTTAAACGATATCATTTTTAAACTACAATACTGCTATTAGTAACTTATATATACTTCAGATTACTGAAGTATATATATACATACATATTGGTTAGTTTTAATATTAAATTAAAAAAAACATTAAAAGAATTGTATATTTGGTCAAAAAAAAAAAACCCAACAGAAGTGTACTTAACTTAAATTTGCAAGAAAATATGTACTTACATTGGTATTTAATTTGTATAAAAATATACCTAAATATATAAAAAAGTTTTTTTTTAAATTGCTAATAACTTATGTCGCTCTGTTTTTGTATAAGCAAAAGTGTATGTTGACATTTTTACAAACAATATGGTAACACAAAGTGGAACTCAGAGACATTAATTTACATTTTATCATATATATATATATATATATATATATATATATATATATAAAAATGTATATATATATATAAATACACAAGCAAAGCATTATTATTTTATATGAAGACTGTCTGTAAAGTTTTAATTATTCCAATAATAAGCTGTAAATGTCAAACTTATGCTACTGTAAAATGCCTATCTACGATAAATCCCAAGCTTTTTCCAGTAAAACTTGATATTTAAAAATTTATTAATTTCGTACTTATACCTTGGTATAACTTAAATTTTACTTCTGAGAGACTCGGTAAATGTTGATTAGAAACAATTTGGGCTTTTTGCATCAAATTTGTTAAATATTTAAGTATTTTTTTGGAAAATCTTACAATCTATCGTAGTTCGGGCTTTTACAGTAACCCATACTGTATAAATAATAGGTTCAAACACGTTTTGTTGTAATTTATATACAAAAGTATATAGGCTTTTTAAATTAAACATAATTTAATTCGAATTTATATCTTGTTTACTAGAAAAACATAATAAAAAATAGATTTCTTTTATAACAAAACATATTTGAACTCAACGTCGTCGCGTCGTCTACTTGAAAGGATTCGAAAATATTATTAAAAATATTTTCTAACAAATTTATTTGAAATGATTTTTGTAATAGAAAATTAACTTTAAATATATAATATTGTATATATAAAATTGTAAGCACAAATACATGTTTTAAATTCAAATTTTTCTCAGACATTTTTAACTTCAGATTGTATCAAACAAACAATACGACAATGTATCTCTAAGAATCCACGCAAACGATCGATTATAATCGATTAAACTAACAAAATAATAATCATAATACTTTTTATTCCATAACGCAATTGTTCGAGTTTTTAAAATCGATTTTAACTTTTAATAGATTATAAAAGATCGTTTGTGTTGCATGAAATTATTAATTTAAATGTTAATTTTAATTTTTTAATCAATAATGGATTATTGCGAGACCTTTTTTTGAAGTACTTCACATTTATAAAACTTTCATGAATATAAACTTCAATAGGTGTAGTAATTAGACGGAACCGTTTATTTATGAAGTTCCGTCAGTTAACACGCCATGTCTTTTTTTTCTTTTTTTTTGTAAAAAGCATTGAGCGAAGACGTGTGTCACTAAGTCCTTTGAAAATTGTAAAATTTTTCGTTTTTGTCCTTGTTAAAATATATAAGTATGTATGTTTTTTTACATACATATTTATATATTTATGTAAATGGGTCTCGCATCTCGCATAAGTACTTAAATATCGTAATGTAATTTTAGATATAATGACTAGTTCGTAATTACACATTACTTATTAATAATTATGTGAAATTGTAATATTAATGAAATAAATAAAGTCAGAATTTTATATAGTAATTTTATTTATTTATTATTTTTTATAATATTTTGTTTCTAATACAGTTTTCTTCGTCAGAGAGAACCTAGTGTCGAGACACTCCGTTCTCCACTTTGCACACATAATCGAGACTTAGTGGCGGAGACCTAAACGTCGCGTTTTGTATTTTTCACTAGCGCGGACCAATGGAAATAATTAAATTATCATCGTTACACCCAGTGGGAATCGATACAACTAATCGCATTCAAAGTCTGACAATATCCCACTGCGCCACAATGGCCTCTAGTCTCTAGGCCGCATAGCGCATTACACTCAGTTGCAAGGTATGGGAAAAGCTTTCAATAGAGCAGACTTGAAATATACAAACGAAAACTAATGTTCATATTTAGATATCTTGTGTTTCTACTAGGTTATTGAATTCCCATGATTAAGTTAAATTTTAATACATCAATTGTCGCCCACAACTTTGTTTATGTCTTCTCGTTTTTTCCCGGTCCCGTAGGACTTTGGAGAAATCACATGCTAAATGCTTGTCAGTCAGTCAGTTAGTATCGTAAGCGTTTTATATATACATAGAGATAAACACACTTTTAGAAAACGTATAAAAATTTGAACGCACCGGGATATGCAAGATATTTTGTATAGTGCGAAATAATTGAAAAACATATTTTTAGAAAACGTATAAAAATTTTAATATTTTTTTGTTTTCTAAAAATATGTTTTTCAATTTCCTACACACATTAAAAATATGCTAAAAATACATAGAGATAAATAAAATAGCATGATTCAAATAATTTTTCAACAAACGGCTGTAAACTGTAAAGCTTCATTTGCATCGTGGTTTCATACATACAACCACACAATTTCTTTTCTTATTATTTTGTTATAAATACATATATTTTATATACAGCAATGCAAAAAGAGCTATCATTGTAAATAAATATCTATAGATTTCTAAGACAAAGGCAGAGTGCCCTTCTACATGATTCTGTTACAAGTATGAAAACCAATATTTTTCATTCAATATACATAATTAAACCCTCTTACGATATATATTTTAATATTTAAAATTAACCAAAAAGGTTTTATATTATAACCTATCTTATTAAAATTTAGTCTTTAACAAAAAATATCGTAATTCTTCTGTCACACATTTTTGGCACAACTTGCGTATCATTGTATTTTCTTAGTATAAAATATAATATTTACTTAATATATTGATTGTCACTATGCCGACGCAACCGGAACAGAAAACTGTGGACCCTGAAGCTGAACTCAGCAATGTACAGAGAACGGTATGATAAAAAGAAATGTTTACAATATTTTTTGGAAACGTATAAAAATCTGAAACTCGCCTCGAAGCCTCGAATCCACGACCGTCTAAGCTCTCTGACCACTAATTCATCCATTCAAATTTTCTTCATTGTAAACCTTAATATTAATTAATTAAGAAGCGCATCGTGGCGCAGTAAGACAGCGCCTGACTAAACGAGATGGTCGTGGGTTCGAATCTCACTAGAAAGATTATATTTAAACAATTTTCTTTTCTCCACTTTCGTAAGACTTTGGCAACGTTCGTTTCCGCCACTCACCACACAATGTTTCGAATACGGGCGGGAAGTAAGAACGACGTGTCTTGACACTAGGTTCCCTCTGACTGCGGTAAAAAGCGTGAAGCTGAAAAAAAACTGTGATGGTTGATTACGCCATAGTTTAAGGATTTCTTTTCGAGGGAGTATTTATTATTTTAATATAATTTCATTTCTCACAAAAATGTTGCTTAAGTTAATGGAATATGAAAAAAAAAGAAGTAAAATAAAAAACATATTGCCATCTTTGACTAGAAATACTAAAACAGCCGTACCTTAAAAAAATACTTTGTTACAAATAATTTATATGCAATAAATAATATATATATATACACATACATACATTTCAGTTTCAAAAACTCGCACCTATGTGCAGCGTGGAGAAGCGCGCGGGAGGAGAACCTCAACTAGCGCCTCAGGAGAAGCAGCTCGCAATACTCGCCACTGAACTCAAAGAGACGTTGCTGTGTATTAATGTCCGTATCTCTAATCCATAATAGTATTATTTATTTTTTGATTATTACTGAGCCGAATATATTTATTTTAACCTAATAATAAATCTAAATTATACCTTATAAATGAAACTATTTAACCGGATTAATCGCATATATTTTCATTCATAGAAAATATATTTTGGACCACACTTGCATATACTTATAGACACTTTCTCACACACACTTTAAATTAGTGTGTGGTCAGAAGTAGTCTGCTGGCGAGACACTTTGATTAAAATAGTTTCAATTAAAATGTATAAAAATCCTTGCGTTCTCTGATTTTTTGCATAGTAAGGCTTATCTAGACGTAATTAGACCAGAGGTAATAAGACCGCCTTTACATCAAAACTGTACTCCCGTTTTTTTGTATTTAATTATTGATATACTTGAAAAAGACATTTTATATGAAATTTTTATACGTTTTCTAAATATGTCTTTTTCAATTTTCTTAGTGTGCGAATAACACTTTAAAAAAAATGTTAAAAAATATATATTGATATACTTGTGTTGGTGTAATAAAGTATCAGAGCGAATTTACATGCAAGCTACTGCAAGCGCCAAGCCTTTCTTTTCAAACGCTTAAATATAATTTACAAGCTCACGAGTGTGGTAGCTTGTTCCTAAGAAACTGCTGATTGTGCTGCATCAAAACCCGGCACTGGCCCGGATCGGTAACAAGCTCTTGCAAGCTGTCACAAGCTAAGCTAAACACCCTGTTTCCACACGGTTGTGTTTGTGGAAGCTTACCGAGTTTTTTGCCAAACATTGTTGTTATTATTTGTTTAATTTAATAAATGCATTAAATTAAACATATAATAACCAATAAATAGTAAAAAAACACTTTTTTTTATATGTTATATAGCTTGCCAAAAAGGGCCAGCACGCCTTACGCGATAACCTAACCAAGCAAGGTACGCGAAAGTCCATAGTCGAGTATGAGCGGTTGGAGAGCGAACTAAGGGATGAGAGAGCTCAGCAAGACGAACTCAACTGTCTGAACTACCTCGCGCAGAAACAACTTGTGGAATTGTTAAAGAAAGTGCCGACTGAGGCCGATGTAAATATATTATTTTGATATATCTTCTATGTATATATAATTTTTGCGTTTTGGTACTGAAGAGAAAGCGCGGCGTTGAGTTCCGCCAATCAACACGCAATTTCTCGTTTTTGGGCGGAAATTGGAGATCGGAGGGCGGGAGGGATCTTTGGTTACCCTGCTTTGCGGGAAACTACGTATGGCTGAAGAAAACAATAGACAATGTACAAGCGGTACTATTGGGTATAAAAAATGGATTTAGTATGTGGGTAGGTTCCTTTGGGATTAGTAAGAGTGGTTTCTCGTAATACCTACGAGAGCATATTAACATGGACATCAAATGAGATTACATTTCCCCAATCGGATACCCGCCCGGTATCCGTAAATTGACTCACATAAAAAATAAAGGTTAGGACCTAACCTAACCATTCCTTCGAGAGGGGATCAAACCCACAACCATCTACAACCAGCCACTATCACAGTGCGCCATGATGGCCCCTAAACAAATTTCGATGACATAATATTTGCCAACACTTCTTGATATTAACATATTGTATCGTGCCAAAGGAATTAGCAATGATCGAGAACGCTAACAACCGTCTCCGGCGTATGGAGAACCGCCTCGACCTCGCCACGAAGCGCTTCTGCTTAGTTAACACTGATAATAAGAAAGTGCGGGAAGAAATACATCGGCTGCTTGTTGAAAGGTTACTTATTTTAAAATATGTAAAAATAATTATAAAAAAATGACAAATTAAGCTAAGCGACACCCTCAGAATCGTTGCTCAATATTTAATTGACATTAAGTCGGTAAATTGTATAATTTACGCATCTTAATGATTTATGTTAGTTATTCTATAATTAAATCTATAAATGTGATTAAAGTTTTCATCCCGACTTTTAATTAAAAATATATATATTTTTTTAACATTCTTTAAAGTGTTATTCGCACACTAAGGATGTAGAACGCATGGCTTAGCGGTCAGAGTGCTTGAACGGTTTTCAAGAGGCTGGGGTTCAAATCCTGCTGTGTCGAAATTTTTATACGTTTTCTAAATATGTCTTTTTTTAAGAAAATCAAGACTAGCTGTACTTGTACATGTAACGACTATACCTTAAAAGAGTGCCGGATCTATGTTGAAATCCTTGATTCGGATTATAAAAAGCGTGTTGAGTGTCGGAACTTTGTCTTGTCATTCATATCTACGAATACTATAAAAATAATTTTATTACAACATTCATCCGCGTGAAATCTGAACCCACAACCATCACGTTTCAAGTCAAACGTTGTCCCACTGGGCTACAAAGGCAACTATTACTATCTATACATATAATAAAAATGTAACTGATAGCTGTCTGTACATGGAAGGTATATAAAAGAAAATACTATTGGAGGCATTTATTAATATAATACCACCCAAAACAATGATTTTTAATATCAAAAATAGCTGAACCGATTTGAATGCAGTTTTGATTATTGCATTGTGGTAAACTTCTCTTAAATAAAAGCGTTACAACCAAATGGTTTGTAATACAATATGAATTTAAGCAAAGTTTGTGATTTAAGTAGCGGGCGGGCGAAAATGCGAAATAGTTAAGTCAGTACCAGTTTACGCAGGGGAAGCCGCGACCGGGTCGCTAGTTTATAATAAAATCTATGGCTCTTACGTACACTAGTACAAGTACAAAAACACGAATTTACAAGAGAGCGATTTGAAGGTTGTTAACATTGTAATTTTGTTATTATTCAAAGTAAACTAATTAAACTGTCTAAATGCTTAATATTGCATATTTAGAATAAGACACTGTGTTGAATATCACCATAATGGCACCTAATAGGATATGAGACACTACCACCGCACCACTGAACCTCACCACTACACTACAGCATAGACTGAAATTTAGATCATTTTCTTTCCTTTTGAACCATTAATTAATTTATTTATTTAATACACTAACATTAAACAGAGAAATATACATAAATAGGAGTACAATATCGATGTAAAGGCGGTGTTATCACCGGTGATCTCTTCCAGGCAAATACAATATAATAAAGGACGCAAGTATCCAGGTCCCCTCTCAAAAAAGGCTCTAGCTTGGTGTATAAATGTTTTAAATTCTCTATTAGAAATATTTTCTTTGAATAATGACAAAACTACAACCTTAGGAACCTTCAAATACAAATCCTGTCGAAATTATAATTCATTAACGCTATATTTTAATAATACCCATAGAAACGACTTCAATATACAGTGGAATCGCACCATCGGCAAGCTGGTGAAGGGCAAGGAGTACTTGATGGATATATTTGAAATTGCCGCAAATGCGTTCGGTGATAGGGACGAGTGCTGCAGAAAAGTGGAAGCGTTGAAATGGAAGGGCCTTTTTCAATTAAACAGGGATATATCGGTTAGTGAGTACATACAAATTTAAATTGAAATTTTTAACTCAATTCGACATGTATATTGTTTTTTTATTACAGTTCAAGCATAATTTATTACAGAGTTGACCAATTTTGATAATTTTTTTTGATGATAATGGAAATTCTGAAGTTGTAACAAAAATTCTAACCTTAAGGGTAGAAAAACAGTCGATGATGGCATATTTACTTTGTCTAATTACACTGAGTTATGTGTATATCTCTCATACTTTGTAGTTGGACTCATGTTAATAATTTTATCGGTTAATTTTTTTCGTTAAATAATTTATATAAATTTGCTCTTAAACGGATTAAGTCAAGTTAAATAATTTTATTCAAAATAAGAAGATACATTCTTAATTTTTTGAACGTCAAATAATTTAATTTACCACCGTTTCAATAAAGTTAATGCCTCAGACCTGAGAAGAACCGGGGCAAAGACTCAGCGGGACTTACAGATTTACTAGTGACAATAATAGCTTTGAAATAGCCGGAGCTGGAGCGAGCATTTCATTTCTCATTTATAAAATAGTTAATTTGGCAATAGCCTGTGTTGAAGTGCTGATCAGTGTCTCGTATGAATCTGAATATTTAGTGAAGTTACAGCCACAAATCTTGTATATAAGGCAGAGAAAACGAGCTTGTCAAACTATTGTCCTATACTTTGTTATGTTACATTATTTATAAGTTAATGCCTTTAAGAATATATATCAGGTAATCAAGCAAGAAGGTTTTTACTCAGAAAGAAGGCTATTTATCTTTGTTTTTATTAGATAAATTGCAGCGTTAAGTTACGCCACTTGCCTGTTACTCACTAAGCTTATTCACCATTTCACAAAACCCAAAAGGCCAAACAATAAATAAAAATTTGTTCACACAAGATTTTGTAAACTTCTAAAGTATTTACGTAATGTTAACTTTCAAATATTTAGGAAATGCAATCTTACGAAGGAGAGCTGAATCACTTGGCGAAACTAGAAGAGTTTCTCAGAGTGAAGGGTTCTAGAAGGATCTGTGAGGCTGATGAGAAGGAGGAAATGAAGCGTCAAGAGGAGATACAACGGTGCGAGCAAGAGATTGCCGGATATGACGCGCTGCTGGAGGAAGTGTTTGTTAGTTTTTTTTAGCTTCAGACTGTATGCCGCATAGCAGGGTAGTCAGAGAAAACCTAAAATCATCGTGGCACTCCGTTCTCCGTTTTCCGCGTTGAGTGGTGGAACTCAGCGCCACGCTATATCTTAGATGCCAATACGGAGAGATGAAAATAATTTAATTATAATCATTACCCCCGAGTGGTACTCGAACCCACAACCAATCGCGTTTACAGTCAGACGCTCGCCTACTGTGCCAGGATGTCCTCAATCTCGTGTTTGTAATAAAACTGTAAATAAATAAATACGTATAAATATTTGCTAATATACAAATAAATTGTTCTGAAATTCAAAATTCTCTTAAAGATTCTAAGCTGCAACGTTCAAACTTTACACAATTCTATTTTTTTTTTTGTTTAAGCATACAAAAGCAGCTACACGCTTTTCCTTTAGCCCTCACAGACGGCTAGTCACAGAGAACCCAGTGTCAAGGACACTCCGTTCTCCATTTTGTCCGTTTGTTTGTTCAAATCAAGTTTCTTTTAATATTCACGCATATTGTGGGGCAAGCAGAGAATAAGATCACTTTCTTTCATGAAAACTATGCTATAGAGTATCATATATGTCTTGCCTATGCTCTAAAGTTACGGACCGTGTGTCCGTAAATAATTAATAATAAAAAAAACATATAATAATTTAAATAATCATTGATTCATATTAACTTACTGCTTTCCTCTTCTCTCTTATTTGTTTTTTTTCCGTCAACATACTCAACGTAAAGACACACTATTATAACTGATTTGTTATATAGCTTGAAATATTGAATACTTCAGTTTGCCCTGAACTGTTTAGACAAGCTCGTGCGGCGTCGAGTTCTGCCTCGACACAATAAACATATGAACGTTCAATTGATTTTTAATTTTAATTGCAGGCGTTTTTATTTTGTCAATAGTGGTGTGACGCTTTTATATATGAAAAACATTAATTTATTTAATAGTCTATTACATATAAATGTTAAGCGAATATATTTTAGAATTACGCTGGCTGCGACAGATTAGCAACAATCATTAATAATTTCAATTCGTGTGAAATACAAAATTTTTCTATGTTCGTCTTGTTGTGCGAAGTGCTGCAAGAGTCTATAATACTCAGACGAGACCTTGAAGGGTTACGGCAGAGAATTAGTAAGAATAGTTTTATTATATAATGATACTAGTTGGCACTCACAGCTTCGTTTGTGTAATCCCGATTCTCCCTTTTCCGTTGGAATTTCTGGAAAACCTCTCCTATTCTTAATTCTCCCCCACACCACCCCAAGGAAGCTAAATGCTAAATTTTAACGTTCTAGTACTAATTTGGGCTGTGTGTTGTTTGTCAGTCACTCAGTAACGCATAACTTTTATATATACTATACAGATAATAGAAATGTGCTTACTAAATAAATAAATACAAATGAATCAATATTTAATGATTATCAGAAGTGTACACAATGTGTTCAAACGAGGCAATGAATGTAGCGTTTTTATGTTAGACAAAGCGAGTCGTTGAGCTCCGCCCAACTCAACATGCAATGTCTCGATTTCAGTAGGAAACTGGAGAACGGAGAGTCTTGACAATAGGTTCTCTCTGGCTACACTGTTCTGGGGGGAAAAGCGTGAAGCTTATTTCGTTGATACTTTCATTTAGCTATCGGATATTGTGTCTAGTATGACCTGGTATTTTATCTCAATATAAATATTCCATTTAATGGAGTTTGAATTCAAAAACACAGCATCGATACACAAATTAACGACATTAATTTTTTCATCATTCAAATCATTAATTGACATAAAGTGGACCAACGCGAGATGAATGAAGCGAAAGAAGAAAGCGAAGACATAAAACTTGATGAATATAAATTGGACGTAGAAGAAAAACGCGGCAGAACCCAACATGCCCGTGACGACAACGAATTCGCTGACGCCACCATTGTAAAGGTTTTAAGAGGAATCGATGATCTTGTGAGGTATATAATAAATTTACCATTTAGATTTACCAAAATACTGTTCTTACCATATTAATTGTCGTTGCAGAAGTGCCTATTAGCACAACACATGAATTTTTTTACCGTAAAATGTGGCAATTTGTGGAACGTTTTACCGTATTGCTTATATTCGTCATACTAAATCGCCCAACATCCTTAAAATACATCCTTGAAGCGTTATTAATTGGCAATACAAAATAATAATTATATTGTATATGGAATTATTTATGTATGTATAATATATTTGGTATTTACTATTATATAAGTACCTACCCAATTTGATTATGGCAGAGGGCAATTTTAAGAAACACTTCATCTCCATATATAAACTTTGTGTATTTTTAGTTCTCTAACGGAATAATTTTCGCAAAAACTTGTCCATAGTTTTGCATTCGTTATAGAAATCAAGATATTGGTTTCGTGTGTGTATTGATACAAAGTACAAGTAATTTATCTACGGGTATCCTATAAATTCTATATTATGAGTTCCTTTGAATTTTATTTTAATAATGGAGGCAAAGTGTGGCTGGTTGATTAACACACTAGCGGTTAGGTTATCTCTATACATTGTGGCATCATAATAAAATTTAAAAAGGAACCATATATATATATATATATATATATATATATATATATATATATATATATATATATATATATCCCAAAGCTGAAATTGACCTTAATAGCAAATGTAATTTGAAACAGCATATAAGCTAATTATGCCTTTCTCCTAACCTTATAATAATCTTACATAATATTTCATCAGACTGGCAAGATGTGACGTCACTCCAGTATTATCACTTTTGGGAAACCACAAAGAAGTCACTAAATGGAATGTACGCAAATTCCTTAAAATTCTCGAATCTGAAGTTAAAAGCTTGATTGAGGTTGTTTATGGCGCTGTTAAGGTGATTGTTATTTAATAATCATATATTGCGAAAGCTATGACTAATATGTTTTTAGATGACAAGGCTCTGAAGGTACAATCACACGTAATAATTAATTAAAAACAAGATTCAACTTTATTTCATGCAAGCTTTTGTTTGTTGATATATGAATAAGTATTTATTAAAATAAGATGATTTCAAAAAAATAACAATTTGCAAGTAACCTATCTCCGGCGCTTTTCTAATTTTATAATATAGTTGATATTAGATTTAAATTACCTCTGAGATAGACGATATTATCTTACTTCACTGTTTCTTGCTTGAAATGAAATATTTGAATTTGAAATGTTGAATTGATGTTTTGCCAAGATAACGATGCCGATATGAAAACAATTGTGCCTAGAACTGGCAACACTGTACGTCGATAATAGGCTGAACATGTTTAATTCATAAGCGAGTATATAATTGTTTGTTTTTTAATTGCAATTTACATTACAATAAATTAGAGTATTAGATTATTACAAGGAGTGTTTTGACACTAGGTTCTCGCTCAAATTTAAGATTCATTTAACACTTCAATTACTGATATACACGAGACAACATACACAAGTATTGCTCATAGAAAGCTTTCGATGAGCAATTTTCTTCAATATCTTTTTAAGGGAACGGCAAACACTTAATTATATGTTTCACAGTCAAGTTTAATAATTACATAGAAATACAAATAAAATCTAAAAATAAATAGTTTTAAAAAACTAACAGAAATATTTGTAAAATGAACTCTAAATATTTTTAAAGCCACCAGCTCCAACGCCAAAGGCTCGAAAGGGTCCAGCACCGGTCACAACAAAACTCGTCGCCGATCCACACGTAGAAGTAATTCGCCCTAACAGAATTGAAAAGCTTGTACCATATCAGCCTTGTGCTTAGTAAGTAGAAACTAATGAGGTATATTAAAATATGTTATTGGGCTGTAAGTTTTGTAGAACGATAATTGGATTTATTTTACATTGAATATAAAAATATATATATATTACAGAAATAACAACTAGTAGTTAAGGCATCAAGTGTTAATTGTAAATAAAAAAATATATTTTAATATACAATTCATCTTTTTTTTGAGTATTAGCTTGATGTAAATATAATGATTAAATGGCAATGTATGTATGAAATTTTATATTTTCTTAGTTGCGTTGAAGATTATATAATGAACTTGGTATTTGAGACTCCGGCAATTCCAGCCGATAGAGAATACGTAGAAGGTATCTTTAATTTAGAAGATGTCAACACTAAATTTGGTATTTTCACTTTGACAATTCCTGCGTAAGTTATTAATTAAGTTTATTTATTATTGATTAACACGATTTGTTATGATAAAACTTATTTATTATAATTTATTTACTATTAATAATAATCATTGTTTTAAATATTTTCAGTAAAAGGCATCCATACAGAGGACCTAAAAAGGATTGATTTACATATTTTTTATCTTCATTTAGATTTAAAACTTTTATAATTAATAAATTTATTTCATACAGAAAAGGGCTTTATTATTTTAAATAACGATGTTTTAAATTTCTTCTTTTGCTAATATTTAATTTAATATACGCTTGGCAACCTTATTTGTTAAATAACACAACGCAACGTGTGGAAAAATTTACCATATACCATATTTTATTTAAAGCAATAGATATTTAGTATCCAAAAAAGTATTTACATTATATTCATCTGACAAATTTTTAAATCGTTGTTTTAACTTTTTAATAATTATTATTATTAGTATTCAATGTATTTAATATTCTATTATTATAATCATAGCAAATAAATTTACCCACAGATGTGTTAATTAAATATTAAATTAAATTTTAATATTATAATGACAATTTACTTTTGTTTTATTTTTATATATAATCTGTTCAATTTAAGTTTTTTTATAACTGGAAACACCGGCAATGTATATAATAATCTGTTTGTGTGTGTGAGTGATGTCTTGGACTCTCCGCCATTGAATTTCATTTTGCCGAGAATTGAAATAGGTTGTGCCTTTCGTAATCGGCAAAAATCTAAACAATCCTTTTTCTATTACTAGTTCTATTTAGACATATTTCGTGCACAAACGTTATATCCAATGGCTGACAGAGACACAGATGAATTAAACATCGATAACGTAATAAAAAAATTATTAAAAGGTAAAGAACAAATATTTTAAGAAGTTTTTAAAAAGTGTTCACTCGTTTATTTAGTGTAGTACAATTTTTTGTTATCACTTTTTGTTAATATTAAATTAAGTGATATTAGTGAGTTAAGTGTTGGTGTTATGCTTATATTTATTTTCAGTGCGAGGCGAGAAGCCTGGCATGAATGTACAGTTAACGGAAATCGAGATTAAAGGGCTATGCTTGAAATCCAGAGAGATATTTCTGTCACAACCTATATTACTTGAGTTAGAGGCGCCGTTAAAAATATGCGGTAAGTTTTTTTATAGTTAATTTGCGTATTATACATTAAAAAGCCACTTTCGAACTTTCTAAGTGCGAACATACTTTCAATAAAGTTAAAAAACTAAAAATTACTTAATTATAATAATTTTAATTATACAACTACTCTCGTTTTTATTTTTCATTACTAAGTTAATGTTTCGGTCAACCAAATTTCGTAAGAAATATTATTTAATTTCTTTAATAATTTAATAATTCGCTTAATAATTAAAAGAGCAAGACACTATCCTCCTCGAATATATAAAGGCGTTATTACATTTTATCTAGGAAATATGTTAAGTGTGTTGTTGTATAGTACAACTTAATGCATTTTTAATGTTTTATCAACATTACAGTATTCATATAATATAGAAATATATTAGTCAAATAAAGTTTGGTTTCAAATTAATTGTTGTTTGAAAATGATTACAGATAATGCTATTTATGCATTGATGTAAATTTAAAAGGGTATTTTATAGAAGCAATTTTGAATCAAGATAATTGTTTATTTATATAATAGAATATTTATATATTTACACTTTTTTCCCTGTATAGCAGAGTGAACCTAATGTGAACCTAAATACAGGACATTGCATGTTGAGTGTTGGAACTCAATGCTTTGTCATATCACCAGAGCTGAGAAATGAAAATATTTTTAAATATATACAAGACTTTGTAATCAAATGTATAATTAGTATTGTAATATATATTTAAGAACAATAATAACATGCTAAAGTACCTGTGTGTGTGATTTTCATTCACATGGAATTCTTAAATTAAAGTACTCTTGAGTTACTCCCTATTCCATTAGCAATCTGAGAGTAAAATCGGTCCAGCTGTTCTGGAGATCAGCTGGTGCAAACATATGAACAGACAAAAATTGTAAAAATGTAATTTTGATATATGCACTGTGAATACATATGGATTTAGTATAAAGTATTTTTTTATATTACAAATAGACACTTATTTTATTTACTTGTCTCCTATGTCAATTATACAAAAGTTAAATTTTCCTCAATACTAATAAAATATTTCATATAGTACATATAGTATTTATGATACTTATGAGAATAAAATACTGTATGCTTTTTCCTGCATAGTGGGTCTGAGAACTAATGTGAATAAACTTGTGTGAATTGTGTTAGTTTCATTCGAACAAGTTCACCAGCTTGGGAGACTAATTTTGCTTAAGGCTCGGATCTTTATAGCAAGGGGTAGCAGAAAAAGCAATACCTTAAAATTGAAAGAAAGAAAATTGAACTAATCAAACCACTAGCTTGTCTTAAACATGACATCTCTAAATAATATTAAAGAATGTTTTTTCCCCTTGTCTACAGGTGACATTCACGGTCAATATTATGATTTGTTAAGGTTGTTCGAATATGGCGGTTTCCCACCAGAGTCGAATTATTTGTTCCTCGGAGACTATGTGGACCGCGGCAAGCAGTCACTGGAGACCATATGCTTGTTACTTGCATACAAGATCAAATACCCTGAAAACTTTTTTTTGTTAAGAGGGAACCACGAGTGTGCTAGCATTAATAGGATTTATGGGTGAGTGTAGTTTTATATTTAAAATGCACATGTATATGGATTTTTCAGTAGCGTTTATTATTTTTTTTAAATAACTGACAGTTCATATTGTTTTTTATTATTTCAATTATGTAATTGTGTTTAACTTATAGTTATCCATTGTCTTATGAATCATATGTTTCTTTTTACGAGTTTGACTGTTTAATTAAATATTTACTTTGAGAACCACTACAATGCGGAAATACCTAGTCACTGACAAATATTAAGTCAACAGCTTCATGCCAAATGTTAATGAATGCATGCATGCTCAAATGATACTTTAAGTCTATATACATATTTAAAAAAAAAAACTAATTTATATTTTAAATAATTTAAAATGTTTAAATTGTTTTTAATTTTAATTTATGTATTTTACTAGTCTCATTAGACATCTAGTTAGGATTTGAAAGTGGGTGGGTGGGAGCAAAAGTTTTACATATGCATAACATTTTTTATATAACATAATATATGTGCACTTTCTTAATTGCTTCTTGAAGAATCCTAAGCATCTGGCTTTCACACTTAACAGCCGAAATTCGAGATGTTTGTATATAAAAAAATATATGTAATACTAGCTACCCGCTAGCGGCTTCGTATTTTCAGCGGCCTTTTAGTAAAATTATGAGAGTCCGAAAAAAAATTAAAATAAAAGTAGCCTGTGTTCATCCCAAAATCCTCAACTCAATCTCTATATAAAATTTCATCATAATCGTTTCAGCGGTTTAATAGTGATGACGTCACAGACAGACAGTGTTACTTATTAGGATGGTTTTTTTCCTTTTATATATATATATATATTTATTACGCCTTGTGGCCACCGTGGCGCACTGTGACAGCGTTCGGGTTTACGCGCGATGGTTGTAGGTTCGATTCTCAATGATGGAATGCTTATATTTAAATTAGTGTCTCGATTTTCGGGCGGAAAGTGGAGAACGTAGTGTCTTGACACTAGGTTCTCTCTGACTACGCGCTGTGCGGAAAGGAAGCGTAAAACTTTATACATCTTAAAATTATGCAGAGTTGAGATTATTGTGTAAAATTCAACGTACACTTTCAGGCGAGACTTGCCTAATGTTGGCTAAAAGTGGCGGAAAAAAACACCACACTTTGTCTATGAAACATAAAAATGAATTTGTAAATTATATAATATTCTTTTAATTCTATAATATAAATAAATATTCCCCTCGAGAATGATTCGTGTCGACAAACATCGTGTGCGATCAGGCTCATTTTCACTGCGCCTTAATTAAATGGTATGTCGCAATGAAAAAATTGACGTCATTCAAGTTTATTAAAAGAATATTTTCCCATTTCTTTCGAACTCGACAGTTCATTGATAAAAAATATCATCACTCATGCTGTAATCAGACTGCAGACGCTTTAAACAAAAGAGTTTTTTATACATACACATATATCATCTTTCTTTGTTTTTTTTTTAAGATATGTATGTACGTAAATTTGTAATTTTAAGTATTTTCTGTTATATGTTGTGAATTGTATATTTACCCAAGAAATTTTTCATTTTGAGCTTCAAATTTAAATCTTTTTTAAAATAATAACAAGACTGACCTACTGCGAACATATATAAATGGTGCATATTTTTTGTTTATTATAAGGCTTTGAATTATTACCACATTACCCTATACTAATATGACAACAATTCAAAGAATGTATATACAATCTAGAAACCACGTCAGCTTCAATAATTGTATTTCTATTCTACTATATTGAATATTAAATTATATTCGATAAACTATGCGAACGATCTCGTTCGGAAATTGGAGTACGAAGTGTTTTGACACTAGTTTTCTGACTGGGGTAGTCACTGCAACGCAGAAGAGGAGGCATGTATTATTTATTGAGTATCTCTCGAAAAAGTTCTCGGGTTCAAAAGAACCCGGTCCTTCGGAAGGCTTGTCTGAGGGGGGAGGGGGACACGGGTCCAACACGTAGAGGCCCCTTAGAGATAGCAATCTATTTTACTGTGACGCATCAGCCGGTATCCATATGTGAGTAACCACCGGTAATTGCCCTTAAGATGGTCACCGGCTAATGCTTAGGAACTATGGGTAAAATGGAAATTGTGTACATATTGTGTTATTTAGCATTACTAGTGTAGCCACAACTAGGAAAATGTATTACATTAAAAAAAAAAAATCTAAACCCTTGTAAGATCGCCAATAACGTGTGAGTCATTGCGCTGATTCATTTGCAAGGCCGGTCGTGTTTCAAGTTTGTATTGCGTGTTAAATTTTTGTTTGAGTGTTACTTAATGTTTGTTCTCATTTTTGCCCTTTTTATTTTCAAATAATTACGGCATATAGTCCGTAATGTTAAATCCGTAGCATATCTAATCTTGGATACGGATAAAGATGTACGAAGCATATTATATTATGGATATAATAGTATTTCGGTATAGCTTTGGATGATTTCGGTTACGAATGTTTGATTTTTGAGAAATACAAGTTTAGGCCACTTGTTTATCAAATTCTTTTTTGTTTCACATCACTCAAGATAACCTAAGATAAAGTACCTTTATTTTTCTAAATTATCTATTATTAAGTTCTATGTTTGAGTCCTCCCATATCCGAAATTGCTTATATCAGATTTCGTATCGGTAACGGATAGTTTTTTTTTAATTTCGGATATCCGATAGCGTCGATTACGGTTACATCAATTATCTTATATCCGGTCTGGTTTCCATTATCTAGCCTACATTAGTCTTAACGAGGTTAAAATGTCTGCCTGTCCACCCTCTTTAAGGCATGAGTTTAATAAATAAACTAATAGAAACACGCTTGAATTTTTTTACCTCGTCTGGTTTAATTGGTCTATACGTATATGAATATTGTATTGTCATCGATCAATCGATCGGACACGTGTGCATATTTACTAGCAAATGAGCAAAGCAAACAGAAAGTGAGTCAAAATATTCCATGATTAAAATATCGATAATCAAAATAAATTTTAAACAAAGAGTTTTAAAGGATCGAAGGCTGACGTCACCAGTGTTTAAAGATAAGGTTGATTAAGTATCAATTCAATGAGTAATTGTTATGATTCGTTTTTTTGATTTGTAATTTATTGTTTTAATATATATTCTAATACTAGCTACCCGCTCGCGGCTTCTTTTACACGCCTAAACTGTTTCGTTTTCTCGCCCACCACCCACGTTCTCCCCCCTTAAATTACACACTGTGCTCAAATTATTGTAATTTTTTCGTTTATGAAATGTTTATGTTTATGAAAAAATGTGGTAACATCCCCCTTAACATTTAGTGTTTATTTCATTTTAATCGGTGAAAGGAAATAAACACTAAATGTTAAGGGGATGTTACCACATTTTTTTAGATCGCTTGACGTTAAAGAGTATAAAAAATGGGTTTTATATGCAATGTTAAATTCAAATGACATATATTCTAGTAGACATTTAATAGAGACCATGGTAGCGCTGGTAACATGTACCACCCGGCTTAGTGATTGATTGCTTTTAGTACAGATTCGAATCTTAAGTAAATTTACTATTAATTACCGAATTAAATATGTAGATCGGTTTCCTCAATCTGGAGAGACGTGGAGAGTAAATTGACACATGTAAAAAAAATGTAGGCAAAAAAATACATAAAGTTTTTTACAAATTGAGTCGCGCTGAGTCTTCCCAGTAAGTAATCTAAAGAAGACTTGTGTTGAGAATGACTCTGTATCTCTGACTTCTACTGAGCAAATAAACAAAACATATTATTAATATAATATTTTAAGTCATCGTGGCACAGTGGTGCAGCATGTGAGCGTAAACGAGATTGGTTGCGGGTTCGATTCCCAGTCGTGAAATGATTTTATTTATAATAATTTGATTTCCCCACATATCTCGATTGTCGTCGAGTGTCTTGACACTAGATTCAAAATCAGAATATTTTTTATTCGGATAAGTTGTTACAAGAACTTTCGAATCGTCAATTAACATGAAATGTCAGTATTGTCAGTCCTAGCGAAAGCTACCACTGTCTCGGAAGGTAGTTGTTGAGAAGAGCCGGCGAGAAGCTCGACAGTTGCTCTTTTCAAATTTAGTTTTACAATAAGTAGACTCCCGAGTGAGCATCTACAGCATTTAATTACACACATTACCATAAGAATAGTATTCCTGGACAGAATAATATAATTTCCTCTATAATATAGTTTTTATCTTGATTTTAAATTGTATAAATGAAATGGCAGGGAAGTATGAAATGATTTGTGCAATTTTATTATGAATTCGTATATTTTGTGACGTAAATGATTTATTCACCTATTGGGGGCGAAAACTAGGAGTAATCAGCTTACTTTTACTTCTTGTCGTGTCTATTATTGTTTTTTTTAATAATCAAGTATAAACAAAATATTATTGTCGATATATTGTGATGCAACAGTAAGGATACACCCGTTTTCTTAAAAGTTCTCGCAAATTGTCCCGAGCTCCCGATGTTGTAAATAGCCCCCGCACAGCTCTTTTTTTAATTAGAAACTTCTTTCTGACTGAATTAAATATAAGGATTTCCTCAATCAAAGTCAGTGCAGAGTGAGTTACCACTTGGTTCTCTTTGACTTCAGGCCAAATTAAAAAGAATATATATAATGACAACTAATAATAATTATTATTACAATATTTTATCGTAACAAAACAAGTATGTCTTTTGATTTTTTTTTTTTAAATAATGATTGAGTACCGGCTTATCGTACGCACTTCGTGTATTATCCCAAGATTATAATATTATATAATATTTTAAATACGTTGAATTAGCTTAGCTATATGTTGTTTGTGGTCACTATATGCTTTGTTACCGTTGTTAATATTATTGCAAAAAGTCTTGGCTTTCTACACTTCGTAACATTTTCATTTTGAAATAGTAATTATATTCATATATATATTTCTGTAACAAACTAATAGAACAGTATAATATTATTTTAAATTTCTCAATCTTCATTTCGAATTTATTTTCAGTATAATTATGCTATCATATCACAGTTATAATAATCTGTTTTAATAACAGCATCAGGTTTCTCGTTAGTTTAATACGCGGTGAACATCCTGTATATGCGCCCGGCGGGGTTTTGAACTGGCTGCCTTTAAATATAAAATTTGGCCTCCAAATCCTTTGAATTCCTTTAGCTCGTTTTAGCACTAACTCTTGTAATGCATATTTTTTTTTATTTTCGGTAACGCTTCATCCAAACTTTCAACAGGTACTTTAGCCATAGCCATAATTTTAGAGGCCATCTCGGCTCAGTCCTACATCACTCAGTGCTCAGTCTATATACGAAATGGTTGCGGTTTCGATTCCCACTCGGGGGAATGTTTAATTTATATTTATTTTTATTTCACCGCTCTTTCGGTTCTCTCTGTCTAGTGAAATAAATATTTATAATAAAAGAATACTTTATTTTTTCTACTTTATTTTTTAAATTATTAATCGATATAGTATTGATAATTATAAGATAGTAGAGTGTGTGTATGCTTTTGCATGTCATTCCGTTCTTATCTATTCACATATTTCAGAAACATGAGTAATAATACCCTATGTTTTGAAATTACATATTATTATATAAATTATATCGCGCAATGGAAATAAAATGTTCGCTTCAGTACGTTGCAAAAACTAAAAATCACTGTCACTAATAAATAATATTAAATTTCTACACTTCTTAGATCTGAGTCATTCGAACTTTGGTGAACCCTTGGTAGATAATTTCACGTTCCGAAGTTAATGTAACTTCTTGTTTTGAATATAATTATTTCACTATGAGAAACTACTAAACCGTGGACGGACTCTTCTCACAATGTGGTCCATCCAATAAAAATTATAACAAGTTATGATTAGTTTCAATAATATTTTACATATAACAAATAAATATCACAGTATGTTACAGGATTATAAATTACCTTACCTTACTTACCAGAGCGGAAATATGAAAATAAATATAAATATAATCATTCAACCAAGTTGGAATCGAACCCATAACAAATCCCGCTTACGGTCAGATGCTGTCCCACTGCGCCACGAAGGCATCATTAGTTGAGATAAGTTTAAAGTTTTAAATAAACAAATAGCGTAGTATATTATCTATATATTATATAAAAGCGAAAACTTACTAATGCAGCAGGACGTTTTGTAAACTGCTTGATGTCGTACAAAGATGAAATTTGTTTTTGTTTATTTATAGTTTAGTTTTTTTGTCACACGTTCGGATTAAAGAGGTACACGAGCTTTTGCAAATTTGTGTGAAAGTATTTTTTTTTTGCTACAACCTTTACATTTGGCAGAGAATTCTCCACTTGTACACGGACAAAGTCGCGGACAACAGCTAGTAGTATAATAAAAGTTAGCTGGCATGCATTTTCTGGAACAGTGCTTATTAGTACTTGAGCGATTACTTCACGTGCTCAAATTTGCCAAGATAAGATTTAAGTGAACTGTGGATGTTGTACAGAAGCAATTATTTATATATATATCTATGCAATTTTACATATAGTATAGTTTTTATATTACTTTCGAACGTATAGCTCAATTGTAAGCGCTCAAGAGAGAGCTCAAACGTTATGTAAGAGGGCATCTAACAGTATATAATACTGCTATGTCAATATGTTCATAATTAATGAATTTTATTTTGTTTTGTGTTAATTTTTTGTATTTTAATAGATCAAAATTAAAGTTATTGCAACCTTTATTTAAATTGAGCTTATTCGCCATACCGAGGCACATTATTTTAAACAATGAAGTTGAGCTGATATATTAGTCTAGACTGTTTATTTAAAGATATATTAGTCTGATAATAAAACAATAAAACAAAAGCATTCGATACGGGTAAAGCTTGCGAATTATTTGCCCGACCTGCCTGAGTCATAAGAGGTGTAAGTATTGGCTTGCTTTCCATACGGCAATGCCTATGGTGAACTTACGCCTTATCGATCTAGAGTTGTGTGAAAGTTTTGATTTATATAATATTTTTTTCTACATATCTAGATTATATTTCATCTCTAGATTATATTTAAATTCTTTACTTGGTTTTTATTCTTAAGTCTATCGTAGCGCAGTGGAACAGCGTCCGACTGTAATTGCGTGTGGGTGCGATTCCCACTCGTAATGGGTATAATTTAATAATTTTAATTTCTCCGCTCTGGTGAATAAGACAAAACGCGGCGTTGACTGAGCGTCATTCAATACGCAATGTCTTGATTCCGGTAGTAAAGTGGAGAACGGAACGTCTTGACACTAGCTTCTCTATGACTACACCCTGCTATGCGAGGAAAAAGCGTGAAGCTGCTTTTATCTCTTCAATTCTCATTTGAAGGAATATTATAATTTTTACACATTTTTCACAGTCTTGAATGACTTTACGAGACGAGTCTAGACTCGTGAAGATAAAAAGATCATGCTCTCAGTTATATTCACGAAGGCAGCAATTAAATTAGTTTGTTTATCGTTAGAATACACTTATGTTAATTTAATTAAAAGGCAAACAATCGATACGGCGACTATGAGTATTAATACAACACATGTGTAGCTCTACAAGAGGATATATAAATATTTTACCTCTTTCACGCTAATAATTTCTCTATAGTGGCGTAGTTAGTAAGTATTTGACTAAACCTGATGTTGTAGATGCAAATCCGACTAGTGGAATATTTATTTTGTATTCCGCTAGTCTGATTGCCGACTCGAGTGCTAGTTGCATTTTTTTTATTTCCCTAATCTGATTAGATATGCAGATTTTTACTGTATTAGATTGTCTCGCTGGGAAACATGTAATGAAAGAAGTGACTTGCCACTGTTTCACATTACTCACAAATCGTATAATAATGATCTAATCGGTTTTCCTTTTCTTGCATTATTGGTTTTGTTGTATACTGCCAAATGAAGGAAGCATTTTATTCTTTAGAATTGTCGAGCTTTTACTTATAGCAGCTTAATATATTATGTTATCATTGTTTTTTTTTCTGAACTCTATTATAGCTTTCTATAAATAACCAAAAATACGCGGAGTCACTTCACTGTCCTTGTAAGAAGTTTACATTTTATTTATCAAAATATATGTGTCTGGTAAAAGCGCGTACCTACAATCTTAAAGACTTTCCTTTCAATATTTACCAACGGTTATTAATGGTAAAAGTCCGAACTGTTCTAATCATTTGAATAATGGTTCGTTCATTTCGATTACAACTTGAAAATATTTGCCTCTGATAGACACGGTAAATATTGAATATTAGATTAGAAACAGTTTGGACTTTTGACCATTAAAGCTGGTGAATCTTTAAATTTATGTAGGTATTACAGTTACAAATATTGCTTATATAATATTAATCTTTGATATCTATTTAAATTAAAATTTTCCTGAAAAACGCTTATCAAATTCGAATTCGACCTCGTTCAGGAATGTAAGTTATTTGGGACAAATTAGATTGTTTTAAAATGGGAAATACCTTGTAATACGTTGTAATAATTGAAATCGATATGCTGATCATTTAATTGATATTACTCGATTAAGGAATTGGCGGTCATTGCCACTCGCTGGAATTATTATCTTTAAATTTAATTTAATATCTCCTTTCTGGTAAAACATTGCGCGGCGTTGATCTCCGCAACTCGACATGTAGGTATTCGAATTCGGGCCGTATGTGGAGAACGGAGTGTCTTTGCGCTAGGTTCTCTCTGCTGTACTTCTTTTTTTTTTAAAAGTGTTATTCGCACACTTAGGAAATTGAAAAAGACATATCTAGAAAACGGTTGAACGGTCTTCAAGAGGCGCGGGTTTTTATACGTTTTCTAGATATGTCTTTTTGAACTACTAATTTTGTTTTATCTATATGTGCCGAATACTAAAGTGATTAGATATATTTTAAATGTAAGTTGTTTGCATTATTTTTTAACATTCTCAATATATTATTTGTTTGAAGTTTCAGTGCGTATGATAATATCAAATTATTTTTTAAAAAAAGGAACATGCTGAACGTCATTTTCTTGTTATCCTGGACTTTCCAGGCAAGGACATGTCCTGATGAGATTTATAGTATGAAAATATCGTATTGTCATTTTTCGGATACGTAAATACTTGTATGTACATTTTCAACTTACATTGATAGATAGATACAGGTGAAACTAATAAACGCGCGTTAAAAAGTCAACATTACAGTGTGGTACAGTGGAATGTCAGTCAAACGCTCGTCGATATTATATAACGAGTTCAATTTCTACTCAAGGCAATGTTGATGATATTTAAAAGCATTTCGTTTCGTTTACACTGCAGAAACAAAATAAAATGTGCCCGTCCGTGGACACCGTGTATACCCCCGAATGGATTTGAACTTGTTATCCATCCATCACATTCAGACTGTCATAATGGCATTAATTTCAAGATCCTTTGTAAAATATTTATTTTCTAAACAAACTGTATATTGGATCGTTAGATAAAGATAAAGAGTATACGAACGTACTCGTATCAAACACGATGTAAAAATAGACGCGGCCTCGCTCGTAAACTTCACTAAAATTATGAATTTAACGATTCCCGTACGAAGGTGAAAACGCTATGGTGGTCCTTTGAGACTAGGTCGTTGGTCTAATGGCTAGGCGATGTATATCTCTCCTTATCTCTCTCGCCCTCTCCGTAGGACTTTATAGATAAAAAATTCTATACAGGTCAGGGTGTTGTTGAGAATTTCCCATAAGACATATAAAAAAAAAATCCTAGTATGATTTAAGTGGACCCAACCAAACTTTAATGTTTTACCATTTTAGAAGAAATGGGTTTCTGCAAAAAAATATGTCTTCGAAAAAGTTTGAAATTTTTGATTAGATCACGTTTATATAGGGAAGATATGTGACAAGCCAATATTTTTTATATAAAAGTACCTTAGAAATACATTAAATTATATACAGTTGCATATAAATTGACACACTCGTTGCTATGGTAACGCGTATTGTCCGCACCAAATGGTCAACTAGTAATAGGACAATGAATAGTATACCCACTATTATAGTATAGTATAGTAATTTTTTTTTCCATTTGTCCATAGATTCTATGACGAGTGCAAAAGGAGGTACAACATCAAGTTATGGAAGACATTCACGGACTGCTTTAACTGCTTACCGGTCGCCGCGATAGGTGAGTCAATTGTTATTAATCGATTAATTGTAACGCAACAATTAATCGATTTTTTTATAATCATGTTATATGCGAAAGAGCACAGTGTTCGTATCAACGCCACTGTAATAGTCCTGTCGTCACTTAACTTCTCCAGGTGCGGTACCTCCCCTCCACTAAGAAGGTTTTCCGAAATATTACGGAACTTTACGCTATATAGTTAAAACTATGGAACAAAAGAAATAGAAAAATTGTATGGCAAATGTTTTAAGGTCCACATAAACTGAGTTATATTAATATTGTAACAAAATATAAATAAAAAAAAATGCAATCTTATTTTAAAATGAAATAGAAAGCCACTAAATTATATGTAAAATTTCGCCATTTCTATACTCAATATGCGGGCGACATGGCTGGTAATAATAATAATAATTGTGGCATATTTTATTACTAGATTCTATTTGGCTGCATATATATATATATATATATAATACATACCCTGTATTATTTTCTTAGAACACCACGCGGACAAAGTCGCGGGCACAGAGCCAGTTTTATTATAATGAATGTTTTAATTTTGAAATTTAAATAAACTTGTTTTCATGATAATATTGAATGGTTGTTGGTGGTGTTTATACATATATAGTATAATATGGATTTTTCTATACGCTTCCGCTTTGTGGCAAACAATCTCGCGTGTGACAAACGATGGGCTTAGTTAGGAATCCTTGCAAGGTTTTGCAAACGTTAATTAAAATGCATATTCTATAAGTCGTGACGAGTTCTGTACGAGGCAGTGTATTTTTATAATATTATAAACTATTCTACTATAAATAGAATGTGGGCTAAGTTGTTAGTAGTTGTAGTAAGCTACTGCAATAATTTAATTTATATGAATTTTGAGGCTAATGCCTTGCTTTTTTTTTTTAAATATGAATAATATAAAAATTGTAATCGATTTTGTTTATTAACTACGTGTTATGCGATATAAATAATTGACAAAAGATATATACACAAGCTTACTTGAGACCCCGAACTAACGAATTGACTTTGGCAGTCTGCCTGAGATTTTTAAAATCTTCATTGAAAGGTTGTTTCTATTTTTTTTTAAAACACTTTTCTATCTAAATAACAGTTAAAAGTAAATTTCATTCAAATTTGTACAGACAGACGATATTTTATTAAATCATACAAATGTGCTACAATTTCAAATATAGTTAAAACTATGTAAATATACAAAATAGCTAAATATTATTTTAAGTTATTCAGGTTACCTTTTCGAATATGCACAAAGCACTGTAGTGTATTTAGTACTACACTATACATACAATACCACAAGGGCGGTCAGTGATCTCATCCCCAGGGATCTCCCTGGACAGCCAAGTCTTGCATGTTCATATGTGTAGCTTATTGTGCATTTGAAAAATGGTTTTTTTTTTCAATTGGGATTCACACTCATTGGTCATAATATATATAGTCTATTTTACCATATTAAAACCGACTAAGTCATCTAAAATGATACTATATCGGAAAAATGATCCGTCTTCTTGGTGCAGTGGGTCCAACGTCTTGACTTTAAACGCTACAGTTGTAGGTTCGATTTCCCGCATACCACAGTGAGTGCTTGTAAATATTTAAATTTTTTTCTATAATTTATCGCTCTGCTAAGATGACTTAAGTACGGCGTTGAGTTCCAACACTCAACACGCTATGTCTAGATTTTGAAAAGTGATGAACGCAGTATCTTGATACTTCTCTCTCTCTCTTTCTCTCTTTGCTTTTCTGTCTGCTATGCTAAACAAATTGTGTTGCTGGTTTTAATATCTATTTAACGATCGCCAAAATGTCAAGCTCTCGCAAGGTCTTAGGCGGGATGTTATTAGAACGTTGGTCTCCTCTATCTCCCCCTCGGCCTAGTTTCAGGGTGAAAGTTGTGTAATGAATTTATTATTCCCTCTTATGTTTTACGTACTTTTGAATATTAATTAATATATCTATATTGTAGCCTAGATTTTATTGTTGTATCACGTTGAAATGTTTTGTATGTATTGTATTTTTTTTTTACTTTCAATAACTTATAATTTAAAAATGCTTATTATTGTTAAATTTATACATCAGGCTAATAATTAATTGGAATTTTCATAATTGTGTTTTTAAGAAATCAGTGTTCAGTTTGTTATTGTTAATATTGTGAGTGTGAGTATATTATATATTTTAAAACTTTTTTTATAGTGTCAATCACACACCACTTAGAAAATTGGACGATTTCCAAGAGGCACGGGTTCGAATCTTGCTGCGTTCAAATTTTTATACGTTTTCTAAAAATAGATTATATATTTTTTTATAAGATGAAACTTATGAACATAGACATTATTTTATTTTTATGATAAAACGAAGCGCAGCGTTTAGTTACAATACACAACGCAAGTCTTAATACAAGGTTCCCTCTACCTACATACACCCTGCTATGCGGGAAAAAGGCGTGAAGAAGGGCCGGAAATATAAGTTTCAAACGACACAATGTGCATGGACTATGACTTAAGCGGCTCAGGGTCTAGAGAGGTCTTATCTATATAATACAATTTAACGCGCTTCACTTAATTTGTAGATCGAGGACGAACGTATACAAATATCGTTATTTTTCTTACATTAATGTTTCTGTTTGAGACTTCAGTATCTATTATATATATGGACAGGTCTACCTGTTGATTATTAGTGGTATGTGGCATGGTGAATGCTTGTTAAATCTAGCTGGTTATGTGTTCGATTACCGATTAGTGCAGATATTTGTTTGATAATTTTATTTATATGTATATTTAATTTTCTTTCACTGTCGTAACAATTCTTATTTTAGCCAAAGTTTGCATTTCCAATTAAAGTCATCCACTTTGCTATGCACGTTCTTTGACATAATATAGGTATATTTAATATTATGTATGTCTATACTAGCTGAGAATCTGATTGGCAATTACGTGTAGTCTAAACTATACTAGGGTATTTTTTATAAATTAGATCTCGTCAAATGAAGATAACGGCATGCAAAAGTTAATTATTGATTTGTCATTATTTATTATATTATGCAATCTTACATCGTTCTTTGTATGTATATATATATATATATATATATTATTACATAGATGGTTTTTTTCTCAGGCTCCCGCTTTTAACACCCATAACAGGGTTGTCAGAAACAAACTAGTGTCCAAACACGCGGTTAACCGTTAGCCGCCCGATCTCATGACTGCGTGTTTAGTGGCCAAACGCCGCGCTTTGTCTGATCGCTATAGCGGTGAAATTAAAATAATTTAAATATAATCATTTACCAATCCGAGTGGGTATCGAAATCACAATCAACCGCGTTCGTAGTCAGACGCTGGCCCCCCCCTAAAGGCGATAATTATAATAATATATTTTAAAATTACATATTGAATTTTCACTTAAAATACCACATCTTGTCTTTACATAGCTTTGTTTTGTAGAAAATTTTAACAACGACAAATAAATAGAGTTTTATGGTTAATCATGATTTGTTTTATGCACAGAACTGAAAATCTGATAATGCAACATACAGCCTTCACACACGTCTATAGTTCTAATATCTAGCATTTATAAGTGTTGAGCTATTTCTTAGAGTAATATGGCTTGCGTAATTGTAATATGAGAGACTAGCGACCCGCTCGCGGCTTCGCCCGTAAGCCTTTTCGTTAAACATTGAAAATCCTGAGCAAGGAAATAGGAGAAAATCGTAGCAATTATTCATCCCAAGACCCCTCAAAGTATCTATTTCTATAGAAAATTTCAACACAATCGGTCAGGGGTTTGGCCGTGATGATGACGTCACAGACAGGTTTACTTTCACATTTATATTATTGGTATGGATTACAAAAAATCCTTTGCTTTTGTGATACGAGGAAAGAAAAGTTTAAATGTAAACGAATTATGGCCGACGAAAATAATCTATTAAGCAATTTAGTTGAAATTTTAACAATAACATAATTAATGGATTCTTAGCATATTGTTTTGTTAATTCATTTGAATTTGATACAATCGAGGAAATATTAATTTAATGTTTTTCTATCAGCTTTACACTTTTTTTCTAGTGTAAAAACACGCGTCAAGTTTCCGCCAGAAATCGATGCATTGCGTGTTGTGTGGCGAAACTCTGTCTGAAACTCTCTTAGGTACAAGAGCAGAACATTAAAAATATTTTAAATATAATCATTCCCCCGATTGGGAATCGAACCCACGTCCACAAATTGCGCCACGATGGAATCTAATTAGTTTTTACCCGAAAATTTCATTTTCTTTCTTAGTTTATTATTGTCTCTCTCGCTTATATTGAATCAGTAAATAATACAAAATGCACAAAGGCCATACTTTATGGACTTCAAAATAAAATACATTTTGAAATCTAATTTCCTTTAACCATCAAGATTAATTTAGCTATTAGGTAACATAAAAAAACAAAGATATTGGCAAATATTGAATAAGCTACTTCTAATGTCGTGTGTCGTTGTCGGATCGGTTCTGCATCGGGACTGTTGTTTTGACACGTAAGTTATAGCTGAAAAAGCATAAAGCTGTATTTTTTTTTTAATAGAAGTCGTCTAATTTAAGCTTATATATTATTTAATTTTCTGAGGCGTGACTAAATGCGATTGGTTAAGAGCTCGATTCCCATTCTAGGGGATGATTGTATTTTTCATGTATCCGCTCTGTTATCTAAGTCTTAAGATAAAGCGTAGCGTTAAATTTCTCCACTTAACACGCAATGTCTCGATTTCGGGTGGAAAGTGGAGAACGGAGTGTCTTGACACTAGCTTCTCTATTACTAAGTCGCTACTATCGCGGTTAAATGTGTGTGCGAGCCGTTTTTTGTTTTTTTCCACCAATTTTGAACACATCGTCCAATTAAGTATAGACACATTATCTGTGATCTTAATTTTTCAATAGAATTCGTCATATTCATCCGACACTTGTTCACGAAAGAGTCCAAATTTTATTTACATTCGCCTCTAATCAAAGCCGGCTCGTATCTCCCGTTAATTAAAACGAAGGTCTACAGTACAATGGTAACTCTATCCATTGTTTCATTCTAATATTTTGCGTTCATTTTTCTTTTTTTTTTAGCTTATTTCACGTTTCACGTTGTTGTATTTTATGGAGTACTTTATGTAATAGGTGCTTGTGAACTTTTTAGCTTATGCTAGCCTATTATGCTCGGTTTGGTCTAAAATTTTTATTTGTTTTCTTAATGAATTGATTGATATAAGAGCATTTGTGTATGACAAAAATAACAGTATCTGCACGATAATTCCAAATAATTTTGGCGCAGTGGGACAGTGTGAGTACACAAACGCGATGGGTATAGGCTCGGCCCCAGTCATAGGAATATTTTTTAGGATTTTATTTCAATTTTCTTGATTTTCTCTCTCTTGGGAAAGCGAAAAAGGCTTTTAGTTCCACCACTCAACACGCAATGTTTCGAATTCATGGATAAAGTGGAGAACGGAGTGTCTTAACACTAGGTTCTCTGCCAACAAGTCATGCCACGCGGTAAGGAGGAGTGAATGAATCTGATAGAAATATTTCGATATTGTGGAATGTGTACGTAGCCTATAGCTTAGTTAGTTAGATGGCTTGAATGAATTAAGCATAGGTCGCGAGTTCAAAGTTGTAAACTTTTTACAGTGTGCATATATATATCAAGTATCTAAATAACAGTAATATATTTTTATTCCAATATTGTTTTTTTATTTTAAATGACACATTGTATTGGAACGAAGCAAGTGGGTCGCAACCAGATGAAGGTCGTATCATTATTTAAGACGTCAATAAATCACCCCAATTTGTTTTGTATCACCAACCGTCGCATTTTATCCCCGGCGTTATTCAATTAAGTCCTAAACACAAGAGGCGACAGCGTCTACAAAGTATAATTAATTTTCTAGGAAAAAAAATCATTGGGTCCCTCAAATCTGTTACAGCATTTTTTCAAATTATATTATTTTAGAACTTAGTTTAGGTGATTAGCGAGAAGTAAGTGCTGCATCATTCTGTGGTCCATTTTCTTTGTAAGTTGGAGAAACGATTCGTTTTGGTTTGGTGGTAAAACTCAATGCTCCACTTTGTAATCCAACCCAAGTGGAGGAGCATGTTTTTTTTTTTTGTCGCCGGGAAATGCATTTTACGCGGACCAACCGTTGGCAAGGTGGAACTGCCTTACAGACTGATGGAGGATGCTGGAAAGCCTGCCCATTGCAGGCTGCCCATCTTCAGAATGCTCCGGAATTTTGTTAAGAATGCGCTCTTTTCACAGTGCTTCGTTATCTTACAAATCACCTTGTCAATCAATCTTCCTACGGTAATTCCTCTATCGTAAGAGGAATTGGAGATGCATACCGTGTTTTCCTTACCCCCTGGCGTCCAACAGCGTTTGCATTGGTTTCTAACCTAACCTAACCCGGACGTAGAAATATAAATGTTGTCCCAAGAGAATCGAATTAACAACTACACGTACATTCATTTAACAACTGAGTATGTATAGCGTATAATGTAATATCTCGATAATACGCGCTCGCAACTCTCACATTTCACTTCAAGGCCTAATTTTGTCTGGATGATTTGCTGCTCGGGACGTGTCGTCGACAGGTCAAGGGCTTAACATTTTACGATACGTCGGAAATAGATTTATTTTCTTTGTAAATAATATATTTTGCGATTGGCAAATGTAGTGGATTAATGTTACCATATTCTTTTTTGTTATTAAATTTTTTTTCATGTATGTAATATGTATGACCATAGCTATGTAAAAAATTAAACAGTTATACTTGTGAGTGCCTCTGTTCAAGAGACGACGACAACGAGAAGACGAGAGTCTGCATTAATAACATGTGAAATCTTAATACTAATTCGTTATTAAAACGATTGCGTGAAGGAGTTAATCGACCGAAGCCTCTAAATCGCATTAGTGTTACGAAGTACAAGTGCCCTGCACCGGATGCCGCAAATTCTGTACAGTTCAAGGTTTTTGATAATGTTGACTGACATTCTATTCCTATTACTCGCGTTTCTCGTACACGTGACTCGCGAGTACTGCCGGAGAGTGGAATGTATATATTTATATTTTTAGTACATTGGTGTGTACTGGAAATATTATTTTGTCCTCACTTTTGTTGCTCGTTTGGCGTGGCTTGGCAGTGATACGTGGTGTTGGGACACTCTGTTCTCCGGCTTACGACTAATTTAAAGGTGTTGAGATATTATAGACACTATATTATATATTGTTTAGGTATATATCCATTTCTTTCATATTAATTAATATACCATACCAGCTTCAAATACAGTTTCACCTCTTTTGTCATGTCTATCAATCAATCAAACAATGTAGGAAAATCTTGCAATACTATTTACACCCACTTGTTGGCTGTTTGTTTCACTTGTAAATTTGCACGCGTGTCCGGATGGATCCGTTGACAATATCTTTCATCCAATAGAACAGTGATGCAATTGCGTTTTAGCGGTCAGAGCGCTTGAACGGTTTTCAAAAGGCGCGGGTTCAAATCCCGCTGTGTTCAATTTTTTATACGTTTTCTTGAAATGATAATACATTTCTTTTTTTTCTATATCATCACGTACACGGAAAATGAATACAAAATTGGCTTAATATTGTTTCTAGCATTTTAACATTCAATTTCAAGCGGGTCTGGTTATAGTTCGTTTTTGTTTTTAAATATAATTTTTTGTGTCAACACGCCTGTGTTAATAATTTTATTTTTACTATTTTATTATTCTAATGAGTTAATATTTTTTTCGTACCATCGATTGAAATAATCGTCCGACCGAAATGTTTGTTTGTAACGTTTAATTGAAACGGCTGTTGCCTTTATGTAGATATTAATAAATTTGTTCTATTTCGGAGTTACGCTAAGAAAGTTACAATTTACTGAAACAACAGTGTTTATCGTACTTTATAGATATTACTCGGACATTACTTACGGTCATACTTAGTTGAAGTTTGATGTGTTTTGTATTAAAAGATTTTGTTATTGGATTATGTGAGAAATTACACAATTTAGTTCATTATTCACATTCTTAGCACTAGTTCTAGGGTAGCACAGCACTGAAAAAATTTTTTTAAATATTCCTACTGGTTTAGATTTATTATATGTATAACGAACCGTTCTTGTAGCAGACGCTCATGAGACAATTTACATTTCGGCATACTCGTTTCTCCTTAATCATATTTTATTTCAATCTTTAAAGGAATTGTAGTTATATAATAATGGCGCAAAGTAATTGCTGTCCATTGCGAACTTGAGAAACTTGATCCATTTCGTTTTCGTTCTAATTATAACGTTGACATCAGGCTGCTCTTATTTATTAAGATTTTATTGTCTTGTCCTTATTTTGGGCTATTTATTTTTAAATAAAATGCATAAATGTTTTTAATTTCTATTATTATTTAAAGTTCTGTATCAAATCAAATAACAATTATATTGTTAATTTTTAAATGTACAATCATAGTTGCGGAGTTCTATTTTAGATTTTTCGCATTCGGCGGAATTATTAAATATGTCAACTCAAAATGTATGAATTTCCGTTAGTAATAGTGGTAGCGCTTTGATAGTAAAACTATTTTTGATACAATCGTTTTATTTTATCAATAAAAATACAAAAAAAGCACAAAAGCTTTCTGTTTAAAACAATATGACGTTTGACTTTAAAAGACTAACCATAAAGTGTAATAACAATCATAACAACCAATCATTTGAATGGGATCGTCGCGAAGTTTGGCGCTCGTCCAGACAGCTTTAGGTAGAGTCTTGTAAATTCAAGACTGTTTTCACAAAACTAATTTATACTCGTTCCTTTCATGACAAAGGCACGCTATAGGTAAAGTATTGTTTAAATATTTTACTTATATTTTTATAGGTAAAGTAATCAACAAATTATTATTAAATAAACTTATTAATTAATAAATATTATATATATATGATATTTTTATATTTTTCTGTTTATAAAATATATAAATAATATAATACAAGATCCAAAGACCGTTTAGATAAAAATTTGGTGCATTTTTTTACGAATACTTTAGAAAGAATCTTAAGGCTAACTTAACTTATATTTTTTTATCGTTAAATTATATATATATATAATCTTATATTAATATTATATTTATATATAAAGTTACTTAGTAATCGTGACAACGTTAGAAAATCCTATACAACTGGCGACCAAGTACAAGCGAGCGACAGCACAATTGTAAATAATACGTACATATTATACAATTTGTATTGCGGATGGATGTATACGAGCTATTGTTTTCCTGTATGCTCAATTCATATATCTACTTTAGAAGTGTGTTAGTGCTGAGTTCTTTTGTAACATATTTATGTTATCTATCACGCCTGTATAATTGAAAGAAACATACACTTGTGTCTATTTTTTCACTTTCAGCTTTACATTTCACTTTCCGTGTAGCATAGGGGGTAGGCAGAGAGAAGCTAGTTTCAAGACACTCCGTTCTCCACTCTCCATCTAAACCTAATACGTATTGTGTTAAGTGGCCTATAATCAACGGGAACACAACGCTGCGTTTTGTCTTCATCGTCACTAGAGCGGAGAAATGAAAATTTTAATTATAAACATTCCCCCGAATGAAACCGACAACCATCACATGTGTCATGTCAGACGTTGTTGTCACACTGCGCCACTGTGGCTGTAATAATTGATAGTTAACGTTTTTGTTATAAATTTAAAATATAAAAACGTTTTAGTTACAAATTGTAATTGTATTTTTTTTGTATTGCAACAAATTCTGTACACGGTAGATATACGAGTACGTTCAAATAATGTAATAGTACAATAATAAAAATTGATACCATTTATAGAAGCGATGCTTGTTAGAGACGATAGCTAGTTTGGGTACTGCAGCAATCCAGCGCGAACTGTATGTAGAATTGTCTAAGTGGCCATATAACACGAATCCCAACAGCTTACCTTTTGTAAATTATAATAAAGTCACTAGAAAAATCTATATTAATTGATACAAGTTCTTTACTCAGTGATTTTTACATACAAGCCATTCCATACTAAAAATTTAGATCGTTAACTAAATAAATGAGCATCATCAAAAGCGGAAAACGTAATGTCCGTATAGATGTGAGAGTTGGAGATCATAGATGATTCTAAGAAAAACGTACTATTTTCGATTTAAAAGCTTGAGACTAATTTTAAAATAAACGACGGATTTAAAAATACAAACAAATAAGTTTTCAATGTGCTCACAAATGTCACTGTGACTTGTTAAATATTATGGTAACGTTCCTCCTACGCACTGAAAGCAGTCCTAATTTTGTATGAGATTCGAAGTTTCCGTTAGTAAATTGGGTCAGGTATGGGGGGGGGGGCAAGGCCTTTCAGAAGTTACACAAGTAACCTGAAACTGGCTGAATTTCATGTAATACTTTATATATTATTTATAAGCTTTATTTGTTTTTTTTTATTTGCACATTGCAGAGTAGTCAGAGGGGGCAACATAGTTTCAAGACACTTCACTCTTCACTTTCCTACCCAAATTGAGACATTGCGTGTTGAGTAGCTTGTTTATGTGATTTTTTATGAATAATCGTAGAATAATCTTTGGGTAGCAGAAATTTGTAAAAATCTTTCTACAGAGATGCTAACAACAAATATAAGTTGTAACAAGCGTATAAGAATTTCAACGTAGCTAAACGTAGAACGCATGGCTTAGCGGTCAGAGCGCTTCAACGGTTTTCAAGAGGCGCGGGTTCAAATCCCGCTGAGTTCAAATTTTTATACGTTTTCTAAATAAATAAATGTATTGTATTTTTTTATATGTAGGCTCTAGCCGTAATATTATAATAATGGGTTACATTAGTTTTTACTAGTGATATAGATAGAGTGCGTGGACTTTGTAACCAGTAAAGTAATAAAATACGTTTGATTTGAAATATTAGCTTAATATAACTAATCATATCGAGATAAAATATATATAAGGTTAATCCGGGGGCTAGCAATTTGTACGCGAAATTTAATCTAACTCCGATTTGCTGTTTGTGCGTGATTGAGTTACAATCAAATTACTCTTAATGTATATTCCGTTGTGATATGTGTATGTTAATATTTATTATAAAAATGACAACAGTTAAAAAAAAAAGTTTTACAAAGCTTCAAGCTTTTTCCCACATATCAGGGTAGTTAGTCTGACACAGAACCTAGTATCAAGACACTCTTGTTTTCCAATTGCCGCCCGAAATCGAGACATTGCATGTTCACTGACGGAACCTAGCCTCGAGTTGAAATCGAACCCACAATCATCACGATAGCCTCCAAAATTATAGTTTAAATAGACAAGAAGCCTGGAAAGCGAATTATTTTTATTCTATACTTAATGTATTGCAAATATATTAAACGAATGAAGCAAAATATTAAATACACTTTAATTTAATTAAAATACACTTTGATACTAAGTGACATATACGTTGCTAAGTCAACGCACAATTTACGCATCGCGGGTGGTCAGTAATTATTATTATTCTATTACAAAACTAATCTTGTTTTCATATTTTCACGTTAAAACGAAACACACATATTTGACAAGGAAAGAAAACTTTCGCTAAATTAGTATTCATTATTCTGATAAATTGCGGAGCGTTCTCCTCACCTTACGCTCGATTTGTATTCGCAAATCATTCAAAGAGAAACCTTATTAATGACAAGTGTTCTTTGATTATGTCACCGCCATTTTTTCGTTATATATATATATATATATATATATATGATTGTTATAGTCACTTGTTCATCTATCTATATATATAAGAAAATCATAGAACGATTTTTTGGACTACGTCTTGTTGTCGTGCGGTTTATTTGAAAATTTGCACTCGTGTCCGTATCCAATAACAATATCACATTTTCATAAGTGTTGTTACCTGTTGTCCTTGCCACGATAAGTTTTTTTTTTTTCTAAACTAATATTTTATTTTTCCCTTATATTTTTTTATTAAGTCTAAAAAATGACTTCCTCTTTGTCGTGCATGCCCATTGCATGCCCGACATCATTGAGCGGTGCTGGCTCGCTTCACAGCCATTTTATAGATATTGCATGTTGTCTTGTATGGTGGTAAATAAAGCCTCGTTTTGTTTTACACATGACATATAAATGTGTTCCTTCTTTTGAAATGGGAATGAAACTCACAACTACTTCCTAATAATATATATATATATATATATATATTTATTATAAACATACTTTATTACGACAATTTGCCAAATTCAATTTGCGATATCCGGTCGGCCGTGTTATGTTAAAACCGTAAACATTTAGGCCACTTGATTGGTTGAAATTTGTAGTTATCTCTACGCATCTATTGCAAGAGAAATATTAAAGACTTTTTCAAGGTTCGACAAACATGCGCTAATAAATGCTGGACAAGGTTTGTTTGCCTAAGTAAGGTTGCCGAGATATGTGTCCTTTTTCTGTTCTACTACTTTTTATTATCGTTATTTGGGAATTAAAGTTTTAATTTTTGATATAAATTTTATAATTAAAATTATAAATTTAGCATATAAATATTTGATATCAAGCGCTTTAAAATGCTTATGTGATATATATTTAGAATATGACAAACATTTTTGTACGTTTTCTAAAAATATTTTTTCATATCATAACATTTAGATACTAAAATTTAGATAATATTTCAACTTTGAATGTAATCCAGCGTCATTCTATCACTTAACCCGTTTTAGAATAGGTGCAAATAGATAATGTAGATAATTCTCTGCTTTCTTCACAAAAATACAGACTAGAAATAAATTTTACAATTTAATAAAAAAATATTGATTAAATAGCATTCTCTACTATTGTTCTAAGAAAAATCTTTGGGTAGCAAAAGTTTGTGAAACATCTCTCTACAGAGATTTCGTCGTAGCCGGATGTAGAACGCATAGCTTAGCGGTCAGAGCGCTTGGACGGTTTTCAAGAGGCGCGGGGTCGAATCCCCCTGCTTTCAAATTTTTATACGTTTTCTTAAAATGTAATACCTTTCATTTTTTCAACATCAAGTACACGGAAAATAAATACAAAATTAGCTTAATATTGTTTCTAGCATTTTAAAATTCATGTCAGGAATTATAGTCATGTAAGTTTTTGGCAAATATGTAGGTTTCTGCTTTTATATAAATCATATGTTGACAATTTTAGTAATTATATAGACACTTTATGTTGAAATTAGTTGTCTACTGCAACTACGTTTCATCAAGCAAGTTTGTATAAGAAGTTTAAAAATTTGTCTTAAAACTCCCCTACACTCTCTAAGTAACCAGTTCATGCCAAATTTCGGCGTTTTTAGCTGTATTTTGTATATAAATGAATATATATATATATATATATATATATATATATATATATAATGTATGCGTATTTAAGTATTATTATATTTGATTACATGTAATCGATTAAGCTGGACGTTTCAATGAAGTTAACGCCAGAGGTTAACATTCCGCAGACTTCCTTATTATTTCAGCGTAATTAAGTTATGTATATCTATTACCGTTTCCCAAGAAATCTCGCCTTGATATACAAGCATGCCCTGAGGTTATATTTTCACCTGATTGCGGTTACAATTTATACTAACGAAGGTATCGTATGTACGAATTGTATGCGTGTGTGGTACGTGGTGCGTACACGAATTGTGTACTTTATATTTTTATTTTTACACACTTGTATGTGTAAAATATTTCACATTCATATTTTATTTCTATATATAATGTATATTTAAAATTGTATTACTTCATATAAGAATGGAGAAGAGTTAATTTTAATAAGCTTTTATTAACTTCACCTATACATATATCTGTTAATGACAGAAAATCTTGTAATGCTATTTCAATTATTTTCCTGTCGTATGATTTGCTTGAAAATTTGAAAATTTGCTCACGTGTCCGATTCCGATGACAAAGTAATATTTTCACAGTAAGTGAATTTCATGGTTTTGCCAAGACATTCTGAATAACGAGAAAATACCTTCGAAATTTGAAGAATGTTTTTTTTTTATTATTTTTTATTATTATTATATTAAAAACGAGCCCAGTTATCATATTTTACATGTGAAGAAGCTTCAACTTCTATTCTATTTGATAATAACATATTTGATGTTCTTTAAATTCGTCTTACTTTAGTTTAAACGAGTTTTTAGATTAATTTCCCATAGAAAAGTCTCATATATATTATACTCCATAGTTCTCAGTTCGATTGTTGCCTCGTTGACTACTAAAGAGTGCCCCATTGTCTTGAGTAGGAAAGCGGTTGTAGGCAGGAACACTTCCGTGTTCACACAATGTGGATATGTTTCACCTGTTATTTGTTGCTTCTGTTGGTTGTAAGGCCATCTTGGCTCAGTGGCACAGCGTCTGACCTAAAACACGATTGTTTTGGATTCGATACTTGCCTGGGGTAATTATATTATTGTCACTTCACCGCTCTGTAAAAGAAAGTCATCAAGCAAGTTTTCTGTTAAAGTAAATGTTTTGAATTCGGGCGAAAAGTGGAGAACGGAGTGGAGTGTCTTGACACTAGTGTAGTTTCTCTCTGCAATGCATGGAGAAGGTGAAGCTGTAAGTTATTTGTTGTTTTGGTACAGATCTTCTTTAGAGTATGTAATGAAAAAATATTGTTTTTGTTTTATATATTGTATGTACAAGTTCGTTCACGTGCACTTTATAACGTTTCCCATACAATTTATATTTATCACCCGTTTGAGCAAAGCACTTAAAAGATAAAGTTTTATATATACCCTATTTTAACTTGTGGTAATTCGTTACGAATACCCGATGGGGGCTCGGACTCAGATGTAGAACTCGGGACTGGCAAATGTAGGCCGTCCGTGTATCCTCTAAAGTCTCACGGTGCTCCAAATCGACCGCCACTAGCCGGAGGCCACGGGGACGTGAGTCGGTGAAGTTTTACATAAGCCTAGACATTTAAATATAAAGCTTTTAAAGTTTTTGATCGTTTCCTACTAATATTTCGCCGCTGCTGTTCGATTTCTGTCTATTTTAGATAGAAACATTGAACCACTAGGAATCGAACCCACAACAATCTTCCTTACGTCCCAACTGCGCCACGATGTTATTAGATATTGTATTTAACGTATGCGTATAAAATGAATTTATTAGCCACAGGCTATTCGTCGTATTACATTAATTTAAAATAAAGTATTTGTTTGGTAACAAAAACTTCGCTCATAAAATTCGTAAATTTGTAATGTTACATTGGTTTAGGGGGGAAAAAATTGTTGCGGTCGCTTTGAGGCAATTTACCCTTTCTTAAATGTAAGTTTTTACATTTTTTGCACTTAAAAATATTAACTTTTTTATAATATATAACGTAAATAAATATATTTTTATCTCAACATATACATGCGTATTGTGTGCCGAATTGGAATTTTAAAAGTAAAACCTGTTATACTATACAAAAAAAAATTTTTAGTAAAGAAAACATACATTTTGTGTTCAAAATTTTGCACACGTGTCTTAACCGATGACATACAACACCTTCGAACCACAATACTCATGCCCTAGTTGAGACGACAATTAATTTATTTAAAAAGAAATTAATTTTATATATGTATTTCTTTTAGTTCTGCTATTTTTATTAAAGTAATCTGTTAAACTTATACATATTTTTAAATATCTTAATAAATCTTATAACGATGCCAATATCCGTCACGACAAATAAACAAGCATCGCCTTTGCGCGCTATTTCCGAAACATCCTGATTCGATATCGTTCGTCTTTCTACGGATATTACAAGCGATGTTATCTATTTTATTTATCCACCGCAATCGTGTCGTACATATATCGTAATTTGTTATAATTAACAATCGTGATTACTGACTGGTGGTAACTGTTTTTTTTTTCTCGTAATTCGTTGCTTTGTGCTCAGAGTTGGGTGGGAAGTGAGACGAGATATAATCCCCATACAAGGCGTGTGAATAGGTTGATAAGTCGAATTGCATATATTCTTTTTTTATAATATATATTGTGATGAGTTAATTTTTTTCCTTTTTGTGTTCATATGATTAATCAAGAATAAAAGGAAATTTCACGTAAAAATAATAGTCTTTAAATAATATAAAACAGAATTTACCAATGATGATATTGATTATATTAAAAAAAAATGCATTTTTGACTTGTCAACTAATTCGCGCCTGATACGGAATGAGACTTCAACCATTCGTTTGATCGTGTTTCGATATATCGGTGTGGTGATAAAAAATGGTTCATTGCAAGCTCGTCAAAGCTTCCAAAGCTTCCTATAATCCTTCACTGCACTTACTGAGTGACATCGTATAACCAAAGCTATTGGGCATGTAGCTTACTTTAGACTAACTAGAACTTCCCAATAATTTTTTTAAAGTAATGGGATTTCAAGTTTTACTGGTGTAGCCATGAAATTGCGCCAACTAGAAAATAATTTATTTTAATCGTTAATCAGCTTTAATTTTATTCGACAGTTTCATACAGACAACTTTTTTTTTTATAACGAATAAATAAAAAAACATATAAATTACAACTATTATGATATGAGTGAAATATGTTTTATTAACACCGTCAATGATTCACCATGAGTGATTTTGTTTACGGCCTTGGCGGTTAGCGACTGTTTGTATGTACGTACTTGGAAAGTTTTTGCAATGATGGTGTAACATATATTTAACCCTTATACACTATTATGTCTCAAAATACACTCGACTTTATATGATTAAGAGATGGTTGTCGGAAATTCTTTTGCGATTTAATTTGATTTCTTTTATATAGCCTAAGCCTATAAACGCTGTCCGCTTACGGATAAAATTCGGTTAAAAACCGTTTTTTTTTGTGAACTTTACAATTTTTACAAATGCATTTAATATCCAATAGTGCGTTTTTTCCTTAACTAACCTTTTTTTTTTAATCTAATTGCCATGAGTAGAATTTGAAGCCAGTGCCGTCGCTTGTTCACTTGTGCCTAATATGTGCACATGTGGTAACCGACGTATTTAGAAAACGTATAAAAATTTGAACCAGCGCCTCTTAAAAATACTACATCCAGCTACGTCGAAATTCTTATAGGCTTATTACAACTTATACTTGTTGAAATGTGGTAACCGTTTCTTATAGTATAGGTTTAGTTAATTCAACTGTTCAGCGGTGATGAGTGTTTAAAAGATTAAAACTTATTAGGTATATTTCCGTTTCTATGTGATAAAAGTTATATAGGTTTGATTCTCAGTTAATGTAATAATAAATCTAATTATATTTCTGTATATTTTACATTTTTGTTTGTTTTTTTTTAAATAAAAATCTGTACAGTAAATGCGATTGCTTGTGAGTTTAATTTCCAATTGTGGAAATAAATTTATTAAAATATATTTTCATCTCTCTGCGCTAGTAAGGCCCCAAGTAAACCAGTAAGGCGAGTTCACCACTCAACGCGCAATTGTCAATCTTGGGCAGAAAATAGAGATGGCAGCGTTTTATACTGGACTCTCTACCTAGCCTGCTATGTGGGAAAAAGTGTGTAGCTGCTTATTTTGCTTTCATACCTATTATATGTCTAACCATCTTCGAAATCAACTTTAGCTATACATATTATTATTCGGCAAAATATTAATTGGATAAGGAATATTTTTTGTTAGTAACTAAGCTTCCTGTGCACATGTGAATCACGTTTGGCTCAAGCTTTTACGGCTAAAGTTACCCTCGATACGTATTGACGTCATAGTAACGTTTGTTCATCTTTCCATTGGTTGTGAAACCGTTACGGTTGTGACTAACGAGCTTTTACCGACGAAAGCTTTTACGAAATGTCGTCTTTTATGTTGTAACAGTTTAAAGATAGATACTCAGAAACTTTACTTACTTAGCATTTCATTTATTTATAAGTAAAAAAAACCTGTGTGTCAAATATGACGTAAATTTATTTATGAACTATTTACTACTACGGTTTTATATATAAATCTAAGAAAGACACTCCGTTCTCCACTTTCCTTTCGAATTCGACAAATTGCATGATGATATTCAACGCCGCGCTTTATCCCACCGGAATTCAATATATAAATAATAATTTAAATATAATCATTACTGGAGTGGTGATCGAACCCACAACCATCGCGTTTATAGACAGTCGATAGCTCACTGTGCCTGGACGGCTTTGGTGTTTGCTAATAGATTTATACAAAATGTATAATGAATTATATGTCAGTTTATTTTTTACTTTTTTACTTAAGCTTTTCAAGAGAATAGAAGTTTGATTGAAAGACTCAACAACGCTCTATTAATGTTAAACGCCACAACCGCCTGTAGTAGACAGCCTCACTAGACATTTCTCGAGTGAGCTGGCGGCGCTGTATATAATTTAATTTTATAATTATACTGTTAGGCTTTAATTATACAATAAGTTGTTATATAATAAATACAGTATTAAATTATTTGCCTTTGTTTTCTACCTAGGCGATTGATTTACCGTTAAACGTTTTCCTTATATGAAATCTAATAAAGTTGTATCATATTTGTATTTACGATTTGGATTTTGAGAAACATTCATTGTACATAAACAAAATATTAAATAAGCTTAAAAATACCCTGACAAACCTTCAATCTAGATTATATCGTATATTCTATCTAAAGAATTTGTCGAATAGGATAGACTGAAAACTATCTGAACTTTATATGACTAAGAGTGTTGTTATATAGGTGATTACGAGCTTAGTAACAAAATTAAATACAAGTTGTATTTGGAAATCCCAGATAAACATAATAAGGTTAAGGTTTGATTTCCGCGAATCTTGCAAATTTTTATTGAAATTATTATAACCGGATTAATCATATGTTTTGATATTCGAGAATACATTTTAGAAACCTCCAATTTTTCTATCATTGTTAAGTGTATACAGTGTTCGTAACGTCGAGTTTACTTTAAACTAATTTAACTATTAATTTCGTTTTTATATATATATATAAGATATGATATTGTCCCTCTAACATACATTTTAAGGTCACAAAATATAAAAAGTAATTAATTCTTTGTAGTTGTGTGTCCTTATCGTTATCATTTTATGTAAATACACTTATTTGAATAGTTCATTCAGAAGTGAAATATTTATTTGATATAATGTCTTTTGATAACACCTGTCGCGTTTATCTCGTTTTTACTTTGCGCATCACGATAGACATTGGACGTGTATTTCCTGGTTGGTACTTAAAATGTTAAAAAATGTCTGGTTTTTTTTTTTATCTAGACTTTAGAATATTTTATTATCTTAGCAAAACGGTTAAACGACTGATCTGACTGACGAGTGTATAAAAATTATAGAATTATTACTAATAACGCTTGAATTAAATTTAGTACACTACAAAAATTGTCTATAACGTATGCAAGTCAAATTTGTAAGCAGATTATAAGTAGAGTTCTATAATTATTATGTATTAAGAATATTTTGTCCGCTAATAAAATCTTGGTGCAAAAAATTATTTTCATTTCTGCCGTAGTGCGGCGTTTAGTTCTGCCACTCTACGCGAATGTCGCAAATTTGGGCGGAAACTAGAGTATTGACACTACAGGTTCTCTGGATACACTGCTAAGCGGAAAATGTTTGAAATTATATTTTTCAATAATCATAATACATATTGCATTTGCACTATTAAATATTTTTTACAAAGTCTCATCATTTTAGCATTTCAATTTTCGCTTTGCATTTTCGCTTGACGTAAATATTTATCCACTTATCCGTCCTTGGACTCAGTCACGGTTCAAGCACTCGTTTGCGTAATTTATTTACAACAAGTGAGTGTAGTACGACAACCAATCAAGGTTATATCGTTAAAACTATAATACCTATCTATTATCCATTGAATTCTCATTATTCATATTATATTGCTTTTTATGAAACCATGATGATATCCAACGCCGCGCCTGGTTACCAGAGCAGGATTTAGTAAACATTTTAATATGTATAATTATCCCCTCGAGGGGAAACGAACCCACAACCATCGCGTTTAGAGTCGGCGAATATTTTTTGCAAAAGTAAAATAAAGATAAATTTATATACAATATTTATTCTCAAAGACACAGAGGCGCGGGTTCAAATCCCGTTGCGTTCAAAATTTTATACATTTTCTAAATATATATTTTTCAATTTCCTTAGTGCGGGAGTAACACTTTAAAAAATGTAAAAAAATATATATATATTTATTCTCATTTTGTTTAACTAATTATTTTGTTGTTTCATAACTTCCAGCGAAAATTAATCAAGTAAAATTGCTTTGACAAGTAAATTAAGTTACAACAATTTCTTAAATTAATTTATCTTTTGGCCTGTATTTATTTTATATTTGTGATTGTTGTTTTCGTATTTGCTTAGTATATACATTTGTTACCGTTTACGCGTTGATTTGACATGTTTTTTGTCACATAATGGACAATAAATTACGCCAAACAAATAGTAGTGTGTGTAATATTTATTTTATTGGCTCTTTGGACACCTGCATATAATAATTAACCAAATTTCATACTCCTTTTCGTAAAATGATAGTTTCGTCGTCGTCGTCGCATATATGTGTCGAGGCTCACAGAACCATTAGGTTACATATTTATGTAATAAGTTACAAAACAACACTTATTGATACACAGAGGAAACACCTATTGTTAGGTTATTTATATTCGTATATTCCTTCCAGCAGACTTGATATCAAATTAAAAGTAGGGCAAGAACTATGAAATAATATTTTATATTAGTAAAAAAATTACATACATAAGTAAAATAACTTCAATTACGCATAGAGAGTATTAGACGTCGATAGATATTTTTATAATAAACTCGTAGAGCGAATTGAAGCTAGCAAGCACCTACAGTAATAATATGGCCTTATTCTGTTAAATCGATCTTTGTCACGAATTCTACGTCTCAAAGAACAATATATAAGATGCCTGTTTTTATAAGTAAGGGTCGTGGATTCTGTTCTTACTTGGTGAAATGTTTATTTTTTCATATTACTGCGCACCGTATTAGCAAAACCCAACGCACAATATATCTAAAGACAGGATGAAAGTGGGAACGAAGTGTCTCTTCACTAAATTCTCTCTGCCCGCTAAAGGCTGAAGATCCTGAACACAATAGAATTGATCTAAACGACCTTTTAGAGGCTATTTGATGTAGGTTTTATGGTAATGGTTTACGGCCAGTTCTGCCAGGTCATAAAATTTCATCATCTACTTACTACAGCCACTTTCTGATATTGGGCCATATTATGCGTCAGCGTAATCCTTGTAAAGTTTTGTTAAAATGGATAATATAACTTAAGTGGGAATTTGTTACACACGTTTAGTATTGAATCCAGTATTCGTTTGCAATAACTTACTACATGTTTTGAAATGTAACTTTTTTTGACCGGATTAATCGAGTATAATATTTGTATTCGAAAATATATTTTAGAACCCGACGTTTCGAGCACTTTACTGCAGCCCGTGATTACAGGTAGACAGGTAGACACTCGTCGTCGTCGACGAGTATCTACCGTAAACGTCGGATTAAATATAAAATGTATTTTCTAATACCAATATTATATGCGGATTAATCCGGTTAAAAATAGTATAATTTCAAAATGTGTAATAATCGTGAAAATCAAAGAACTTATTACTACATGTTGCTTAATATGTTATGTGTGGTTTCTTTTCTTGATTTATGTGTTTTCTGCATCTGATTATGAAAAATATGCAACCATATTTATTAGTAAGATTATTATTAAAACGATTTTAAAATCTTTGATTTAAGAAAAAATGTCTAATATCTATCATAATCCATAATTATTTAAAAATTTTTAAATAATAAACGCGAAATTTGCGAACTTTCTTTTATCCGTTACAGTTTTGAAATTCGCTGAACTAATACCAATTACATTATTAGTCACAAGTGGTTTTACATCGTTATCTATGTATTTTAACAGTAAAATTTGTTGAATCTGTATTCAGCCAGTCGTGGCTTATACGTTTTGTAAACTTTGCTTAGTGCGTAGATTCTAGAATTCCAATAGAAAGTTGTGATCTCATTATCAAGACATTTCTAGACAATTGACATATTAGGTTATCGATGGTGTCAGTCTGGTCTAACGTCGAATGTATGTAAATACGACGCACAGTGCCGGCGCTAGTGATGAAAGCATACATGCATACATGTAACATGCATTCATGCACTTGTTTATGGTTTGTTGTTTTATCATAGAGAGATATCATTGGACTGTTTAGAGTGTTTTATGATTGGTCAGCCAGCCGTAATAGATGATAGTTGAATTTGATATCGTTTAAGGTATATTTGAACTGCGTATTACGAGTATATGATTATATATATATATATATTATATTATATATATTATATTATATATATATATATATTTATAAAGCAAAATTAAAAATAGATTTTAAAATGTAACCTCTACAATAGAATAAATATTGTTAAATTCAGCACAATTGTTATGTGGCTACTGGCTAACGATAACTGTGTCGATTCGACTATATAAACAATTGGCATCGTGTGTTTACGTTAGCACTTTGTATAAGTATATATTAAATAAACATGAAAATGTGCTGATTTTTTAACCTACATTTGTGTACCTAAAATACACATACACAATACACATGATATGTGGTTCAAGCTATAAAAAAGGTTCTATTGTTATTGGATCCCGGACACGTGTTCAAATTTTGAAGCTCACATGTACTCCAATATATATATTTTTTTACGTTAATAAATAGATATACTTACTTAGTCTTGCTATTTTTTTTTATTGTTCCTAACATTTATTACAATTACAGTGTGTTAGTTTAAAATATATAAAGCTTATTCGAAGTCGTCTCCATTGGTTGCAACACAGTCCTTTAAACGTTGAGGCCAGTTATCAATAGCAGCACGCACACATTCTATGGGAAAATTCTTCACTGCCGTGAATTCGTATGGATTGATTTAGATACTCAAATTATCATGGCGTTTGAAGCAAGCGGTAGTCTCTAAAACTGACCATAAATAATCAAGTGAATTAAGATTAGAACTAGATTTCTAAACTCGGCGCCGAGTCTTGCTGAATGGACCATTCTTTTGGTTATTGAACATGGTGTTGTTAAGGGGCTTAACTACCTTCTCAAGAATGGTGTCTTGATACGCTTTTGCCACCTGATGATGATGCTCAGTCACCAACCAACCAAACCATCACTGTTGTACTCTGTTGACTAATTGGTATGCTTCTTTAGAGCTTTCAGCCAACGGTCATTTGGTTACGGTCATTAAAATGTTGGTCAATTGTTAAAATATTCTCATCCGTAAACAAAATTTATCTGTGACTCCCTTTGCGGTGGTACCGCTTAAGTAGTTGTATCGATTTTACCACTCTCTATTCTTTTTTTAATTATCATTTAATAAATGACCTGTGCGGGCCTTATAGGCTGCATATCCTCAGTTTCTTTTAAAATACGCAACATGATATCTAATCTAATGCTTTCGGACAGGATTTTTTCGAATTCTTTCCCTTACTGCTTTGATCACCTTTTTCGTACGAAAACTACTTGGACGGCCAAATCTTTTTCTGTCACAAACAGAGGAGGTTTCATTGTTTCTATCAATAGTCCGGTACACAAATATTTTACTAATACCAAGCACATGGAGGATTTTTCAAATTATATATAGCACCATATTTTTTTCATGTTATGCAATCGCAGCGATTCGGTTCTCTTTATCACCCCGCCCTATCCTATACATATCACAAAATATTTTACAATTTATTGACGCGAATTTATTGATGAGAAAAAATCAATGAACAATCATATATAAATGACACATTTCAAATACAAGTAATATTTTAATGGCCACAGCGTCCATAGTTATTTTAAGAACTGTTATAAATACAACATTGGCTAAATCTTTATTAACTTTGTACACAGTTGACGAGAAAATCTTCTGCTGCCATGGCGGTCTCTCCCCGGACTTGCAGGCAATGGAACAGATTCGCAGAATCATGCGACCCACCGACGTGCCCGACCAGGGCCTGCTCTGCGACCTACTCTGGTCCGACCCGGACAAGGACACAGCTGGATGGGGCGAGAACGACCGTGGCGTCAGCTTCACTTTCGGCACGGAGGTATGGACGTTTATGTTGCCGTTTGTAGCTAAGCTATTAGGTAACTAGGCCATTTGGAGTTACGTTAGTATCATTTTAATTAATTGTTTGTTTAACATGGGCGATGCTATCACATATAAACTACGGAATAATTATTTTACTCTTAAACACTTGGAAGCGCGGTTATTGCAATGTAATTATTATGCCTTGCATCAACTCGCTGATGGTCGTCTATACTAATTTAATCCAAAACTGATTAAAGTCGTGATTGCGCTACACGATTCATATATGAAAGTTCTTTGAATCGAGTTTTTCCTTTGTATTTTTATAGAGAAAATTAATAATGGAATTTGTTAATCTCTAAACCGCTCAAAGGTTTTTTTTAATGTGACTGAACCTGTTCATAGTATATTTAAATTACTCAAAAATCGAGCTTTCATTTACTCCGGAATTAGAACCCATAACCCATCTAATGATCGTAGCCCTACAAATTAACCGCTGTACTATAAAAATCACAACATTAGGGAAATATCCATCTAACCTACTAACTTAGTACATTTAATAAAACATGTTAGGATATGTGTAAAAAATATGTAATGGAACCCAAAACAATAATTTTTAATTTTCTTTTCTGTTTGTCTGTGCGTTTGTGCACGCTAATCTCAGAAATGGCTTCATCGATTTAAATATAGTTTTCACTATTCTATTTCGATAAACTTACCTTAACATTTAGTGTTTATTTCATTTCGATCTGTACATAAATAAAAAAGTTATAAAATTTAAGCACGTTTGTTTATTTAAGTGCGTGTTCTCAACACGGCAGACAAATTACGAAATAATTTAGTTCTGTAGTCTACGCAGGCGAAGCCGCTAGTATTATATTATATATAAAAGCAGCTTCACGCTTTTACCACAAAGCAGGGTTAGTCGCGAGAGCCGAGTCACTCCACTCCACTATACTTTCCGCCCGAATTGGTAACATTGAGTGGCGTAACTGAACTCCGCTCTTTGTGTTGCAGAGCTCATCATTGAAAATAATTTAAATATAATCATTCCTCCTCCTAGTGGTTATCGAACTCACAACTGTTAAACGCTGAACAACTGTGCCACGATGGATTTAATAATGTACATTATATAAGTGCTATTTATCATATTACAGTGCAAAGTTAAATGTCGTATCCGTCTTATATAATGCAACATCCGTCCCATACATGCGTACGCAAGGAGTTTTAATTAAACACGCTGTATTTGATATATATATATATATTTGTTTACCATAATATATTCGCTTATCTATGCAAATGCATTTATATCAATCAGCCTTGTCCGTGCGACGTTTGAGGAAGAATTGTTTTTTTTGAATTGATTTAAGAATTTACATTTATTTATAATTTAATATTATATACATATATTTATGTTTTATATATTTTAAAAAAGCCATCGTGACGCAGTGGGACTGCGTATGTCTGTAAACGCGATTGGTTGTGGGTTCGACTTCCCACTTGATATTCACATTGCAAGATCATGAGCGATTGGATTTGTAAATTTTCTTTGTTTTTTTGTCGTCTACGATCGCTGGTGCAGTGGCACAGTTTGACTGTGTAGGCGTGTTGTTGTGAGTTCGATTTCCGCCTAGATTGATTATGTTTTAATTATTTTCATTACTCCGCTCTTTATTAAGTCACATGACAAGCGATTTCGTCTTTAAGATATCTGAAACTACGATATTGCCAATGGACACATTTTTGGAATTGATACAGTATATAGGATTATAGGACAGAGGCGTCTGACTATAAACGCAATTGGTTGTGGGTTCGAATCCCACTCGGAGGAATGATTATATTGCGATTATTTTCATTTCACCGCTCCTGTACCTGAGCCAAAACGCGGCGTTGTGTTGCGCTAATCAACAGGCAACGTCTTGATTTATGGTGGTAAATGAAGAACGGAGTGCTTGGACATTATGTTCTCTTTGACTACCCCGCTATGTGGGAAAAAGTGTGAAGCTGATATAAAAAATTATAAAATTGATTTATTAAATATTGTAAGTACTAAAAATTAATACTTTCTAACGCTATATTGCATGTAGAGGAATTAAGTATAAACCAAACTGTGATGGTTGTGGTTTTGATTATCTCTCAGAATAATATTTATAATTTTTTTAGATCGAGTATATTAAAATATATGACAGGAATACCGACCGACCGAAAGTAGCATCGAGTATCTAAAAGTAAATTCTGTCTGAACCCCCTTTAGAAAATACAATCAAAGCAATATATATGAAACTATTCCATTACTCACCGATTGACAGACAACGCAACGCCCAATTTATTGTACTTTGGAACGTATAAGTGGCCTTAACGACAAGCTAGACTTGACGTTGAAATTACGTATATATGGCATGGGCCTTAAAGTCCACGCAGACGAAATTGTGGGTATTGACTAGTATATATCTAAAACGTATCTCAACATTGCCAGGTCGTCGGCAAATTCCTCTCCAAACACGAGTTCGACCTGATCTGCCGCGCGCATCAGGTCGTCGAGGACGGCTACGAGTTCTTCGCGAAAAGACAACTTGTCACGCTCTTCTCCGCGCCCAACTACTGCGGCGAGTTTGATAACGCTGGTAAGTATTAAAAAAAAAACCATTTTAACTTGATTAATCGTGTATATATATATATATATATTGTATGTATTTTCAAATACCAATTATATAGGAGTTAAAATAGTTTCAAACAAGTGAACAGTATAAGAGATATTTCTATAGAATAGAATTTAATTTACAATGTTATCGATCTTTGTATGAATAAAGTTTCATAATATAAAATCTGACAACCGTGTAGGTGTTGTTTTCATACAAATTGGCCTGTGTAGTTTTAAACGGCAATTTCATATTTTGGCCCCTATTATTGTATCGGTATCGGTTATTGTTAAAAACGGAAAATTTAAATACACACAATTGTTGTTTGAAATTACTTTTATCAGTTATGTACAAGTGCTTTAGCTTAATCTATTGAAGTACTTTGATAACGATATGTATTCGAAATGACTCGTGTGGAGTTTTTTTTTTTTAAATTATATCTAAAAAAAATTGAGTTTTTTTATCGTAAGACGCTTTGTATTTGAATTGTGGTATAAAAATAAAAAAAAAATTTTGTGTTCGTTATTTGATACTAACTGTTTTTATTGAAGCTATTTAAATAATTTAGTTAATTTTTTTTCCTTGTAAAAACAATACATTTTTTCGATATCACTTACATGTAAAGAAATGCCAAATGTTATTTCCTTGTTACCTTACACTTATTCCATCGCTTCCCACCATTCCAGGCGCGCTGATGTCCGTGGACGAGACGCTCATGTGCTCCTTCCAGATCCTGAAGCCCGCCGACAAGCGCAAGCTCTACTCCGGCCTCAACATGGGCAGACCCAACACGCCGCCGCGCGCGCAGCCCAAGAACAAGAAGAAGTAAGTTTGCGTGTACTCCTTATATCTATATAACATGTTATATAGCAGCACGACTCTTTGCCAAGATGGCGACTTAAGTTTCCTAAGAATATTGACGGAATACAATCGACATGCGTTTGTTAGCGGTTTCGATCCCACTCGGTGGAATGATATCACAATTTACGTAATTATTTTCATTAATCCGCTCTGGAGAACAAGACATAGCGTGGCGTTGAGCTCCGCCACACATCACGCAATGTCTCAAATTCTCGGTCTAGACATTAGATTCTAACTGACTATCTCTGCTATGCAGGAGAAGTCGTGGAGTTTCTTTTTTTTTTGCTTAAAGAACTTTCCAGTCGATCTCCATGTACGTACTGTAAAGTTGTATTGTTGTACTTATACCAGTCTACTTAGTGTTTGATATTATATAGTAGGTATTTTTATTAAAACTTATGTCAAAGTTCTTATTAATTTTGAAATAGTTTTGGTTAAATATAATTGAAAATTCTAGTGATTTGACTTTTTTTGTAGTTTTTATTATTGCAAAAGGAAATATGAATATTGTTTGTCAATTGTAATTATGGTTTTTTATTTAATTCAGAGATATATGAGGCCGGCACCTGTCGAGGTAGTAGAGTGTGTGTAACTTATACTAACACTCAATTCCACAAAATAACTTATAAATAATGTAGAATATAATTTTATACATTTCAATATAACGTGCATGTACATTGTTTGTTTTCTTGTCTTAGTCTATTTATTTAAGTTTTTATTGTTTTTGGTTTCCCATACTATCGATTTTAAAACAATCATTAATATTAAATGATTTATCATATAATGCTGCGTTCTTGTAAACTAGCCTCTATCCCTGATCTGCGTAAGTTCCCATCTAACGAGTGTGTCGTCCCGCAGCTAGCCCCAGCGCCGCCATCGCATCGAAGCGACGACTTGCATGGATTCCCGCGACAACACACCTGCCTACATTTTGACAGCTTTTCTTGTAAAAATAATTAATCTCCTTCATACCCAACACAAACTCCTCTACTCCGTTCATTTTTGTGTGTTTCGTATAAAATATAAGATTATAAAGTTTTCAATAGTATTAGTTTTAAGTTCATTCCCGCTCGCATTATCAACAATTGCTGGACAATTGTGTTCAGCAGACATGAGCTTTCGGACTAAGCGAACTGTCAAAATAAATCAACCTAGGCCGCACAGCGTCAAGCCCTTTGCCTGTAGAAGAAATAAAATGTCAATGTCAATGACAAGTGGGTAAAATATGTAAGCAGCCGCCAGTGGGTTTTAAATGTTTCGTTTTAAATTCACGACGGCTCAGGGGAGTCCAAGTAGAGCGTGTAAGGTGTGAATGATAGTATGTATTGTATGTTTGTTCGTATGTCCGTTTACGCTTGTGTCGTACTCAATACCCAATAATGTAAGTCGTTGGGCGATTTCAGTGCTTCTAAACGATATTTTTTAGTAATTACCACCCATCGAAAGAAATCATATGTAGACTGAAAAATCGGACACACGCACTGAAATTGTACAACGAATGTTAATCGACATTGAGAATGTAATAATTAAAAATAAAATAAAATAAAGTAAACATTTATAATTAAGTAGTAAGTGTATCGTGAAGATTTAGAGATTCGGTAACGAAATTGAGTCGACCGTCCTTTGTTTGGTTGGACGCTTTGTATCGTGGTATATATAGAGTGCTTTGCGCACGCACTTTGTGTCACCGCAGACCCGCTTTTTTTTTATTAATATTGCAATTTATAATGAAACACGGACCTCGTACAATGTTTTAATAATAATATTTGTGAACATAATTCTTTTTTAACTTGTCATAAAATCTGAAATAAACGACGAAAGTATATATTATATATAATACTTTCAAATGAATAAATATCTATGTAATATAATAATATGAAATGATATGATTGTATATTATTTTTAATATTAAATGTAAAGTTATAAAAATGTTTTTACACTGAGATTACGGTCCGTGTATCCGAACACCGCTCACGTCAGAAAAGCGCGGGAAACGTCATACGATTTATTTTCGCCACAAATCAGACTGAACCGATTGTCAATGTTCTATCGATGTATGAACAAGAAGAATTGTACATTAATTTCATAAATAAAAATACTTTCAAAAATAATATTCTGTTTTATTTTTTTTTTAATTTCACTTATAATTTTTGTGTATGTTGGTTTTTTAGCAATAATTAAAGTGGATGTAGATGTTTGATATTGAAATTTTAATACAGTATTTTCATATTTGACATATGACAATAAAAGTGCAAATTTAAAATTATTGACAAGATCGTTTTTGTTTTAATTACATATACAACAGACAATTGTTTCTCATATATTTAAAAGAAAATTTAATATATCGTTATTTGTTATTAATTTTCAAATTTCTATGTTTTTATTAATGAAAATTATAATCTTTATTTTAAACAAATTAAATTTTCAATATTGAAACATTATAAAAATATGTTTTAAACATCTTAAAAGATTTATTTGTTTAATTGAATTCTACCCATTTCTTCTAGATGCTTAGATTTCAGTTATCTTCATTTACGTTTACTAAAAGAGTATAGTATGAGAACGATGTTTTTATTATCTGAAAAAAAATAGACATATTTGTTGGTTATATTATTTGTTAAATTTCAACTATGATATCAATTAACCCATAATAGATTTTGTTTTTAGATATTCTCTGAGAATCTTGTCTATTACTTCCTATTTTTAGATTGCACTTTGAAATATTGCTTGTTGAGTGCCGGAAATGAATGCTTATGCCTTATTTTAACAGACTAGAACAGGTTTACATACAAACATTGCCACGAAGCACATGTAAACCCACTATGATTGTTCTCTGTACGACTTATTTATGTATTTTTTGTTACTTCACACATTTAACCATATAGAACAAGTTAAAATTTAATTCTTGCTCCGAATGGAAATAATAAGTCAAACATACCACAACAAACGTATGAAGGTTCATAGGCAAGAACTTTCCCGCGCGCATCACCGTGGGACGCAAGTTAGCTAGCAGTAAGTTCAGTAAGAGACGCCTCGGCTTCACTCCCATAGTCGGCCACGCGCTTTGGTAAGCTGCCGTTGACACACGGTCTGCCTAAAATGTAAGCGAAACGAGGTAGGTGTGGGTTCTATTGCCGCTGTGTAAAATTGTTGTATTGAATGCCCTTCATCTGAACAAATGCCACCTCAGTCTACCAGCGAGTGTGACCACGGACTACCGTAATGTTTTCGAAACGTCGGGTTCTAAAATATTTGTATGTAATAATCGTGATAATTAAAGAACTTAAAATTGTTATATTTCAATTATTACGAAAATCGTTGCTAAAGTGCTATTCACATATAAGATAACAACAAGAGTAAGTTTCAATGAGCTTATAAGAATTTCGACGTAGCCGGATGTAGAATGTATGGCTTAGTTTAGCGGTCAGAGCGCTTGAACGGTTTCCGAGAGGCGCGGGTTCGAATCCCGCTACGTTAAATTTTTGTACATTTTTATAGAAAGAAACGTTTAATATGGTATATAATATATAACTTATCGAAAGTGGACGACAAAGTGTCTTAATAGATTCTCACAGTACTACTAACATAATAACAGCGGAAAACATATATATTCATTGAAGTGGATTTTTGTCGGTCTTATGAAGAAAGCCTTTATTTGATTAATAGTCGTTCACAACTTTGATTACGTAATATTTTCCGATTCCGTAGGGATTTCGGGGAAACCTCATACCATCCACCACATAAATTATATTTTCAGGCTTTTCTGCTTAGTGATTTCAGCTGAACGTTGTCTATCTGTCCTCAGTAACGCAAGCGATTTATATATGTATATAGAATAATAAAACCCATCCAGCTCCCCCAATAAGCCTACTTTTTTTTACATTTTGATTAATTTTATAGGTGTTTATAATTTAATAAGGTACCTTACCTGTAAAATTATTTGATTTCCAAAATAGCAGTAAACAAATATGTCTAATGCTACAGCGCCCAAGTACTCTACAGTTATCATGTCAAATTTCTAAAATAAAAAAAAAATATCGTTTTCACTTTCCCCCTGAAAATTCAGAGCAGAGAGCTGAAAATATTTTAAATACAATCCTCCACAATTCCACGCATGAGAACAAAAGTGACAACCAATCACATTTACAGCCGGTCCCAATGCGCCATTTTTTTTAACCTCTTAGTGCATTCATAATTGAATAGGATAACAATACATAAGTTATTTTAATAAACCAGACCGACTAGTGACAAGACAAAGCACGGCATTCAGTTCAGCCACTCAACACCCAGTGTCTGGATTACAGGCGGAAAGCGGAGAACGGAGTGTCTTGACACTGAGGAAGAATTTTACGGTTTTCTCAGATAGCCTGGGCCCGATTCTGCGAAAGCAAAACCGAGATTCTTCATGTAATGAGTCCGTATTTGTGGCTTTTCATACATTACAACGAGAATTGGTACTGAGTAGTTACTAAGTTTAATATTATCTATATTTGTATATTACTATCGACTATCAAATTGAATGATATATGTCATTTATATGGAGCTAGTGGTGTGAAATAGATTTATTTATTTATAGGTTTCCTAAGTATCTATCGTGTAATCTCAATAGAGTAGCGGCGTACAACAAGTGTACATAAATAGATAATGACTCTTGCACCACACGAGCGCTAGTAGAGGAGACACAAAAAGCTTTCAAATTTATTCTTTGAATTCGTTTTCATAGTTTGACAAAGCTCGAACGCACTCTCTCAGCGCTTGACTTGTAGTTTCATCATATTGTGAATTGTAGATATCTGTAAATAAATATAGGTAGGTATGTAAATATTTAAAAATATATAGAGAGAAGCAATACCTTAGGAATTCCATGGATCTTCACCGTACGGGTCCAGCGCGCTGGAGAGAAAGGAGTGTCGGGCCAGGGTTTACGACACACGTGTAGGGGCCCCTTTAATATGCGCGTTAACGGTCGTGCCTCCACTGTCCGAGCCTAAGTATCCAAAATACGGTGCACCGAAATGTAAAAATTCTTCCTTAGTGCCAAGACACTCCGTTCTCCACTTTCCGCCTGAAATCGAGACACTGGGTGGCTGTGGCTGAACTAAACGCCGCGCTTTGTCTTGTAACTAGACTCTGGTATATGAAAATTACTTATGTATTGTTATACTTAATGCCGACTTGTGAATACTCTGCTAGAAATTAACTGATGAAAGTTCTAGACAGGGCGATTTATTTTAGTAAATTATAGAGATTTCGCTGTTATAGGTACATCTCGAGTACTTCTACAGTGTTTAATATATGTTTTGTTTTTATTTATTTTTTATTTTATTTCTCTGCAACAACCCCTTTATAGGCGATGGCCTCCTCCAAATATGCCTAGTTCTCTCTCGAATGTGCCTTTTGAGTCCAGCTATCTTTATGATGTCATTTTCCTACCTGGCGTACGGTCTTTATTTTTTACTGTGTCCTTGAGGGCCTGGCCACGTTGCCACCTTTTTCGTCTATCTCTGGTCTTGTAGACATGCCACATGTCCGGCTCATTTCCATTTTAATGAAAGGGCTTGTACTAATCCATGGCTTGGTTTCGCTATGTTCCTTATTTTTGAATGTCTTATCGTCTGTATTTTCTTCGTAATTAGCAAGCTGCGCTTAATCGCTCGTTGATATCTTAATTCTTATTTTATTGTTGAATTTTCATGTTTGGCATGCCCATAGTCAGCATGGCAGACGACAGTGGCTCAGGACTTTTGTTTTAATATTTCTTTTAAGCTGCAATATTTGTTCCAGTTCAATTGTATACGGCGTTCCAATTCTAGATCATTATTTATTCGCTCAAAACCAATTTGTGCCAAGATATATGCACTTATCTGTATACTTGAGTAGTACACTGTCTAGTAATACCGTTATATTGTTTTTTATACTTTTCGTCATTAACATCTCTATATTTTAGATAGAATTACTTCCAAACCGATTTTCTTGTTTGCTTCATTGAGTGATGCTTGTAGTTTTAAACCCGTCTCAGATAACAATATTAGGTCGTCTGCAAATCTTCAGTGACTTAAGTATTCGTCTTTGATTTATGCCTTATATTTTCCAGTCGAATTGATTGATGACTGTTTCTTATATAACTGAATAGTTTTGGAGATAGTGGGGTCTCCTTGTCTCACTCCTGTTTTTACTGGAAACCAATGTCCGAATACCTCCATTTTGACTCTACTTTTGCTGTCGCTATATATGTTTTTGTGTGTTTTATATATATATATATATATATGTGTGTACCTAAACAATTTACTCCAGTAGATATAACGTAAACAACTAAAAGTAAAATTTAATTAATATAAAGTTATTATATTATAAGCAAGACTTACCAAATTGTGTATTGCCTTTTAAATTACTGCGCTGAAAAACACCGAATTTCATATTTTATTTAATATTATTACTTAAATAGGTACTAAAAAGAGAGAATCTAATAATAAGATTCTCCGTTCTCCATGTGGTAACAATTCTGAGACATAAAAATTTTATTCTTTTGTTTTTTTTATCATATTCTATATTTTCTTTATTTTTATCGTATAACAGTATATTAAAAAAGTGCTATGCTGACGAACCTAACACCTTTCCCTAAGGCTTTGTAGATCTGATTAGGAAATAAATTATGTGAGGCTATCGTGGCGCAGTGTGACAGCATCTGACTGTATACGCGATTGTTGTGGGTTCGATTCCCATTCGGAGGAATTATTATATTTATATTTCCATTTCTCCGGTCTGGTGGTTTCGCTTCTCAAAACTCAATGTCTCGGATTCGGGCGGATAGATGAAAATGGAATTGTCTTGACTGCTATGCGATAAAAGCGTGGAGCTAAATATTTATTATTGGAATTTTAAATATGTATTGTGTTATGCATTAAATAAAAATATCTTATAAGATAATAGAAAATATTTTGTTTCTAACGGAAATAATGTTATAATATAATATATCAGAAAAAGCTAATACCAAAATTAAATGGTAAGTATAAATAAATTTGGAGCTAATCAAAGGAAAACATCTAATTTACAAACAAACTTACAACTTTATCATCGTAATGGTAACTAGAATCGATCATTTCACTAGGATTATACAAATAATTATGCCTTTCGTCCAGTGCTATATCGCTATAAAGTCTCGCTATAGCCCCATGTTCCACTCCGCGTTCTAACAGGGCCGTGAATCGCGCATTGCGAAGAGAACAGCATAGCAGGTCTAACTGACCACAAAGTAATATGGAGTTAGAGGCAAAGAACACTCCTGGAAATTAAAATTTAATATATTTTTAGAAAACGTCTTAATTTTAAACTTGGCGGTACTCGAACTCGCGCCTCTTGGAAACCCTCCAAGAAATAGGGATACCTAGTTTGTATGGAAGTGATTTTTGATGTTAGGAATATGAAGCTTTATTTTTGGATTACTTATTAAAAATAAGTGAATTGCTGTTGCAGCGTTTTTGTAGTACGCGCGGGCGAAGTCGCGAGTGTAAATAAATAGCTTCTAGTTGTAAAAAAAATAAAATGGAAATGTATAATATTTTCATTATCCGCTTTGGCCCCAAAGCCAAGGCGCTTGAGTCACGCCACTCAAAAATGTCCCGATTTCGGGCCAAAGTACAGTACGGACTGTCTGACTGAGGTTCTCTTAATACGGCCGAAAAAAGGCGTAGGCATTAAGCTGCAAACAAAATAATATTAAAGTATTTACCAAGTTGTCCCACAGCTAAACCAACGAAAGCCTGCGCCAGACATTGCCGCAAGAAAACGAGGATAACACAGGATCCGTTCGTGATGTCCTTGTAAGTCCACAGCTGTAGCGAATTCTTAGTCCAAACTAATAAGGACATAAAACGAATAAGGACATTGGTTATTTAAAAAAAAAACTATTTTAGGATATAATATATATTTTTTTATATGTAATACGTAATTTTGGCTGTTTGTTTAGGCCTAGCTTGTATTTAAAAATTGTGTGAACCAAAGGAGGTTTCTTTTTTAATTGTTTTAACATTTATTTACTAAATTGCACTTTTTTTTAACATTTTTTAAAGTGTTATTCGCACACTGAGGAAATTCCTCTGCGCCTCTTGAACGTTTTTCAAGAGGCGCGGGTTCAAATCTCACTGCGTTCAAATTTTTATTCGTTTTCTAAATACATGTCTTTCTTAAATTGCACTTGTACACAATAAAGCACAGAAGGCGGTTTAATTTTTTATTATTTTAACAGGCAACTTATTGAGTAATTGATAGCAAGATTAAAGATTTTATAAATAACAATATGACTTGGGAATTAAATGCTAAATAAATAATTGTATATCTGTAAATTATTTAACTGAAACAAAAGTCGCCGAGTTTCTTGCGCCGGTTCTTCTAAGATCTGGGACATTAATTTTAGTGAACCGGTGCTATATTATTTGACGTCCAAAAAATGAAACATTTAATTTCTTATGTAAATTGTTCATATATAACAGACAAAATGTGAAACAAAATATGACCGAGTCATCTTAATTTGAAACAATACAATAAAATTGTTAATATGAAAAAATATTGCTTCATTAAAGAATATATTTATTTTTGATACTCACGATGCGCAAATATCGGCATTATCACATACATTGTAACACTAAACAAAGTACACCCTGTATACCAATAGGCGAAGCTTCTAGCCATCTGATAGCTCTTCAGCATGGTCATATTAGTTAAACCTCTAGCGGAATGCCATTTAAAATTTTCATTCATGAATTTAACTAGCTCATATAATTCGTTTTTGTGTGCAGAAAAGTATGCTACTATAAAAACTGACGCCAATAACGGTAGCCCATCCGCCATATTGTCCAAACTAGACATCATGTCCGTCCAACCGGTATACAAATGTACAATTAAAGAAATTGGCAAATTCAACAAAATAAATAAAACTAAACACAAATATATATTGTTAAGAAATATTTGAAATTCATCTTTCGGTTTTGTATACCAGTCCCAGCATCCGACACATCTTAATGGCATCTCCATAAAGTGTACATAGTTAGATACTGTCACGTTATTTATTGTGGACGTTTTTTCAGATGTTTTTAATATATTTTTCATTATTTTATCTCAATTTTATTGTACACAGCTGACAGTCGAAAAGTTAAATTGTAAGGTGGTCAAACGTTTAGGGTTTTATAGTAAAAGCATTTATTGATTGTGTAATTGTAAAGGTATATTCTCACTTGCTAAAACTAAAAATGTAAAATTAGGAAAAATCTGTTAAAAGCCTAAGTTAAGTCAAAAGCCACTGAAACTTATTATTATTCTTCTTTAATCTAAAAAAAATAGGACAGAATCAATCCGATCCAATTGTTTACTATGAATAAACTGATATCAATAATAGATTTATAGGGCGTCAAACAAAGGCCAATATCAATTATACAACAAATACATTTAAACTTAATTTTTTTTGATGGATCTTGGTTTTGAAATCTACATTTGTGAACGGACCCGGACTGCAAAACGTCAATATTCATTATTTTCTTAAATTATATAGAAGTTACAAAAAAGGCTTAAAGGCCGGCAACATTCCTGTAGCTCCTCTGGTGTTACATGGGGTCGTGGGCGGCGGTGGTCACTACCATCAGACCACTTGACATACTCGTAGTGTGACAACTGTCAATATGGTAGGTATCTACTGTTTTATACTACTCCTTTCAGGCAAATACAGGTGTAACAGATATACAAATAGGGCAGCTTCGACACTGCTGAGAAATGGCGGAGAAGGAAGACGTATACAAGGCGAACAAAATGAATACAGAGTGTTCAATTATCACGTACTTTAAAAACTAGCTTTTTTTCTAACAAGTGTATATACAACTCAACTAATTCATCGAATAAATTAACTCTTACTTGTTAAGAACTTTCCTAACTTAGAACATTAAGCGCAATTATAAACTTGTTAATTGTTGCAAATTGTTTTGTTAAGTTCCTTGTAATTATCAAAGAAAAGTTTCTTTGTACATATTAAATCGTATGTTCGTTTAAAATATTTTATAACAATTTCTATCTTAAATATTTAAGATGTATTATATTATATATATAGACTCGCTTTTTAATAAAATAAAAAGGCACTCTTGATGTATGTGGGTTTGATTCCCACTTGAAGGAATTTTCAATATTAAACTACCAATTTGAGCTCTTGCTCTAATTGACATTATGTAAGTCAATACAAGAAAAGAGTCATGAATGATATTTTTTACAATTTTTAAAAAGTGTTTTTCGCACTCTTTGGAAATTGAAAAATATATTTAAAAAGCGTATAAAAATTTGAACGCTGTGGGATTTGAACCCGACTCTTTGGAATTGTCCAATCGCTATCAATGAATAGAACATATCATCACAATGATAAACAAACATTGTTTGTTTAATAGATACGTCACATGTACCACGGGTATAGCAGGTTCGATTCCCATACACACTTGCATTAAATGTACATTGTCGAACTAAGAGTAAATTATATTATATTAATTTCAAAGACTTTCGAAAATGGCGAAGGCGGAGAAAGAAACAGTTGTTTACATTTATCAAAGTTATTTATTTTAAGATTGTGACAAAAACAATAAAAAGTAAAGAATATGAAATTTTCAAACTAAGCTGTTTGTGTAGACTCCTTGTCTCTGAAAATAAAATAAATTCGTATCACTATTAAAAATTAAAAGCTACCTAGGTTATTTAATTAGTCTATACGTGAAAAATATTGATAAATCTCTTTTATTTTCTTTTCAATACAAAAAAAAACTTGCATCGCTATTCCCACCCATTACCTTCCGCCCGGAGTGTCTCGACACTAGGTTCCCTCTGACTAACCTGCCATGCGGGAAACAGCGTGAAGCTGCTACCCACCTACTAATTTTCGTAAAAGTTTGCACACATTAAGCATAACATATTTAGAAAACGTATAAAAATTTGAACACAGCGGGATTTGAACCTGCGCCTCTTGAAAACCGTTCAAGCGGTCTGACTTGTCTGAAATGTCTTTTTCAATTTCCTTAGTGTGCGAATAACACTTAAAAAATGTTGAAAAAAAAATAAGCATAACATTTTTTTTAAAGTATTAATCACACACACTATAAAAATTTGAACGCAAGCGCATTTTTCAACCATCGCCACTTGGGCTTTGACGGATTCCAAGAGGCGCGGGTTCAAATACCGTTGCGTTCAAATTTTAATATGTTTTCTAAAAATGTGTATTTGAAGACAATTAAATCACGATCCATCCATCCACCGAGTGAAAATCGATTACACCGATAAATAATTCTTATAATTAATATTATTAAAACAATATAATAACCGGACCCTACTCACTTGTCCTTCGAACGACGCTGCGCTATTTTATATATCCTCTTCAACTCCAACAGCGCCCGCATTATAGTGACGAGTTGTTGTTCGAAATCGTTTTGCTTCACATCGACGGACAAACCTTTTTGCTTACAAATCTTCACATACAAACTCCATATGGCCGACTGGACGTGGCAGAGTTCCACGTGCCGATTCGCAGCCGTTTCCTTCAGACGATTCAAAGCTAACTCCCATTTTATAACGCGATTCCTAATTTGATCGTAACGCCACTGGGAACAATATAAGAGGACATAATGAACAACCGTTTAAACGTTTCTCCAAACAAGGTGCAATTTTTCTATTTCGTCCGAAAAGTGAAGAGCGGAATGTCGTGACACTAGATTCTCTCTGGCTAACCCCCTGCTATACGAGAAAAAGCTTGAAACTGAAAAAAAATTAAGATTTGAAAACCTTTGTTAGGATTTGAAACTACGGCTTAGGGCAAGTGCTTTAGACGATCGAGGTTTTCTTTCTCGTCGAAATTTTTTACAAGCTACCTAAATTGTAGAAATTGAAAGGTTCAGTGCAAGCGCTTTAATTTAGACCATTGAGATGATTTTCAATCTCGCCCAAGATTTTAACAACCCTGCGTTACATACATATTGTTACACGACGGTTGTAGATTCGATTCTCGTGAATGAACGCGCTTCAATTTGATTCATTTTTAATTTATATGAAGAGGTCTCGAAACGCAATTTTGACCCAATTCTTGTCATCCATGATTTGTTTAAAAATTAGCACACGTTTCTGGATCCGATGACATTGCCATATTTTCATTGTCTCCTGATATTGAGCTTACTAGAAGGACTAGGATGAAAAGAAAACAAATTTTAAGATTGTTTCTTTTACTTTATTTTTTAACTAATTTGTTTATTTAAGTACTTTTTAATGTTAATTTGAAAAATACATAAGTATTTTACATTACACCTATATATTTACACAAAATACGGGTCACCCAACACCGCACAATATCTAAAACGCAATTAATACACGGACACAAAAACACACACAAGTCACACAAATATCATAGGTTTCTATTTGAACCCACGAACCCGCCATAAACCCCTGACAAAATCCCTGACCACTACACTACTACAGACCAATAAAGGTACTAAACTTACTCTGAGATCAGCGAGAGTATTGTTCAATCCCATGATGAAGAGTTTCTTCTCCTCGGTGAGAGCGGCTATCTCCTGTCGGGCGTTCTCTAGCATTTCCAGATCACGCTCTTGACGGTCAGCCAGAGTACTTTTTGCCGCAGCTAATAATAGACATTATAGGTTAAAAATGTAGAGAGAGTTGAGAAAAGAGAGTTGTTAAAAAGATAGTATTCAATATACATGTATGTATATATATATATATATATATTTTGTAATACATACTACAGATAGATACCAAAATAACTTTTCTTTACTATTTTTGTCTGTCTGTCTATTTGTTTCAGCTAATATTTGGAACTGATGTTAGAAACATAGGCTGCTGAGTTACTAGCGGATGAATTCGCGGGCATAGCTAGGAAAAAATAAAAAATAATCTAGGCAGAGCATTTTTACGAGCAAAATTCACCTCTATACCTTTCACTTGCAAATATTAAATTCACGCATAATAACTATTAGTCAATTGTTCCGCACAAAAGTGACACTAGACGATAAGGCGACGAAACCCCAAGCTGTATTTTGTCGGTAACCGACAAACTAATGCCAAACTCACGTATAGACAAAAACAAACAAGACCTCAAGTGCGATCTGAACCCGCAACTATAGTATACATTCAGACATTCCACATTACTAAAAATCTAATACTTTTACTATATACTACTGTGTAAACTGGCTATTATCGAAACCATCTTGGCGCAGGATTCACAAGGAGGTATATTTAAATTATTCTCATTTCCCCTTTTCGGCCGGACACAGCACGGTGTTGAGTACCAGCGGTGTTCTAGATTTTCTTGGCTTTGAACAGAGAACACCTTGCCGTCTCTCACTGTCTAACACGCTCTAGCTACTACAGAAAAAGGCAAAAACAGCAATACTCACCCAACGCTTCATACCGATTGAGAACGTCCAGCGGTTGTTTAAACTCCGGATACTTGTGCACAACTGACATAAGATAGTCCTATATTCAGAAATAAATGACAAATTAGCTTTTAAAAAACGCGCGATATGCATATGTGCGTTGAAATGTACATTTCGAGAAGCGTCAATATTGTATTTTTTTAACATTTTTTAAAGTGTTATTCGCACACTAAGGAAACTGAAAAAGACATATTTAGAAAACGTATAAAAATTTTAACGCAGCGGGATTTGAACTCCCGCTGCGTTCATATTTTTTTTATACGTTTTCTAAATATGTCTTTATCAATATTGCATTCAGTAATCGAAACGTGTACAATAAATGTTAAAAAGTATATTACAAAGAATTATATAGTAATTCTAATTCAATGGTACTGGCAGCCGAGACTTTGAAAACTGAACTTTCTACAAAAAGTTCCACTTTGCCCGAAGAGAACACGATCATAAAAAGCTACCAAATTGGACCCACACAATTTCTTTAAACCAGTCACATAAAGATAGACTACGAAAGAAATACTATCGTAGATGAATAAGAAAAGAGCAAATATAAATGAAAACCCACTGCGAGAATATTTCGATGAATTTTATCGTGAGTTCGACAAGTAATATTCAGCGGGGTGGGTTTAATTTATGCTCCTTTACGAAATAGACTTTACAAACTTGCTTCGAAACCGAACCTACAATAACTGTTGTTATTATTTTCAAGTGTTATTCACACGCTTAGTATCCTAAGCAAAAAATTTTTTTTTCATTAATAAAAAAAAACAAGTGAAAGCGGTATTCGTATACGAGCATTTTGGACGGTTACGTTCAAAATTTTTTATACGTTTATTTAAAATGTTTTGCACCAATTACTATAGAGACAGGCTCTTTCTCCACTAAAAGAACTGACCTCATATATCGTATAGTCCTTCACTTGCTTTTCCATCAGAGCCTTGACTTCATCCATTTCTGTCACTCTTTGTCTCATGGCTTCAGTTTCTCTGGTCTTACGCTCCAATACTTCGTTGTCAGCCTTCATCTTGCGCTCAGCGCGATCTCTTTTCTCTTGATTCTCTCGTATAAACTGTATTAAATGATTCCAATTACATATATCATGGCGCAGTGGGACAGCGTCTGATTGGAAACGCGATTAGTTGTGGGTTAGATCGACAGTACGTGAAATGGTTATATTTAAAGTGTATTAATTCCTCAGCAAAACAAAGCACGGCATTGAGTGGAGACCACCACTAAACACGCATTGTCTTGAAATCAAGAAGTAAGTGAGGAGAACGGGAGAACGGGAAAAAGCGTGAAGATAAAAGTTTACTTTTTTATGGATATGTTATTACGAGTAATATTACGTCTATAGTATGTCTTTTTGGATCTTTCTTCTATAGTTAGCTTTATTGTTATTTGAGTGGATGCTGAGATATACGTGGTTCCCAAAACAATGTTGTTGAAAAGACTAGAAGAGTCTCCTAGTGGGTTGTTTAAAAATTATAATCAGACAGTAAAATGTGTTTAATTACAAAATTAAAACATTAGGAATCTTCACGGGGTTCTCCTGCGATAGTTTTTGCATTTATGATTATAAATAATAATAGAGGCCGTCGTGGCGCAGTGGGAATTATCGAGTGCACATGCGATGGTTGTGAATTAGTTCCCCACTGGGACAAATGATTATATTTCAATTTTTTTCATTTATTTAGTTCTGGTAACAAAAATACTCATTTTGCGAAATTTAGCGTCTCGAAATTAGATGAAATTCGAGAATGGTATCGTCTCAACTCTTCACATTAGGTTCTTTTACAAAATTTATAATAAATTCACATACTTTATTAAAACTAATAAATGATTCCTTTAAAAGCAGTTCCTTCTCGCGAAGGTCTTGCCACTTCGCGTTCATCGCCTCCCGGTTCAACCGTTCTTCATTTCTCTTCAGCATCAGCTTCTCATCAGCCTCCATGAGGTCTCTTCTAGCTTGTTCCATTAAGACTTGAGGCGTAGGACGAGCGACGTCCCATACTGGGTACTTTCTGGTGGAAATTACGAAATAAGAATCAGGTGTCGGCAGAACCCTTGGCCCACAAACGTATATCCATAGTTGCGGATATGACTTTGTAGGTAGATCGATACGCGCCAGGAATGGCTCTCGGACGGAATACATATTTGAAATTCTTTTATAATATTTTTAGAAAACGTTTGCAAAAATTGAATGCAGCGGATTTCGAACCCACGCCTCTTGGACACCGTCCAAGCGCTCTGCGATGCCCGTTAAGCGATGCGTTCTACATATGGTTACGTCAAAATTCTTCTACGCTTATTACAACTTGTTTCGTGTTGTTGGCATCTCCGTAGAGAAACTTTTACAAACTTTTGCTACCTAAAGATTATTCTACGAACAGCCTTTTGGCAAGAGAGAATGCTATTTATGAAATATTTTAACATATTAAAAGTGTTATTCACACACTTAGGAAATTAAAAAACAATACGTTTTCTATAAATGATTTTCAATTTCCTAAGTGTGTTACTAACATTTTAAAAATGTTAAAATATACTTCTATAATATATTAAAATGTAATTCATACACTTCATCTTGTAAGCATATTGAATATCTGTATTTTAACAATCGGTGAGTAACTTATTTATCACGATTCGCATTACATTTGATACATTGAAGTTTTTAGATTCTAGGTTTTAATATTTATTTGATAGAAAAAAAGTAAAGTTCCAGTTACAGTCTAGTGTAGTTCTTGATATTAAAAGCGATGCGTAAATGAAATGGTGAAGTCTCCCAAATATAAATTTAAAAACTAAGTATAATATACTAAGGGCTATATTTCACATACTGGACCATCTGTGAAGTTTCCATTAAAGATTTATAATATTCTGCAGTGGACTCCACTGGTGGTCCATGCGGGATGGCTATTGGCGCTAAATCTTTCATTATTTTCTTCATTTTGTTAAAAATTATATATTTTATCCAAATGTTTTCGTATAATTTCTGTAAATCGAAATAACAAACGGTTACTATAGATACATGGCAACATTTAAGAAATGTCTGTAAGAAAAGTTGAAGACATATTTTAAAATTGTTTTAACTTTTTTATTTACCTACAACTACAAGATGCTTATGTCTCAAAATATTTAAAATATTTTATTTTAATGGTCCCATTCTGTTATAACAGGTGAAGACTACAATAAAAACAATAGGGCCATCATTTTTTATTTATTAATTCAAATTTCAGTTTATTTTTTTATTTACGACGTATATTTTTTTGAACATTTTTGAAAGTGTTATTCCCACAGTAAGAAAATTGAAAAAGACATATTTAGAAATCGTATAAAAATTTGAACGCAGCGGGATTTAAACCCGCGCCTCTTGTTTCGAAAGGTTTTTAAGAGGCGCAGGTTCAAATCCCGCTGTATCTAATATGTCTTTCTTTATTTACGAGTAAAATTAAAATAAATTTCTATTAAAACTAATTGAACGTTTAAATTCAGACATTATGTCATCTGTCATTGTCAAATTATAATTCAACAATGTAACATTGACGTTGACTTTGACAATAACCAACAATAAAGAGCTCTGCAAGTTAAAGAATTAACTTGTTTAGGTTATTAATATAACGTCTGTATTAAATTCAACTTATTAGAGAGTATTTTCACATTTTCTAAATTATCTTATTCTCCTCTTCGGCTAGATAAACAATCATTCTGGACAAAAGAAAAATGCAGTTGGACGTATCATTTTTTACCGGGCTGGGATGCGGTATATGCATTGGCATATCCTTATATACATTAATTAAACAATTTGGATCAGTTTCGAAAACTGTAAAAGCAGCTAAAAAGGTAAGTTAATCTAATTGACGACATTCCATTTAAGTATGCAGTCAATGTTTCATTAAAAATGCATCGTAACATTTGTGCAGTTCACATGATACTTGTCAAACTATATTATTAAATGGTAATATCCATTTCAAAGTTTAAAATAAAAACATACTTATCATTTATTTACTTTCTTTCTATATAATTTAATTTACAAAACCATGTTTTTATTTGCAGATAGTTTCCGATGAATACAAATTAGTTTTAGTTGTGAGAACTGATCTAGGTATGGGCAAGGGAAAAATAGCAGCTCAGTGCAGTCATGCAGCTGTAGGAGCCTACGATAAAGCACTACGGAGAGACCCTGAAAGTTTGAAAATCTGGCAAATGACCGGTCAAGCAAAAGTAGCTGTGAAAATCGACTCCGTAGAAGAAATCAATCAGTTGGCAGATAATGCTAAAAAACTAGGCCTTGTTACTTCACTAATAAGAGACGCTGGTAGAACTCAAATAGCTGCTAATTCCATTACAGTGCTAGGTATTGGACCAGCGCCTAAGAGTGTTATAGATAAAGTTACCGGACACTTAAAGTTATTGTAATTATTAATTACATGTAATAAAATAAATATTTCATGCATTTTATTTTGTCTACCTGTTTTTTGTGCCTTATTAACATGCATTTATGTATATTATAAGGTAATTAAAATAAATAAATAGGACTTATTAATATTTTAAAATTATTTATTGCTAATTTCCCCCTGGCAATGACACTGGCTGTAACTGCCAAGGCCGTGTGTGATTTCCACTTAGAGAAATTATTATATTTATAATATATCACATTCACATTACATGATTAAACAAAACTCAAGGTAAGCTTCATTTTGTTTCTTTTAGTGTATACATATATAGATAGAAATCCTTTTCTTTTATGTTATCAATTAAATTTTTAAATGCCATTGATGTAGCTTTTTAATGGGCAAAGTGCTGGTGGCTGTTACACAGTTGATACTAGTATGGCAGCCACCACTCACCTGTATAAGTAAAAACAATTATAATTAATCTAGAGCCATTATGTTCATGTACTTAAAGATGTTTCTATTAGTTTAAATCAATAAACTAATAGAAACATCTTTGAATATATTGGCAGCTATTACAAGAAAACTAGTACTAAAATGGGTTTTAATAAAAGAAAGGCTTATTTATCTTAATGAGTTTTATAATCACATCTTATTAAGGCACAGTTTGAATAAAATAACAATAAAATCAGTTCTTCTAAAAATACGCATTAATATATTTTTACGAATTAAGTAAATTGGAAATAAGACCGAAAATTAAAAAGTTTGAAATAGTCATATAAATATTACAAACTTATACTCAATTAAATAAAAAATCAGCACTCTTCTGAAAACAATTTCTGAAGTGTCCATCCATAGGTATGTATTGAATTAAAATCAATTTAATTTCACATACCTCTTGTTAATTCACTAACGACATATAAAACGTGTTATTAATAAAAAATGAACTGAATAATGTATTTAATAAAAAAAAGCAACATAATTATGTATGATTCTTAGATATTAAAGACAATTGTATTGTATTATGAAAGAAATAATCAATCATTTTTCCATAGCTTTTATTACCTTCTAAATTATAATCAGTTCTATCTTACATGGAGGGACGACACAGGAGGCCCAGGGCTCCCCACCTCACGTCACCTTGTTTTATTTTCTATCTAAGTTGTCACTGTTATTAATTCAAAATAAGAAATATATAATAGACAATAACAACAATAACAAAATAATCAAGTACTGTACTAAAGCCATCTTGTGATTTTTTTTTAACAATTAACAATGAAATGAGATTTCATTCTCATATATATGAAATATCTATAGAGTAAGGTATTGTAACTTTATTTTGCCAATGTCACAGTAAGTGTATGCAGTTTTTAAAATTTTATAAAAAAAAACAATGGAAGCGCAAAATGTATGCTAATATATATATATAAAATATATTTAAAAAGTTTCATCTTAATATAAATATTTTTATAATATTATATTATAATAAATGCGTTATAATAATATATAAACATTGACATATAAAGGCACTTGACATATTTATTTAAAAAAACCTTCAGGTTAGCAAATTCAGTTTTTTTTACACTATATTATACTACATTTGTTATTAGATTTTTTATGACAGACAATAAATTTGGTTTAAAAATACTTATATTCATAACTTTAGTATGTAAAATTTGTATAGAGTTAATACAAGGCACATTTAAATTATATATAACAAATAGTAATATCATGGCATTAAGGCTTAAAATAGCACAAAAAATGCCATCCATTTATTACGTAAGATGATTTAAATTGCATATATATAAACAAATAACTCTAAAAGCATCTATGGACCTAATTAATAGTGGTAATGCCATTCAAAAGCTTCCCTGTTAAAAAAAAAGTCAATAATGATAGTTTAAAAAAAAAAAAAGAAGGCATGGTTAATTCAATAATTAAAATAGAAAATGACCGTATAAAAATCTTACACTGGTTTAACGATTCTCAATTTTTATACTTACATACTAAAAAATTATGTTCAATTATTTTTATTTTATTTAGGCGGATTTTTTAAGTATTAGGTGGAAAGATTTTTAGTCTTAAATTTTCAGGCATTTTGTAGCATATGCAACTTACATATTTAAAATATATGTAATTGTCTTACTCGACTGGAAATCGAATCCACAACATCATCTCAACATCATTAAAATTCTATAAAAGTAGTAAAGACTATAAAAAAAATTACTAAGTATAGTAAATTCTTCATATAGTAAGTATTCTATATGATATATATATATATATATATATATACCTTAATTGTATTTAAAAAACTTAAAAACATACTTAGAAAAAAAAATTATATAACTTCTACATAATAACGGGGCACTGAATTCAATGCACAGCATAATCAACAATTATTTCAAAAAATTACAAACATCAAAAAAACAATAAAATCAAAATTGCTATAATAATAGTAAAAAGATTTTTAAAATTGCCTCAACTGAGAATCGAATTCACAATCAGATATCACCGATTGCACCATCATGGAATTATCTTAAATTATACACATATTAAACTGGGCACATTATTATATAAGAATAGTTAAAACTTTATGACAATACTATTCTCCTTGAATTTGTCATTTAGTGTAAATAAACATTTGTATAGAAAATCTTATTTTTCATATTATTTATAGAAAACCCGACCACCTACGCTACAATAATGTCAATTATTACCTTATAATACGTAAAGAAAACAATCAAAATGAAATATCTTTCCCTCAATCTCAAGCAGTACTATTATTGCTTTGTAAATTTTCAATGACTTTCTCAATTTCTATAATTTTGGCGTTCACATCGTCAGCGTTTTGGTGACTTTTGACCTTCAGGTCCTTGGTCTGCTTCATCATGCTGAGCATCACCTCCAAGCCAACTAAAGCCACACGAGGGCCTACCACTTGGAACTGGAAAAAAAATTACATTTGTGATTATGAGATACCATTTGAACCAATGGGAAATAAATAATTGTTGAGTACAAGGAATCCAAGCAAACGAAGTTGCAGGCAACAACTAGTTAACAGACTAGTTGACAGAATTCAATACATTACGACTTAAAGAGGCAAAATGTAACGCTGTCTAACGGAACGCGAAAACAAAAAAATCTTATATTACGATACGCACTAAGGAGAGCACCTTAGTGGGTATCGAACCCACAACCTTTGCGTTTACATATTTGTACCTAAACATATGTACACAGTGGGAGAGCACCTATAGCTTGTGCTTTCCCACCGCACCACTAGGTCTTCTAAAGAAAAAAAACTTACCGTAGGTATAGTGACTATTGTGTCACACGCATCAGCCTCTACTTTCACCCGCTTGCGACGGGGAGTGTTGGTAACATTGGCAGTGTTGGCAGGATTGGCAGTAATGGTAGCACTGGCAGTGTTGGTAGCACTGGCAGGATTGGTAGCATTGGTAGTATCAGTAGATTCTACTTTAATCTTCCTTTTGCCTTTTCTCTTTGTGGTTCCATTCTCCTCAGCCCTATGTATATCGCGTTTTGGACAAGAACAGATTCGAATCCCAACTATCTGGCGACCATACACTACCCCCCTACAATAAAAGACATTCCTTTTATAATACATGTGTATAATAAATTATAAAATAATAGCAACTTTAATCACCCTCAAAGGTATATAACAAAAAAAGATGAATAAAAAATAAAGATTGTGGTCATCAGGTCATCATGGTTTTGTGGGTTATTTTTGTCTACTCTAATAAGATAAAGCGAGGGAGAAATATCTTTAAAACGGGTAACGGTTTAAGAAACTAGAGAACAGAGTGTACCGACACTAAGTCCTCCATACATATAATAAAGATAAGCTTTACACATTCCCCCAAAATACAGGATTGTCAGCCAGAACCCTAGTGTCAAGACACTGTCCTTCACTTGCCAACTGAAATCAACATATTGAATGAGATGTTAAATGGTGGAACTCAACATATCAGAGCAGTCTTATTTTACGCGCTTTTTCACGCATTGCAGGGTAGTCAAAGAGAACCTAATGTGAAAACACTCCATTCTCCACTAATCCACCGGAAATAGAGACATTGCGTGTTGAGTGGCGGAACTCAACGCCTCACGTCGTCATTCCCCCTAGTGGTAACCGAATCCACATCCAATCGCGTTAAAACTCAAACCTTACACCACAGCAGCACAATGGCCTCCCTTTACAATAATAACAGTGTCCTATAAAAATATACACATTCCAAGAATGTGTCCATTGACAAATAAATAACCTAACGTTACAGATATCTTAAAAGACGAAACCGCTTGTCGTGCGACTTAATACAGAGCGGAATAATGAAAATAATTAAAACATATAATACACTCACTCGTGATCTTGCAAGGTGAATATTAAATTCAAGGGGCGCCGATTAATGCCGCTGCTGCAGCTGTTCTTGCAGACGAAGTAGTACGCGTGGGAGGAGGGCGACTGCAGACGCACCAGCACCGTGTACCAAGTGTTCGATTCGGGGCAGCCGAAGTAGAACACGTCCGGGTCGTTGATTTCCCGGCTGGAACGCATCACGTTGTATCTCATCTCTTCAGATGTCGCTGGAAATTTAATATTATTTTTTTTATATTTAAGAAAAAGAGCATAGAGAATGGAGTGTCTTTGAGAGAGTTGAGACTTTAGCTTTGTATAGGTGGCGTAATAAATATTAACATCCTCCTGGGTGGGGTCGAACCCCACGACCAATCGCGTTTACAGTCGCAGGTCCACTTCGCCACGATGGCCTCAGATAGTTGAGGCAAATCTCAACACTAGGGTCACTGTTACTGCTAAATACTAAAAACTAAATATAAAAAAAAAATCTAATACATATATTAATTAAATTAGTTCCATAACAATTTTCCGTTTAAGCAATTTAGTGCTTTCAATGTAAAATTAATATTATAGAGGACATCGTATACGCGATGGTCGTGGGTACGATTCCGAACCCACTCAAAAGAAATGATATTTAATTTATTTTTATTACTCCGCACTAGTACCTTATACAAAAGCGCGGCGTTAAGTTCCGCCGCTAAACACGCAATGTCTAGATTTAGGCGGAAAGTGGAGAACGGAGTGTCTCGACACTAGGTTCGCACTGAATACCCTGATATGCGGGAAAAGCGTGATTTTTTTTGGTCTGGTGTAAGTAAAGGTTGGGAGGGACGTGGTTATTATATAAACTAAACTTCTGTAAGAAACATCCAATTAACTTATAATATATAAACGAATACCTTTTTTGTCCATAACGTGTTGCAAGCAAGTGTGCACCCTCTTCTCCGCGTCGGAGGGGTCCGCGAACACCAGCGCGCTGCCCACGTAGAGGGGCGACACTACCTCGCCGGTGTCCCACGAGAAGCCGACGGAGAAATTGTGCATGGAGTTCAGGAACAAGCAGTGCTGCTTGTGCGAGTACTGGAGTAACAAGATTATTTATACGTTAATTTATGAAAAAGGCGGGAAAAATGCAAGAAAAAAAAACAAAAGTACTTACATGATTAAGAGGATAATAATAATAAAATAATAAATAAAAGTGTTGTGTTGTATGACAATATGATAAATAATTTACCCACAAAGCAGATTAGAAAGAACCTAGAGTCAAGACACTACATTCTCAGCTTTCCTCCCGAATTCAAGATATTGCGTGTTGAGTGGCGAAATTTGTCTTGCCAGAGCGAAGCAATGAATATAGTTTAACAATCACTTCCCCGAGTGGGGTTCGAACCTACAACCACCGCTTTTTCTTTTTCTTTTAACCTTATTAATGTAATTATAATCTATTATTATGGCCTAAGCCCTAATATCTTTCAGTATTAATCGCAAATGGCTGTCTCATGTATGTAAATCTTGAATACGATGAAAGTTGACCGGAGATACTTAAGAACATTAATATTTTAGTAACCAAAGATTGTCATCTGAAGATAAACAAAAAATGTAGGCAAAAACTAAAAAGTTAACTTTTATTTTTAATGGAGTACTTACCAAAAACTTTTTCCTATGAGTGTTGGAACCATCGATTTCAACGCGAAAATTCATCAATCCAGAAAATATTTCTGTGCTAGGGGGTCCTGGTTGAACTGTCTAAAATGTATTAATATAGTTATGAATATTTCTAATATACATGTTGAATAAAAACAAAAAAATATATAAAACTGTGGTATGTGCAGTCATTATTTTGGAATCTAATTTAAGACAAATTAAAACAAAAATTTGTTGAATATAGCATCATTCATAATTTAAATTTTCAAAATCTTGGAAATTTCTCTATTTAATCAAAATCGCCATCAAAATTGAAATAATGAAAAAGGCGCGAAATAACATTATCTTAAGTGATGTCGCGTCATATAAAATGTCATTCATGTTTTCGTATACACAGTGTATATTAAATTAGTTACTAGTTACTACTAAAAAGCTTAATTTATTTATATATCATTGTAGTCAATTACTCAATTAACATTTTAATATAAAAGAAATATTGAATTACTTTTTAATTTTAAACCAAAATGTCTAAATAATTATTATCTTATAGTCATATTAAACAACAGAAAAAATATACTCACAGGTACACTGACAGGCACAAAATTTTTAGGATCCAGAGTAAAATTTGTACTTTCAGGGTCGAGATTAAACCTAAGATCTGCATTTTCCAGATCAAGAATGCCCCCACTAAAAAAAAAAAATAGTGTCTGCTTATTAACAAAAATAAAAGAACTGCAATAAAGCGATCAAAGAGACTGAAATAAATGTAGATTTAAATGATTAGTAAAATATAAAACATTTATAGAGTACTCTGACTATGCTAAGCCATGCATTCTTTCATTTTCTAAAAATGTTTATTCAATTTCTCAAGTGTGTGAATAACACTAAATATTAGTAAAATGCTTTTAGATAGATATATATATATATATATATATATATAATTTTGTTTTAATTAAAACACATGTCACAATATACAAGTTTTCACCTAATTGTTAAATAATGGCAGCCAAATAACAATACCGGAAAGAAATTGGGATAATAAGTATGAGAGAAATACGAAAGATCTCAAGAAATCTTAGATGCACTAAACCTGGCCAAACAAACAAAAATGGGTAATTAATATATAGCTAAGCTGGACTACAGATAGACAAACCAAGTAACAATATACAATAATGTGGATAATTAGACTGAATTAACAATACATTCTCTTACTACTAATCATAAATTATAGAAAGTTCATTTCACAAGGAGTGCAAGAAGCGAGACATTGATATAACAATAAGAGTAGTGGACCTGTATTAGTTTTGAACATCACATTAAGGTGTGGTAACTGAGGAAGAGGATTAATCCTTGAAATATAAAGAAATGAAAAAATATTTTCCTTTACAAGCTTTTCAAGTACTTGGAAGTATGTGTTTGTTCGAGAGGAATGTCGCAATAGAGCTGAAATTTTGTGTATATGTTTATTTTAATTATAATACATGGTTAACTGTATGATGTCATTCTTAACATGGCAGAAAATCCAGGATGGTAGACTAGTTATTTCTAATGCACTCCTACAACATTATTATTTAATAAAATAACTTGCTAACAATAATTCCAAAAAAAATATTTTTTAAAAAAAAAACTTTTTTTTATTTTTATTACAAACTATTAATAATGATTATTATAATAAACACATTTTTGCAAACAACTTTTTAAAACATTGCATTTATTCTGTAATGATGAACACAAACAGGAAAATTAATAAGTAAACTTGTGCATAATATTTATATTAAGCCCGACGGCACAATGAAGTTAAAAAATTTCAACAAAGAAATTTCTATCCAATTAATAGATTTGCAAATGTAGGTTATAGCTATTATAAATAGCAGACAAATATATACAAAATAAATTTGCTAGGTCAAAATCTACATCAAATATTTAGTATATACAGATTTTCCATATTTTTGTTGCAGTAACAACAACTTATACTAATATACAGTATCTTGATAATAGGTTCATCTGCCTACCCAGCTTTGGAGGAATAAGTGTGAAGCTGAACTTATACTTACAGATCAGATATTAAATCCGCATCATTCTCACAATATACTTGTAGATGATTTTGATCCAACATGATTGATGTTCTATAATTAAAATTTTATTTAATCATTAGTGTCGAAAACTAAGGTTATATTGATAATTAAACAGCTAATTGTATAGATAATGGATAAGTATATATATTTAGTTATATTACAATATAAACATATGTGTAAATTAATTTAAAAGTTGTTGTAATATTAAATACCCAAAAAAAAAACAATTTGTTAAAAAAAATGTAATAAATTAATAAATTCTATGATCCTATGAAATTAGGTCTAATATAGCAATAAATTAATATATAAATATTAGTAAAACGAAAAAAATCTACCTACGTTGCTTAAGACCTAAAGATTTTTTAATAGTAATTGCAAATTTAAAATGGTGGACATATATCTAAATAAGAAGAATAAATTTCAGGGTTCTCAATTCACCATTAAATAAAACTATGATAGAAACAGGTTAAATTCACAACAGTTAGATAGAGACATAAATCTAAGAAAAAATCAACATTTTTATAGAAACTATGAAAAGAATTGAGGTACAAATAATATGAATCTGTCTGATAGGACCATGTGCAAATTATTAATACAACGAAAAAAAAAAAACTCAATGCAACTTATATTAATGAACAAAAGTAACCAAACACAATAAATAGGAAAAAAATAAATTAACGAATAAGCATATACTGTTATAAGTAAAAATTATATATAATAAGAGAATTTAGTGAATGACGAAATATCAAGCTTTAATAATTTAATGGTCCCGAGAATACAAATACCATGTAAATATACGTTAGTACAAATTGTTCTTTAAATCTAATCCTAGGATGTTACGATAACGATATTTAAAATACAAAAAAAGGTATATTCATATGCATTAATAATTAGTTAGTGAAAGATTTATAAGTAAACAACAATAGATATAGTACTAAAACTTCTGGTGGATCCATTTATGAAAATGGAGATTTTATTACAACATTAAATGTTCAATTCGTAACATAAAAAAATATTCTTTTAAAATTTTTATATTACCGTTACATTTTAAGACAAATATGGTTTCGTTTGTCAGAAATTAACAAATATATTCAATAGCTATTAAAATACTTGTAAAGTAAAACATTTACATAATTATATGAATTAAATTACATTATTCCTTTGCAAATTTAACTAAAATTGTTATTAAGAACTAAACTAATAATAATTTTCTTTCAAAATTACGACACCTACCCCTGTATATAATAGAGAAAGGTTGCCCGTTGCCCCGAAGCGTTTCGCCGCACAAAAATCCAACACTATATATTATATACAGATTTAATGCTAATAATACGAATTAACTATTTATTACGAATATAAGCTGCTTTAGCGTTCAAAAGAATTATATGAGAAGAGTAAAAATTACTGAAAAATTAAACTTGTCTACTAACACGCAGTCCACTGCGTTCTATAGCTGAAAATATTATACTCTTTCTTTGTATTGTAGTTAAAAAGTTGACTTGTGCCTAATCAAATTAAAAACTTATTTTAAAATACAGAGTATAAAAATCAAAATACAGTTTATTAAATATTTGATCTCTTTTCTTTAATATTTTTAAGATTAAGATTACACAAATATAATATATTATATAATATAAATAGTTAAAATATTTTTATTAATGCAATAAAAAAGTTCGATAACATTATATTCAAAATGATGGTACTTCATTTTTATGCCTGAGGTTATTTTTACATTGAGTATTCAAATCAAGTACTTTTTTTTTAATTGGCGGAAGACATTTTAAAATTTTATCATTTTAATTTCAGTATCCATAAAAAATAAAAATAAATGGTGATTATGTTGTGAAACCAAAGCTTAAAATTGCATTACCGCCAAAACTGCATTAAAGTATAAGAAGATTCATTAAAATATTATATTTTCCATTGCACTTAAAAATATATAGGATGAAATCAAAATTCGTGTTTCAATTAAAGTGTAATATTGTATTGTATATTTCGTAAACTATACATATCATTTGACTTGGTCTTTATTATAGACCACTGTCCATTCTTCTTTTTACGATTTCACAGATAAAAATAAATTATATGGAATGTAAATAGTAATAATAAAAGTATTGAATTTATATTAATTGTTAAATAAATTTTATTATTCCATAAACCTCACTAAATTTACAATATAGCATGTATTTTGAGTTTATTATGAGGCAGTTTAAAGTTACTATAAGTACATATTCAATAGTATAGTATTACCATAAAGAAAAAGTTCAAGAGGAAAAAATACACGAACTCCGCTTCACTTGTGTTTTTTTCTAATTTTACTGTCACTAAAGTAGATAATTTAATGCATATATTGTATGCAACAGTTATTTGAACTTAATATTGTGCTTTATTATGAACCAATACATCGTAAAGAAGGCTTCGCGCGATTCTATTAACTAAAATCAATAATAATCAGTGTCCAACAAAGGTACGCTTATGTTTGCTTTTACTGAACATATAACCTGTGTTTAGTACTAGCGTCCGGTTGGCGTCTGTCATAGTTAGCATGAAACAAGTTAATTACACTTATTTTGTTGTTAGAAACATGTAAAAAAGTGTAATGCTGCAACTGAGAAAAGTTATATTGAAAGTGATTTCTTGTTTTAGTGACCAAGATGAATTATGAGGCGGAAAGGGCTATGAATCAGAAGCGATTACGGATGGAGGGTGAGCCGGGACACGGCGTTGTCCAAGGGAACGGATTACCGCTCAATTATATAGGTATGTATGAAGATATTTTTTTTCGCGGGAAAAGTGTTGAGTGTTTTTGTTAAGGTGTTGATACGTCTTGTTGTAGATAATGGCCATCAAATACCGTATCAGCCGTACGCCGCTGCGTACAATACACATTATCCGCCTCCAGACGCATTCGCCGCGTATGGGCCTCCGCCCCCGGGGGGCTACGCTCCGCAAAACTTAACATATGCGCCACCTGCGCACCAGAATTACGCGCACCATCAGACTTTCCCGCCACAACAACCAACTCAAGCCCAACTTCATATGGCACAATCACATATGGGTAAGTGTATACAAGTACTGTGAATATTATGTAAACAAATAAATATTATTTTTTTGAATAGCAATACTTTTAGAGGTTATGCAGCTCAATACAACATTATTATATACTATAGTGATACTGGGAAAGTTAAAAGTGTTTGTCTTTTAATATCTATTTAAAAAAATATTCTAATTGTATTAATGATATGATATTTGTATTTTTTTCTGATCTAATACTAAAACAAGATTTATTTTTGTAACTGGTGCAATTTTATGATAAGTTTGCACTGTAATAAAATTATACTGCATTAAATATATGAAAGCAGTATTTACTTATTATAAGCAAGGAAATGAATAATAGAAATATGACTTGAAAAGACCAGCTAACAAATATTTATTTTCTTGCTTTGAGTTTTTTACCTCATATCTAACAGGATAATCCAGGAAATTCTAGAATATAAAGAGATTATCTATTGTCTTAATAATAAAGTCTCCAGTCTTAAATAGAGACTTACTGATTTCATTTCAGATTTTCCAAATGGTAGTTAATGTCATGGTAAAAATGAAAATGGCTTAACTGAAAAATATATTAATTCTGGAGAACCACTTAGAATTCTAAAATAGGCTGTTTTCCATTCAAATTTTGGTTTGTCAATGTCAAAATTATGATAAAAAATTAAGTTATCTCACTGTTTTAATAATTAATTATAATAATATTTGTTACAGTGCAAGGCTATGGAGACATAGGTGTACATAAAGCGGCATGGCCTCCGCAACCTCACCTGCTTCCACCTTTAGAAACTCAGAAACCTATAGATGTAAAACAGCTCAAACCAGAAATCAAATTGGAACCTACCGACACACAGAAGAGACCGCATCCAGAAAATGAAATGATGGTATTTTTTAATATCTCTTGCTGTCTTTTTTATTTTTTAGCACCAAACTTTTTTCTGCATAAGCTTGTGTCAAAATATTCCGTTCTCTACGAATTGCCCGAACCCGAGACATTAGCGAGAGGCGTGTTTGGTGGCAGACCTCAACGCTGCGCTTTCTTTTGTCACCAGAGTGGAGAACTGAAAATAATTTAAATATATTTCTTCCCCTGACTGGGGAAGTCGATCGATCCCACAACCATTGTGTAAACTGCCAGATGCCAAGGCCGTGGGGCCGTTCCGTTCCTCAAATTACATGTTTTTTTAATGAAATTTTTATAGTATTTTTATTACAGTTTTAGTAAATTTTACCCATAGAATTCTGAAAATTTAAAAATGATAAATTGTCTACACATATTTCCAATTGATTTTCTATTGATAATTATTTTTTGTCTGTACACGCGATGGTTGTGGGTTCGGTACTCGGTTTGAGAAATTTAAATGCAGTGGTACTCGAACCCACGCCTCTTGAAAACAGCCCACAGCGCTCTGACCGCTAAACCATGCGATCTACATCCGACTACATTGAAATTCTTATACATTTGTTCTTACAATTGACTTCTTAGTTATGGTTATATATTTAAATTATTCTTTATCCCCCTAATTGGTGAGACCAAGGTGTATAGCTTCGCAACCCAACACGGTTCTCACTGCCTATTTTTTATGCCAAATTATTTAGTACATGGTAAAATAATAAAAACAATTATTCAACAGTAGATATATTAACATAGCACAATTTGATGCTGTATTTAATAATTTTAATTGTAGTAATAATATTTTAAATTTATTTGTTTAAATATATTTTTTCTTAACTTACAAACCAAACTGTATGAAATGATAAATTGTATATATGAATGTTTTAATTATTTTAATAATCTGTGTAAAATTGAAAGCTACATAGCTGTTAGCATACATTACAAAATGTAAATTTGAAAAAAAATAAATTTTTCATCTCACCCTGGTCTCGTTATCAGTATCAAAAGTATGTTTCAAAGTGAGTTTGTTATTCACACACTTAGAATATGAAAAACACTTTTATGAAGACGTAGCAGTACTCGAACCCGCGTTTCCTGGAAACCGTCCACACACTGTAGATGGCTAAGCTATACGTTGAAACGCATGGCGGAGTTACATATATATAAAAATATTATTTATCTGTGTTTATTTTTAGGCGGGAGATTTGGATCAGCCTAAGATTAAAATCAAGACGGACATATTCAAGCCCGACGAATTACCGCATCGACCGATAATAGACAAACCTCACGGTAAGTTTGTTTCTTTTTTTTTTTTTTTATAATTTAAATATCTATTTTTATTTCTATTCATTATTTTTGTCTTATTCGTTTGTTATATCGATTGCATATATAGCAGTGGCGATGTGTCCATATAACACGATTCCCACCGGCTTTATCTTTTGGAAGGTTATATATTTAAAAGAAAAAGGAAAATCATAAATTTATGTTAAATTCTGTAAAAAATTTTTAGAATTTTTATGAACGCAGCGGGCATCGTACCCGCGCCTTTTGCTTTAATTACTTATTGTTTATAATATTTAAAAAAATATTTATAAAGCTTAAAATTAAATTCATATGCGTTTTTATAATTATCTAATGTAATAAAATAGATGGCGTACTACATATTTATACGCCATCTATTTTTATTATGTAAAATAAGTTCTTATTTATTTGTTTTACAAGAGTTTGGCATTTTATCACTAGATGTCACTATATCAATTATAAATTGTTTGCTATGCTAATAAATTGGTAGACTAATTAAACAGAATATTCGCATTATCGTCCAGGGCTAATATCGATTTTTAATACTTTATTTTTAACACCGGCCTACCACTATAAAAGATTTACATTTTACCACTGATGAATAGTCAAATATAAAAAATACATATTAATTTATGTTATTAACATGTCTTGCAATAAGACTTTTGTTTTACGAAAACGTTATTGTAACGGTAACATTCTAGAACTATCATTAGTTTGTAGCACGGATCACGAAGGCGGCATTTGTAGGAGCTTTTCAAAGTATGGTTAGGTTCAGAGAGGAGAGAGTAGTGTGGAGGCGAGCGTTGATGCGTATTTCAAAAGGGGCCCCTTAAGCCTACACTTGGTCGCGAGTCCCAGGCACTGGTTCGAGCTTCTCTTTCTGCAATGCTATAAGGAGTTTCTCATCCTTTTCGTATTTATTTACTTGAGTTAGTTAAGTTAAGTTTTGGCGTTTGACGTTGAGTTGAGTTGAACTTTAAAGTCAATTTGTCGAAATTTGAATTTTGCGTGTCATCTAGATCTATCCATCATATCCGCCTTTATTTCAAATGACTATAGTTATATTATAATAACATATGTAAGTTATTAAAAAAGTTAGTTGTCATATATACTACAGTTATGATATGATATATGGTTGTACCTAATATACTACTATTTTACAACAGGACTTTTGTAGATTTTAGTTTACAATTGTATTATTTTTTTTCCAGATGCCACTATGAAGCCTTTAGACATAGTGAAGTCAGCGGAAGTATGTAAAGGTAATTTATTTGTTTTTTTTTTCTCTTTCTACGTTTAGAACTTACGTTATTATGTTGTGTTCATTTTAACCTGTACCAGATTTAAATGAACACAGCCTTAATGTAAGATAGCTGTGCCCGCGACTTCGTCCGCGTAGAATTCTAAAATAAAAGTATGAAGGTCCTGTCAAAATCGGTCGAGCCGTTCCAGAGATTAGCGGGAACAAACAGGCAGACAAAATTTGTGGAAAAAAATTTGGTATATGTACTGTGTTATTTGGTATATGCATTTAGAAAGAGCTATTATTTTAATATTACAAACAGACACACCAATTTTATTAATTTGCATAGATAATTTTTTGAAAAAAAAATAAAAATAAAACAATATTGATGGGATTTTAATGACTTCCCTTATTTTCAGAAGACGTCCAAGTAGTTCGTAGTGATGCAGACAAACCTGCGGGTAAGATATTGTTTTAATTTTTAAGATGTACGCATATGTATAGGAAATTATTTAAATAACATATTAAATGGAAATAACTTTTTTTTAAGACTCTAATTTCAAGTTTTATTTCTGAACGTATTTAACATGAGCGCTATCCAATATTAGAATTAAATTTTTTTAAAGAAATTTTTTTTTATTTACTATAATATTTTCTTGAAGTGTTTTGAATCTACTATAGCTGTCTTGTTTTAACAAAAAGCTTTTATATTTTTTAAATATTAATTAATTAAAGAGTTCAATATAAAAATTAATGTTTTAAAATTTTTAAAAATGTCATTCGCACATTTAGAATAGGAAAAAACATTTTTTATTAGAAAACGTATAAAATGTTGAACGAGCCCGCGCCTCTTGCAAGCCGTCCGTGCGACGTACGCTGATTACAATTCATTTTTGTTGTTAGCCTCTTAGAACTTTTTTGTACTAACAATCGTTTGGCAAGAGGGAAAATGTACTGTGAAAAATATATGTTTCTAAACGTATAACAAATTATGAACAGCGGCGGGACTCGAATCCGCGCCTCCATTATCCGATTAGCCCCCTGAGGATATTTATTAGATTATTAGTTCATCTAATCTAGTCCCTACTGTATTATATTACTTTTCAATATTTAGTGTCAATAGTTTACGTATAAAAATAATTTTACTTTTGTGTCATTAATTTTGTGTAGTTTTTGTTTTGCCATACATTTTAAGTATAGATTAATTTCCATTCAAATTAATATTATTATTTTTTTTCATATATTTTCTTTTATAGATCTAGGGAAACCCGAAGGCCTCATAGAACCTGGTAAAGAAATGCATCAGAAAGATCCGTCAGTCGCACCCTCGGATAAAAGGTAGACTTTTTTAAGTTCAGCTTCGCTCGTAGTGTCGAGACACTACGTTCTCCGTTTTGGAGATGTTCTGTGTTTAGGTGGTTTGGTGGATATTGAATTCTCGAATTGTTGGATTTATTGAACAATATGAAATATTGTTCTTTTTGATTATATGACTGTGTGATTTAAGTTTGCTTGTACGGTAGTAATATTTAGGTGCGGTAACGGAAAGGAATAATTACAATTAATAATTTGATAGTAGCAAATATTAATTAGTATAATAAATAATTTATAAGCAAACTAGGTTTATTTTAAAAATATTTAAATAAGCTTTTTTTTTTTGTACACAGTGAAGAAGACAGAAAACCATTCAGCAGTCCGGACAGTGCCAAGCCTGGGATGACTCCGGGGAAGATTACGCCGGGGTTAGAGGTGAGATGGTTTGAAAACGATTTTGAAAGTATATATTATACTTGAATCATTTTAAATCTTTTATTATTTCTTTTCATGTTATAACAATGAAAAGTTGCAAAAAAACAAAGGATATTAAAGTATGTATAATATTAACTAGCGTCCCGCTCGCAGCTTCGCCTGCGTGAAGTACACGACTAAGCTATTTCGTCTTTTTCGACCGTTTGCGTTCGTTCTCACTTAAATCACATAAGTGTTAAGGCAAGTTTACTAAAATATAAAAGTCAAAAGTACATTGAAATTGAATCGGTTAAACCATCACTGAAATAATCAGCGTGTACAAAAAACGCACAGGCAAACAGAGAAGAAAAATGACAATCATTGGTTTGGGTTATATTGATAAATAAATGCCCTGCAGTTTTTTTTTTTTCATATATGTAAACGAAATCAAGCTCTTCGTTCGGCTGTGATTCGTCCGCGGTCGGCTTAGCCGACTAGTCGATGGTTTTCATTGTTGTACTTATAATATTAAGTGTTATTCGAAGCCGAAGAAACGGGGCCGCCCGAAGGGCTCCACGAACAAGCCGAAGCCGCCCGGCACGCCGCCGCGCGCGCCCGCGCCCCCGCCCGGAGCGCCCCCGCGCGGCCCTCCGCCCCCGCGCGCTGCGCCCGTGGGCCGCCCGCGCGCGCCCGGCTACCAGTACTCTATACGCCCCTTCCGGAAGGACTTCTCCGGCATCCAGTTCAGGAGGTACTGCTGGCGAGCGGCCGAGGCCACTCGGGCGATGCTTGTGTTTTTGTTGACGACGACGAAGTAGTGGAGAACGGAGTGTTTTGACACTAGATTAGCTCTGACTGGTATCAGGTATGCGGGAGAAAGCGTGATGCTGAAAAAAAATATTGTTTCTCTTTTCTCAAAAGACTTGGGTTCAAAGGAGCCCGGTGTTTTAAGCGATTCGTTAGGAGACCCTTTAAAGAATATTATAATAGGATTAATCTGTGAGTATTTGCACTTGTGAGCACTGACAGGTGTGTTGTGAATGCAGGCGGTGGAGCGACGACTGCCTGGACTCTGCGCACATTCCCAACGAGGTGTTCTTCGGGGACGTGCCGGTGCCGCTGTCCGTGCTCTACAACTACTACGACGCGCACGCCGAGCGCGAGCGGCTGGCGGCGCAGGCGGCGCACATCGCCGCGCAGAAGGCGGCCGCGGCGAAGCTCAGCGCCGCCAAGCGCGGCGGAGGCGGAGGCGGAGGCGCGGGGCTGCTGAGCGCCGAGGTGGGACGGCGGCCTTCGCTTTGTCAGTGGCTCAAGGGCAGACGTTGATTCATTGTTGCGTTCGCAGGTGACGACCGTGGACTCCTCGTCGTCCGACGACTCGTCCGGCTCCGAGGAGAGCGGATCGGAGGACAGCGACGACGTGAGTGTTGGCTTGCGTTCCGGACAACCGTTCGTTTCCTTCGAACTTCAGACTATGATGCGTATTTCGGTTCCCAGGACATGCCGCTCAAGAGGGGGCCCGGCCGGCCCAAGGGCTCCAAGAACAGCGCCAGCCCGAAGGCGCCGGGCGCAGGCGGGGGCGGGGGCCCGGGCAGCGGCCGCCGCGGCAGGCCTCCCGTGCCGCCCGAGCTGCGGCAGCCGGGCGTCACCGACATGAAGAAGTTCTGCAAAGCGGCCGGCATTCGATTTGACTATAAGAAGCTGGTGGAAGGTACTTGTGGGCTGGTGTTTAGAATAAATATTCAAAATCTAGGACGATAATATATAAGTATTCCTTTTAATTTTACTTTGATATTGTCTGTCTTGTGTCAATAATAATAATAATAATAGCAAATTAATATTGGCCATTTGTAGTGGTTTTGTTAGATTGTTTAATAATGTATTTAATTATAATAATTTATAAAAAGTCAGATGGTGTAGATTAATATTGTATGGACACTGCTTGTGTTACTTGAAGGGTCTCAACATTCGTATGGGATGATTTTACGTTTTATAATCTCCACAAACAAAGTAGTAGGTTGAAACTAATACAGTATATTTTACCACCCGTTTACCACATAAATTTATTCTTAGTCTTTCCACCATCCACTTTCCACCTCACCATCCTACCGCTACTGGCTTCTCTCTTAAATAAAAACATTTATGGATGAAAGTACATATGTGTTTTCAGGTTGCACAAAAAACAAAGAGCGTGTAGCAAAAATGCTGGAACTGCTAGTTGCGGCGGGATTAGAAGGCAAACCCTCCATAGAGAAGTGTAAAGCCTTGAAACAAGCCAAGATGGACAAGAAGGAGCAGGAGAAGTTAGCTAAGAAGGAAGCCAAGGCCAAGCACAAAGAGAGCGAAGGTTTGTATAGATACATAAATAGATATATCTCTTGTATAGTATATATTATTTATATTTTTTGTTTTACCTTATTTATATTTTGTTGTGTGATTGATATAAGTTATCATTACTATATGTAGCGGTGGCTTGTGGGTGCCTGTGTTAATAAATGTGACACATATTTTTAGAATGCCTGTATAAAATTTTACTGCAGCTGGATTCGAACCCGCGAATTTGACCTAAAAATGTGTTTTTGAAAATCTTAAGTGTTTAACATTTTAAAAAATGTTTAAAGTAGCAAGAAACAGCCTAAAGTAATGAATATAATTTTATTATTATATTATATAGATTGGTGATTTTAATTTTTATGTATTTTTATAATAGTAATTAGCTTTTTTATGTTTATTTTATGTGTATTACACTATCATGCTGTAATCTTTTATTGTCATTTATTTCTGTACGTTCAAATCTTATTTAAAGTAATGTTTTTTTTTTTAAATATTACATACACTTCTTCAATTTACAAATTATGGCATTAGATTTTTGGCATCTAACAAGTATACAATATTATTACAATTGTCAGTAATAAAAAAAGAACCAGTCATCACTCAACACAATATTATCTCAACTACAAAATACTTAATTAAAAACAAACAATAAATCTAAATTCATCAATCACATTCGTTTCGTTGATATATAGAATTTTCATTCTCAGACGGTACGGAGTCCCCCAGCGGCGCTCCACGCCGCATGACGCGCGGCGCCACCGGCGTTAAGCCCCGCCAGCGCATCGTGATCTCGTCGGACGAGGAGGACGGCACCCCCGCGGCCCGGCGCACCCTCTCCAAGCTCCGGTGCAGTGTTAATGATGAAACGGACTCCGATTAAGTGAAGGTTAGCTCACATTTTTATTTTATTAGGTATATATATATATATATATATGATTAATTGAAATTATCAGATATCCGAAATGAAACGTCTATTTGTAACTCCTGACTGAATTTGGTATAAAAGTTTCGTGTAACGGCGGAGTGTAAATGACAGATGAAAATAAAAAAAAAATTTCATGAATATATGCAAACGAAAACAAAACGGTAAAATGGTGCCCGAAATTCATTTAGAGTTTTCAAATATGTAGTCGAAATATTCCGAAACTAATCGATAATACGAAATCGTTTTATATCCGTAAACTTAATCGATATAGTATTCTTCCTACATCCTTCGGGACTTGAACATTGATCCACTTTAATTTATACATTAATTATTGTAGTGTGTACAATATATTAAATTTCCCACCCGTCATATAACTGAGTGTATCGCATAAATAAATTAAAAATAGACAACAAAGTCTGGTTTTAATCAGTTATAATTAATACTTAACTACTAATTGGCTAGAACGTTTAGCTTAGTGGACGGTTTTCAAGAGACACCGGTTCGAGACCAGCTTCGTTCAACTTTATATGCATTTGAAAGACTTTTTTTAATTGTTTTTTTTTCTTATATAAATTATAATATCTATTTATAAGTAATTATATGTAATAGGCTGTGATAAAAATAAGTAAATAAATAAAAAAAAAATTGTCCACAGGTGATCGGGGCGTCCCTGTCCCAAGAGCCCCTAGAAAGTGCTTCGACGGGGGTTCGGTAGCATTAGCAAGCGAACGCTTGGATTCCTACTAATATTAGGTCATTCGTCGAAATTACTAAATACTAATAATACAAACAAGGCCAGACATAAAAATATACACATTATTTTAGAAACCACTTAGCTGTATTTATTGTGTAAAATCTAATTTTGGGAATTAGATTTTTTGTATGTTTGTCGGAATTTTTTTTGTGGTTATCGCGATTCGTCGGACGGCAGCTTCTCGTAGATGCGAGTTTGATTTTGAAATGTCCGGTTATTTGGTTGAGTTGTTTTTTGGATATGGGACTGTCAGTGCAAATCGTCTTCACCTATATATTTATTTAATATAAAACGTAGCAATAAATGGAGTAATATTAAAATTATATTTGTTAGTATAAATAATATTAAAATCACAAATGCGCTGTGGAGTTGTGGTCGCATGTGACTGTAAATACTAATTGTGGGTTCAATCTTGGCAGAATTCTTTTTTTGTTATAAAAATATTTCTTTCGTCTGGTAACGATAAAGTTAAAAAAGGAATAATAATGTGTCAGTTTTTGTACTGACAGTTTCACTTTGTCATTGATATTTTATACATAACGCGCTCTTTTAATAAAAGCGACCTAACTCGAAATGTTTTAAAAAATGTATTTAGCCGAGAATGGAAAAAGAGCCTATTTTAACATTCTGAAGTAGTTTTCTAGATATAAAAAAAATTCAGTTAGGCCATTTTCATGCGAGATACGATATATTAGTTTTTGATGATTAGTGATATAGATATGCCTAGATACAATAGGTTAAATTAAATAACGTTCGTAATAATAGCTGATAGTAGGTGTTTTGCGAATTTTCGAAATCGTAAAATTTCGCGATTTTATCGCGTTTTAGCGACTTTTTTTTTGGCCGTTGTAATTGTAATTGTAGTGTGTTAAAATATCAATGAAAATTATATTTATTGAGGAGTAGATGTATGGATGGAGAAAGTGAATTGAAAACCTTAAGCCGACTATATACTGGATACTTTGTACATATAAATAAGATAGTTTTTTTATACTGTGCTTTGATTTTTTTTATACGAAGAAATATATTTACAACTTTTTTTTTTCTTAAATGTTAATTCACATTCATATGTTAAGTTATTGCGCTGTTAATAAAAAAGAAACTTTTCTATTTTTTGGGACGTTTTAATATTAAAATGAATTTAAGTCAGTTTGGCTAAATGGTCTTTTAACAAGTTTTTTTTTATTTTGACATTGACAGCTCCTTATAAAAATATTAAGTTAGGTACCGTTATCACATATATTTTAATATTAATACATATTATAATACCATTATATTATTTTCATATGGCAAGTTTAATTTTAAGTATAAAATTGCATTTCTTACCTATAAGTGTATTGAAAATCATGTCAAATATTGACACGATTTTTTTTATCGTTTTAGTTACTACGTTTTGACATTTATAACAATTCAAAATATATTTAGTATGAGTTATATGCCTATGTCCGATTTTCTTCAAAATTTGCACTCTTGTCCGTATACTTGTTTTTAAATTAAAATAATTTGAAGTTACATAGTGTTGTAACGTATTTTTTTATTCGGCTGAAAGCCTTACAACTTTTGCCAAATTTTATGACATATAACAGTGACATTTTAGTTTTTTTTAATTACAAAAACCGTGTAACGTATCCCGTGTACAGTCATTGATGTAGGACGGTGTATAGGACGAAACATGTAGGACAAAATCCTCGCTCATTTTATATATATATATTTATAATGTTAATATGTATGTACGTAGAATGCTTAAGGCATGACTTTCATTTGTGCCTGTACAATAATTATGAGGTATAAGCGTGTGTGTATTTCATTTTATAGCGAAATATATGTGTTGGGCGTGTGTGAGGTGACATTTTGGTTGTGTTTTCGCGGCCATTTTGGTTCTTTTTTACTTCTTTTTTGTTTATGATTAATATGTTAAGGCCAAATATTTTTAAACACTACCTGTATAATATTTAAATTCACAATATTTTTTTGAATGAAGCTTGATATTACTTAAGATAGTAGCAACAGATGCAAGTTCGTATTTAGTTATATTGAAATTTCTATGCCTTTTTTTTTAATATAGGAAAATTACCAATTTATCAACTCAACCGCGCTCAAAATTAATACGTTGGTATATAAGAGTGGAAAATTTTTATACCTAGATTTATGTAAAGAGTTCTAATATAAGTGACTATGAAAACGGTGACACCAACAACTTGAATTAGTGATTTTTTCTTTAATTTTGTGTATATATATAAAAATATAAGAAAAAAAATTAATCAGTCGTAAATGTATGTGTGTATGTGTGTGTGTGTACTTTATTTTTGTACAGAAACGATAGTGTCGGCTTTGTATATACGCTCCTAAACGAGTGAATGATAACTAATGTATGGAAAATTAACTATTATAACCGTCTTTTGTTTTAAGAAAATTCCGGCAATTATGTAACGGTGGCTTTTTTCTTTCTGTTCCTTTAATAAATATAAATATATAGGTTTTTTATTTACAATTTGAGCCATACATATGTGTTTTGCTTTATCTGTATTACAATCGAAGGTGGCGTCAGCTTTTTTTTTTATATTTTGTGTTTATATAAATTATGAACTGATAAATATGCTTCCATATAATAGTTATATTATACCATATATATTATAAAGGTGATATTAGTTTTCTTTTTTCTTTTTAGTATGTACGTGTGTGTTTCAGATCAATAAAAAATTTGTTAATGTATAATATACATTATACATATACAAACACTGACGCCATCTTAATTGAAATAAACTAAATATTATTTAATTTATAAGACAGTTCATACAAACACTTGTTTTATATACATATTATAATAATAATGTGATAGATAATACGCAAGTCGAATCTCAAGTGTTTCGAGTTCTTTTGTAGATTTGTCCGCAGTTTCATTTCTAGGGAACGTTTAAAAAGTAACAACATTAATTATATATTTTCATATTGATATTTGAAATATAACAAAAAAATTATAAATTTTGAAGTATTTAAAAAAAAATGTTCAGGCTGTTTATTTTTGTTAGTGTGACATTTTTTTTGGTCTAAATAAAAAAAAATAGTTCTTTTTGTACTAATTAATTATTTATTTTAGTTAAATTTGCCTTTGTGATGTAAGCACAGTTTTGAATTATGTAAGAAATAACGCACAAATGAATCTATTGTAAATGAAAAAGTAAAATCGTTTTTATTTGACAAAAAGTAAAACGTTTTAATATTGCAGTTGAACTTATTTTTAATTGCTAATTATCGGTTTTTCTTGAACTGGTTTCGTTTTTGGTTTCTATTTAACAGATTATTTTTTTTAATGTACATAGATTAAAAAAATATATAAAGTTTTGTATCTACATTAGTTGGTTTGGTTTTTTTCTTACTAGATGCTGCCAGGCAATAATTCTGAAATTGTCTTCTTTTAAATATAATACCTTCTAAATTTACATACAAATTCAATAAATAAATAAAATGTAGTTATATAGTTTTTCATATGATATTTCAATTACAGAGTTATTGCTCTGTAATGTCTTAATTAAAATTACAAACTCGAAAGGTCCGTTTACACCCCAAACAAAATATATAAACGAAAATTATATATACATACATATATTTAAGAAAAAAAAATACAGCAACAATATCATATTATAATAGAGTATAGATGATGAAAAAAAAATTAAATACTAATTAAAAATAATGTAAATATTAGATTAAATTAGAAATAATCAACGTATATATTATTTATGTAACATATATATAGATTGTGTTTACCATTTTAGTGGTGACCACTGTAACTTGGCCTGCTTACATAAAGTCTTGTACCACACACTTATCCAGTGCCTTTTTATAGTGGTCGGTTTATATTAGTCAACTTATTATTATATATTATTATTATTATTTTTATTGTAGTATAAGAAAAGATGCTATTCACCGATTGTGTTGTGTTTTCTTTATTTTTTTTTATTTGTACCTGTTTTTTTTTTTTTTTTGGAAACAATCTGTCCGTATCAGTATCAAGATATGGAAATTTGTGTGAGTGGCGAGCGGGGAAATTGAAATAATTTAATTATATAAATGTATATTATATAATCCTTTTCTCGTGTTGGAATCGAGCCCACAACCTTAGCGGTTACGGTTAGTCGCCGTCACGATGGCTTTGTTTTTTTTTTTTTTTGGGAGATGTACGGCTGTATGATTTTGCTTCGTGTACAGAATATTAAAAACAAAATAGGAATATGAAGTGGTAAATATTAATCTTTGAAGAATCAATTGAAAATGAAGGGCAGTTCTTTTTTTTATTTCAATAAATGAAACAAGGCCTGGATTAATTTTGGGTCGTAAGAAAAGATGTCTATTTTAAATAAAAATATTTTTGCAATTAAGTTCAATCAAAATAACATGACATAATTTGAATATTATGTTGTGTAGGTACTCGTTTAAAATACAACTGAAATTATATGAAAGTTTTCAACAGTACCTTAAAAATTTAACAGATTAAATATCAATAAGCAGTATTTAAATACATTTTCATTTAAATCTAGTAGTCCTGTTGTTGGTAAAAAACATGTATCTATGACAATTTAAACAATGAATGTAGACATTAAACTTAGAACTTCTAAAAAAAATTCCATCACGTAAAAATATTAATGTGATTGTACCTTAATATTATTTATTGCACGTTTAATAAAAAAAATGTAATCTAAATTATAATAAGCAAGTCGGTGACACCAGGTGATGTTACTAGTTGATTATTGAAAGATTCGAGTGTACTCTTGGCTGCTTTCGGCCCGATATCGAGATATAGCGTGTTGAGTGGCTGAACTCAAAGGCGCCCTTTCTCTATGTACTTTATTACCCATATATATATAACACATGACACAATTTAGCCCGTAGTGACAAAACATTGCTCACTTTTTATGAATAATATAGGATTCAGTTTCACATCTAAGCTCTTGTAGATAATTTAAAAAAAAAACCCCTTTTGAGTGCATTTCATTATGAATTAATTATTTAATATAGGAATTTACAGTTCTAGTGTCTTCATTTTATCTTCTATGTGTTTCAGTTTAATTGATTGTAAATGTCTTTTGAATTTTAAATATGTATTTTTTTCTTTAATATTCCATTTTTGTATTAGTTGAGACGCTTTGTGCTGTGTGGTAGGAGTTAGGACTTACATTTTGTATGAAAAATGTTCTTTAATTGTATTGTATTTGGAAATTATTGAAGAGGGCTTCAGAAATTAATTATTGTAACTCAATCAAGTTATTACTATTGCAATATATGGTCGTTTTTAGTGTAAATTTGTGTAATTCATAAATCAAGATACAACGGGAGTGTAGTGTTAAAACTTTGATATCCAGTCTATTTCGAAATTGATTTACCAGAGCAGAGAAATTACGATAATTTAAATATAATCTATACTCAGAGTGGGGATCGAATCTACAATCATCACGTGCAGCGTCACTGCGCCTAGGCGGTGTTTCTTAATCTTTATCATTTCATACAGCTACACGTGTCACACAGTCTTTTAACGCATAGCCGGAGCCATAGTCAGAGAGAAACTAGTGTCAAGACACTCCGTTCTACACTTTCCGCCTGAATTCGAGACATTGCGTGCGTGGCATCCCTCAACGCCACGCAGAAAAATAATTATATCATTGCTCAGAGTGGGGATCGAACCCACAACCAATCCAGTTTACAGCCAGACGATGCGCCAAGATGGTCTCTTTCAAATATTTCATATAGGATAAAATGTGACAAGAAAATTTAAATATTTATAATATTAATGAGAATTTAATATGATTTTAGATTCTATTCAGTTCGAATTACTATAGTGCAAAGAATTGCATAACAGATAATTTTTTAAGTGATATTTTGGAGCATTTTTATTTACTTTTTATTTTGTTTACTTAAATGTCCAGTATTTATTTAATTTTACTAGTGACTAGTGAAATACGCGTTGCCTTAGCAACGTATATGTCACTTATACAAAAGTGCATTTCAAACATAGTATTTTGTGTGTGTGTAACTTTTTTTTGATAATTTAAATGAACTTCAAACGCATCACTTTAATAAATATTGGCTACTTCTTATCCATTCATATGCAATTTCCACATTACTTTTTTTTAAAGGCTATAAATAATTTTTTTGCCTTGACTTATTTAAGATTATTATATAAATATAAAAGGCAATGGATATTAGAATGACATTAAAAATAAAATAAAAATTTCAACAAAAATACGTACATGATAAATGAATATATAATAAATAATATAAATTATATTAGGTTATTACGTTATGAATCACTCAAATGAACGTCAAGTGGTAATGACATTTGTACAATTCATAATTTTGAGGAAAACGTGGATTGAATGGGAAAATTTCGATCCATTGTTATGACAAATTATTATTTGCATTTACTTAGTTATAGCTTCACGTGGAGTAATAAAATGCATGTGGAATATGATTTAATGGCGTGTTGGTCGTTTTGATCATTTTGGACTGATATGTTAGATTTTTTTAGCCGATTTCCGAAAAGGCGAATAGGGGAGTTCCCGATTTGAAAGTATTTTTTTTTTTTTGTGTGAATCCACATTACTTTTTACGGAGTGAACAAATTTTGTTTGTTCTAATTTTAATAGTATATATATAAATTTTAATCTAATAGCTAGTGCTTCTCGCGTGGTCCCGTTCAAATTTTGTTAAGATCGGACTACGTACATACCTTCCTAGTTGTGGGGTGAAGTAGGGGTTATATTTTATTTAACATAATTTAATTGAAAATCGTAGACACAAGTATACATTGAATGCTGTTTTCTTTTTTATTTAAATTTTAATTTGATTAGATTTAAATAAAGCGACTTCAAGGGAAACTATTGAGTATATTTAGTCGATTTAAATGCGATTCTCGTATGAAAATATAGTATTATCAAAAGCGGAAACGTGTGCAAATTTTCTAAGAAATTTGTTTTAATAGATTTTATAGATTTGTTATAAAAAAAAGAGTATTTTTGTACCTCTGAAACAAAAGAAAGGCAAAGAAATTTGTATACTGAAGTACCTAACTATCTAAGTTACCTAATAGGCCCTTTTACATAAAGACCGGTTTTGGCTGAAAGCCATCTAATCTTCGATCAATAATACTGCACTTAACATGCTATTTTCGTATACATTCGAAAATAGTAGAAAGAAAAAGCGTTTAGTTAAAAATGGACAAATGTATCTATCTACTTCAAATGTTTTTCTAGATATTGTTGGTTTAAACCCGCGGTACGGAGACGGTATATGCGTTTGGGGTGAGAGGATGTTTGTTTGTTTGTCCGATAGGATAGGTGTTTTTTTTTAAAACTTCTGTAAGTTTCAGTCAAAGGTTTCTATTTCAATTATCTTTTTCTATTTACTTTTTACATTTTGATTGTCGTGTGTATTTTCGATTTTTTATAATTTTGTAATTCTTAGTACGTTTGAATGTAGTTGAACAAAAAATATATTTTGGGAAATATAAACAGCTTATTCTATTTGCTTGAGGTCGTCGTGGCGCAGTGACAGCGTCTGAGTGTAAACGCGATAGTTGTGGGTTCGATTCCGAAACTGAAAATAATTAAACTTAATATATTTTAATTTTCTCGCATGCAATGTCTCGAATTTAGTCTAGAAAATAGAGCGTGAAGAAAAGTTGTGAAACTGGTTTTCTATCAATACTTCGATTGGCAGAAAGAAGAAGAAACTTGATTTTATACTTATGACGCGTTCGACACTTTGCGTTCAATCAGACAAGTTTTCAAACTCGAACAAATAAATACTAAGTTTTTTAAATATGTGTAATGCTGTAAATAAATAACAAAAATTAAATATATACTTAATAAATCAATAATTCACAAGAATTTGTGATATTTGTTCAATAAAATTACTTTAACAATCAATAGACTAGTTAATTCATATTACATGCAATAAATTATCATTATACATATTAAGCAAGCCATACTCACAGACGTCAATTAACTTTTTTATTACATTTAATACACTTTATATATAGAGAGTTAAACAACACTATTTGACGGGTCAGAGTGATCTAAGTATAATGGTTAAATGGTCTCGTGGCGTTTACATAATGTCTATTTTGTACTGTACGTATATTAAGACGAAATACAGATTTGAGTTCCGCCGCTCAAAACCAAGTATCTCGAATTCAGGAGGAATGTGGAGATTTCAGTCTCTTGACACTAGGTTCCTTCTTACTACTCTGCTGCATGAGAAAAAGCTGAAACTTTATATATTTGAGTCGTGTTCAATTCGTAGAATTGGATATTTCATAAAATCATGGACGATATCTTGAAATTTGAGCAGGTTAGAACCAGCTCAAACCTTGGAACAGGTCTCCAAATGGGGTATATGTAACCTTGTCCAATTTAACCCCTCGAAGACACAAATTTGCGTGTTTACCGCTAAAAAGACACCCTTCATTTTATCGCCTAAATTCCAAGGCATTTCGCTTTGGAATAAGGAGAATATTGAAATTTTGTGAGTCAATATTTCGTATAAGGTCCAGTTTCGGGGTCATTTACAGAACAAAGCCAAATTTGCTTCAAAAATCTTGGTGTACTGAAGAGGGCGAAGCAGTACTTCACAATAGGATATAGACATAGAGAGACTTATCTAGAACTTGTTACATACAATTAAAAAAATACTTTTAGTTCCATATCTGAATACGCTGTGTATTCAATTGTATAGTTCTTATAGCCAGAATTCTCTAGGGTATGCTGGAGATTTCTCAAATAAATATGAAATCATTACGCGATGCTTGTTGGTTCAATCCCCATTCGGGGACAATGCATGTATTTCAATATTTTTTTATTATTTTAGAGGCCCGACTGAGCCGGCCAGAGAGGTCTAGTCAGACAGACCGTGGCGTCCTGCCACGCACGCAATGTTCTGAAGTGGGCTGGAGAATGCAGTGTCTTTCCCTATGTGGTTAAAACCATACAGCAAATGTCCACTGTTTTACTTCAGTTTTCTTATTCTGCGAAAGTAGTGATTTATCACTAACTTCTTGAATAAAAAAATTGAAACTGTCATATTATTTTGTTATACACTTTTATACAGGTTATGAATTCCAATTAAATTTTTTCCCTATCAAATTCAGATTTTTTATATTTTAAGCAAATTAATTCTTTTAAATTTTTAATACATGTATTTGTTAACAAAAACAATAAATGTCAAGTTTAAAGCCTATATTTTAAGGAAGTAATTGCAACACTTCCTGTGGATATGACAGTTGCATACTTGCTGTCCCGGCATTACATTGCATTTTACATTTTCTCATTGACTTCCTAGAACTCAAATTGACGTCTGATGCAATAACAATAAATGCATCACGAATAATAAATTAACATTTCAATTAAAAGTTAGAATCATCTTTATATTTTGTCTTACTTACAGTAAAGAAACATTCGTCGACACTCTTTTCATAACTTTATTATTATTATTATATATTTTTAACATGGTTTTTGTAGTTTTATTCACACACTAGCATCTCTGTAGAGAATAACAAATATAAGTTGTGATAAGCGTATAAGAATTTCGACGTAGCTGAATGTAGAACGCATTGCTTAGCGGTCAGAGCGCTTAAACGGTTTTCAAGAGGCGGCCAGTTCAAAACCCGCTGCGTTCAAATTTTTATACGTTTTCTATATATATTACTTTATTTTTATATAAATGCACGTTAAGTTCTGTTCTTACGTAGAAATTGGAGTGTCTTAATACGAAATTTTTCAGTCAAATATAAAAAAATTGGAATTAGGTACTTATACCCTCACTTTCTTGTATATACTCATAAATATGTAGAGTGTGCAGGCGTGGCGGGAATATGGCTTCGAAATAACACCGAATTAATTTAACTATTTATTTAAAGACTCCATTTAACAATTACAAATAAACAAATAAAGAAACGCGGATCTCAACTCGACTACAAACAGGAGGAGCAATCGCGATAACACTCTAAGTCGAGTGTTAATGGCTTGGAGATCAGAAGAAGAGTGATCGACACATTGGAAATCCATCCCAATCGTAGCGATCACAATTTCGTAACATACTATGGCGGGGGTAAATAATTCTCTTAAGTCATAAACTGACCATCTGTTTGGAAGGAAAAAAAACCCAACTTTAGAAATCGTGAGAAATTTGAGAGTTGTAAAAAATGCGATAGCAAAAACACGAGAAAACAAAAGATGATTTTGAGAAATTGAAATTGTACGTAAGATCCCAAACAGATCAAACAGATCCCAATAAGACACAAACAAACCTGTTTGTAACTAATGCTATAAAAAAAGCTCGCGAAAACAAAAGATGGTAAAACAAAGACACAAATAAAGAACAGAAATGTAGAAAGCTACATTTACGATTTGACGTTGTACTTAAAAATTATTGCAGGGCAATTCCCCACAAATATGATATAGTATCTTCACGCTTTTCCACGTATAGCAAGGTAGGTAGAAAGCCTAATATCAAGATATTTGGCTCTCCGCTTCACGCAATGCCTGGAACATTGCGTTAGTCTTACCAAAATGCAAAAAATGAAAATAATAAAAATATAATCATTCCCCCAAAAGGGAATTGAAACGTCGCTTTTAAATTCAGACGCTGCCCTACTTCACCACGATTGTATCCACAAGTGTAATAAGACAAAATATTTGTTTCATTATTTTTTAAACTAATAAGTAGCAGTTAGCTAACTAACCATAACGGTTGTGGGTCTTATTACGTTAGGCGGAGACCCCAAGGCTGAACGCGGAAGCGTGTCCAGCCAAGGTCAAGATTCAAATTTTATTTTACATATAAATATGAAATTTTGTTTGGGTATTCAAGTCTCTTACATTATTTATTGTTTTAGAACTAGATTTCCTAATTTCATAAATAAAAGCTTAACGTTCAATAATCGGTGTTTTATCCACGAACTGATTGAGGTAGGCATATATCGAAAACCTAACCTAACTAGATGAAATAGATAAAAAATTGTGTGCAGCAAATGTAAAATATAAAACGGCATATTTATTAAAATTTTTCTATTATTTCTATGTTTGTTCCGTAAAAATTGTAATATTAATTAATTCGATGTGATTTTGTTTTGTTTTTCTTCGTGATCTGTATGTAAGAAACTGCCCTGTCTGGTTTTTAGACAAATAGTTGTTGACGGCGACTTCGTCTGCGTAGTTATAAAGATACAAAGTACTATAATAATTAAATTTTCTTAAACCAAGGGTTGGTTAGGTTAGCCTTGTATGAAAGTTCTACCTTTTGGCTTTGCAGCAAATAATAAAGGACATTCACACAAACTTGTGGGAGCTCTTAGATCTCCTTAATCCAGGCCTGCCGCAAAATCCGTTCGTAGACATGTACAAGCTATAAATTATCTCCCTGCCAAATTTTACTTCAGTTCAAGCGGAAAATGTTAATATTTATATTTAAAGGGTAAATGTTAATATTTAAAGGGTTCATTCACGACTTCTTATAAGTAAAATATGGACGGAGTGTTTTGACACTAGGTTCTCTTAACTCCTGCTAGGCGGTTAAAGCTTTTTTTACTTACCAATAAATGAGTATATATTAGTTTAAAGCCTAGTAAAGACAGAGAAAGATCAGAAAAAAACCATAAAAAAATTTATGTCGTAAATCTCTTAGTAACGAGTATATACTTATATATGTCCAATTGTGTAAACTCGACTGAATACAATATGACAATTGCCAATTTATTCGACTATTTCAGTATAAGAATAAGAAATAAAAAAAACAAAATCGTCTAGCAAATGCATAATTACAATAACGTAAATACAAAATTTCCGGAACGTTCATAATTTTCCTTTTCACCAGTTTCAGCCGAAAAATATGATTGATTAATTGATTATAAAAATTATAAATTTCCCAAAATATAACATTTCATGAACCAACGAGATAAATAGAATCAGTCAAGTTTGAGTCAAGGCTTACGACGGCTAAGTTCCGTTACGTAATGCTTCTATCCTCCGCGTATTACATTACCCACTACATACTATCCCAAGCAGCTTGTTATCGAACCTAATAATTAATGGATAATGTAACAGAGCGAAACGCACACATACACAAAAGAAGACTGTGTTATATTCGTGTAGAACATCGATTTCCGACCAATCGCGAAAGGCTGTAAAGACACACCTCCGTGGCTTTTATAATTGAAAATAGGAATTTTGTGCGCAATCTCAGTACATATCGAGCGGTACGTCAGTTCAGACTTGTGTCAAACTGTCAGTTGTCGGCGGCGACTCGAAGCGTGTGCCCGTCACTCGTGGGATCTAACACGCGCTGCAATGGCTCTGGTACGTCGGCTAGCTTTGAACGCGCCCAGGGGGGTCCGGGTCCTCTCCACGCCCTCCCGCGACGACCTCGACCTCTCGTTCAACAGCCCAAAAGACGCTTTCAAGTCGAAGAAGACGAGCGAATTGGTCCGGGCGTACCTCGTCTACCAAATATGCTCAATCAATTGGATAGTCGAGAACAACGACATGGTGAGTGAATCGATTGTTATGTAATGAGTTAGTGAGCGGTGCGTGCGGAAATGCCTAAAATTAACCGGCCGAGTCCTTGAGTTAGTCTTTTATTTCAATTTTCGTCTACATCTAGTAGATGTCAGAATGATGTCTAAAGAACGTGTTATGCATACACGTGTCCCGTTCCCGTATAATGGCTGTTTAACCAGTTGAGTGTGTACTTTTTATGTGCGAATACGATATGGTTGTACGAAAAAGAGTTTGGTTAGGACCGGTTACGTCACACAACCGCTAGCATGTCGGCCTTACAAACGTTGCATCTGAAAATTCTTAGAGAAACACAAGTACTGGTGTAATACAATGGAAATTAGGTTAGTTTCTATTGATAACGCCCTCGTCAGCTATAATTGTAGCAAAAAAATCCATCTAATGAATGGACGATAGGGGAGGAAATGGATTTTCAATATGTGCATAGCGCATGCGCTCTCTTCCAGACACTAGGCTAGACTTGAAATTACTGAGCGCCCAGCATTACCTAATACCTAGAATTTGCGTCAACGTTCGCTGAACATTGTTTCGGCACTTCCTTTCTGATGTTTAGGTTATTCAACTTAGGACATTGTTCTCGTGTTCTCTTCACTTCTACTGCAATTCAATGCAAGTTCACGCTAGCAGGTGGAGGATGTGGAGCCATATTTGGCTCTAGAAAAATACATTTTAATTTTTATTATAATGTCACCTAATAAGAGAGATGAAAATAAAGTAATTACTATCATTTTATAACAAAATATAACATTTGTATGATTTTGTAAGCTTTTCTTATAAACTACAAAAATTGCAGGTTTAATATTTTTTTTAAATAAATAGACTGACATTCATAAAGTGATTGGTTTACTTACAAAGTATTTATAATTGTTATAAATAGCTTAGTAAAATATACTAGAAAAATACAAGTAAATAATGAAAATCAATGAAAATTAAAAAAATAATCTAAAAACAGAATCGTAAAAATTAAATGCGTTTCGAAGCGTAACTATAAATAATTTACAATCCGATTGATTCAGTAACTGAATGAAGAACGAAATATACTTCTGTTTATTTCAATATTGGTATCAAATTTGTATATATATATTTTTATTTAAAAACGATTTTTAGCTTCACTATTTAATTGTGTATTTGTATAAATTAATTAATATATTGAATTATACAGAAAATGAATTAATTTTAGAAAGAACATAAAGTGACGTGCTTCTTATTCTTGTCTACGATAGTTCTGTCAAATTAAAATACATATATAGATAATAAAGAGTTATGGAAACATTTGGATTAAAATTTTTGGATTTTCGTAAATTAAAATTAGTTTTTTTTTTTAAATTGTTTAAACTAGACACGAATATATTGAATAAAATTTTATTACATAAATATCAGTATCCTAAAGTTTAACACGACAAGTGCATTTATTGAACACATTACTAGTAGTCTGTGGTAATGGGACTTCCTTTAAAAATTGATTTATTAATATATATTTTAATATGGATTATTTTTACAAATATTAAATAATTCACCCACTACATATTACATATATAATTATGTGGATATGAATATTTGTAAAATATTTTAAAAATTAAAAATTTTCCGCCCTTTTTGTATCATAAAATTAATCTTATGTATCATCAATATGTATAGATATATTGATGTGTCACAATTTCACACCGTATTCAAACTCGTTGATGCATTATTAAGTATATAGTTCGATTAGATTTTCCTTAATAACCTAATATCGGGTTTTTCATTACATAGCACTCAATGTAAAGTATTTGTATGGAATGTTCGTGGTAACCAATTTTGTTATTGATTTCTAATGTCAAAATTGGTTAAACGGAGAACGGGCTAAGTATAAAGTGGGTAAAAAAAAACAAATATGCATTTATATGTATACAGTGGTTCTAGGTTTTTTTTTGCTAGAAGTGTTTTTATTATTTATATAAAACTGTAGAAATCTTAAAATAGAACGCGGCTTTAATACTATGAACATTATGTATATACAGAGGAATAATAATAATCGTTATATAGTTCTCGATTGGGGAAAATTTAATGAATTTTAAATATTTCCTTTCGTCGGTCGCTCCATTATAGCTTCTATAAAGTGCGGCTTAAATTTCTCTAGCCAACATGTGACGTCTTTAAAGAGGTAAAAATGACGGAAAAAGCGCTAAGATAAATAAGTTTAACAAATACAGATAAAAAAATATTTAATTTGAATGCAAATGACAGTTTAAATCAAATTTATTCGGTCCCATCTAGTGAAATCCAGTAAACTGTGTTTGTTGCTTGTAAAGATGGCAAAGAGACTGAAACAAATATTTTTTGTATTACACATCGTCTCCATAACGACTGTTAAACGTTTATTATCATTTGTATAAATTTGTTCAAGTTTAAAGCAAATATCTTATTCAGACCTGAAATGCAAGCGCTTAGTTTTCATTCATTACAGTTATCTTATCGTTACAATAGACACGTGCTGCTATATTAAATATTTAATCTAAAATAGGTTGTGTAATATATAGTAGCTACTCGGAAATTAGATATTGTAATTAAACATCGATGCATCGAATATATTCGATGCTTACAATACAAAAAAAATATTATATTTTTTTTATTCGATTGTTTTTTTTCTTTTTGACAAAATGTAAGCATGATATCTGACTTCTGTGACTTTAGTTGACGTTATTATGTTTAAAAAAAAACAAAAGCTAGTGATGTATTAAAACACATTACGCTTTGTCGGTTACATTTCATTCGGGGTTTCGATGTTTAATTACATAGAAACGACGATTTATATTTAAAAATGGATAATTCCAGTAAGAAATGTTGACAAATCCGATTTGCTACGAGGTTATGCGCAAAACTTTACGATAGCTATATTTAGTAGCTATACGCAATTTTTTTTAATTTAATTTTTTGCACTTATATCTATGGACACGTGTGTCTAATTTAACCGGTATTTTATCAAAAATTGAACTCCAGAACTACTACAGCATTTACTGGTTATTTACCATTTTTTAAGTACATATAAGTTACTATTCTTAACTTAGGTACATAACACACAGACAATATCATCATCGTTTACATTTTATAAATTAACAAGAATATTGTTGAAGCTTCACGCTTTTTCCCGCACAGCACGCTGCTGCGGCAGAGAGAACCTACTGACAAAAAACTCCATTCTCTACTTTCCGAATGTTACCGCGTGTTACCATAGCGAAGAGATAATATAAATGGGAATCGAACCCACAACCAATCGCGTTCGCTCGTTCATGATGTCCTGCACCGCAGTGCACGCGACCTCAAAGTATAGTTAAAGTATTAGTTTATTTATTTACTTAAAAATTATTAAAAAAAACCTGTATGCGCTGTAGTAGTATTGAAATGTTTGTTATGAGATTATAATCTTAGGTACTATAGTAAATAATAAAATGTTATCTCGTTTTATACTACGAGGTCTTAAGTCTACGTGTGTCAAAAAAATAATGAACATTTCTCTTTACTCGTCGTCACTTTGCTTTCGTGTGATGATTTTATAAGTTTCACCTATCAAATATTCAATGTAGTAAAAAATGCAAGTGGCAAGTTTCTTCTTATTGTCGTTTTATTTGTTTTAAGATTTACACTAGTGTCCGGATCTGATGATAATAATCCAATGCTAATAATTTCATAGGATAAACCTGGCAGGGAAGACCTGAATTCCTTTGAGTTTTTTAAGTCCAGCATTCCTCTCTTTTTCCCGCATAGCAAAATAGTCAGAGAGTCAGTTAGGTGGTGTCAAGACAGCCATCCCCTATTTCAGCCTTTAGGGGTTGATTTATGAAAAAAAGTAGCTTATGTTATAACCTGGATCTTTAACTAATTTCATTCTAAATTCCATTAAAATCGGGCCAGTGGTTTAGCCGTGAAAGCGTCACAGACAGACTTTCGCATTTATAATATTAGTATGGGTGGTGGGTTGAAAAACTTGGGCGGTAAGTCGAGAATTCTGGATAATAGGTTCTATTGAAAAAACATAGTGTCAAGACACTCCGTTCTCCGCTAATATGTAGATAATTATAATATATTAAATCTCTATGTTTTATCATACTTTATAAGCTGCTTCCTTTTTTTTTTTAAATATTAATGTAGCACAATTTGTTAATCTGTTAATTTTTATATTAATGCACGCTGTATCCATCTTAAAAGAGAATGCATTTAGTTTTAGGATATAATCTATATTTTTTATTTGTATTTTATTTAATGTTTTTTATCACTGATGGATCTCTAAATCTCTAAATAAATAAATCATCCATATATAAGTAGTAAGTAGGTGTTTCCATAAAGCAGTACAAGTATAATACGTTGTCCTAAATTACCAAATAAATATTAATAGCTCTAAACCAGTTTATAAGGAAAATATCAGTCGTGTGTCGTGCAATTCTAATTATTAACTATATGATAAATATGTATAATAGCTCTAATTTATATAAATGTAACGATTTAAGTATATTTGTCATTTAATTGGGACGTGTGAAGTGTGAAATTTTCCAAATTGCTCAAGAATTTATATTTTTAACACAGGAAAACATGGTATGGTATTATTGCCTTTTTGATTTTAGTTACATTGTATTTGATTTTTCGTTGATTTTTGTTATATCTTGTATATATCACCTTCCTCTAGTAATATCATCCTTATATTCAAGGTTGGCTCTGTTCTTTTTTATTCTTCTTCTAGTACTCGCACACATGATCAGCTGCGCCTGTATATATATATATATATATATATATATTTTGTGAGAAAATCTTGCAAGGATGGATATTTTGAACTTTACTATCAGATTTGTTTGAAATTTAAGAAATAAGCGTTGCCTTATTCCGTGGGTATAACGTGCATGTCACTTTACACTAAACTATATGTCATGTGTATGTGTGTAATATTTATTATATTCGTTTAATAAATTTCTAATATATATATATAAATGTTTGGCTTTCTGCACTTCTTCAACACAAACCACATACTTAGATAAACCTCTATACACCTTTCTTCGTCTTCATAATTTTCCGTAAAAGGCGTCGAGCATTTTGCTTTAACTTATCCATATATAGAAGATATATGTAAGCACAAGTGACAATTATTATACATAAAAAAAAACCTGAATGCTTCGCCACTGTACCTCTTTATGCCATTTTTTTTAAATCAAGCAGCGCTTACCCACAACCATATCTAAAACTCGTTTACAAACCGACAGAAACAGTATTATCAAATAACGTCCTTTAGAGTTACTTCTAGTCATTGACCAACTGAGCTATACTTAAAAAGCTAACAATAGAAACGCTTAATTAAAATATTATTAAAATTACTAAGTAAGAAAAATAATTAATAATGCAAATGATCCACATAGTTTCTAATTTAGATGTAGAGCTAAATGTACTAGAGAATAATAAAAAAAAAAATCTAGACCATTCATCTGTCACTTGTTTCGATTAACCGTTATTGAGAACTTTTCAATGAAAGTTTAAAAAGGTTATAAATTTTGTGATAAAATATATAAATAATACATGTATTTTTTCTTGTTTTTATTATAATTTAATATTGTGTAATGCAAAATTTTTTTATTTTTCCATATTGCTTTGTTTCAACGTTTTTTTTTCATGAAATGGCATAGGTCAATAAGTGTGAGCGTTAAGACACTGTGTCTAATTTCACGCCCGTTTTAGAGATTGTCTGTTGCGTGAAGTAAGCCAACACAGCGTGTAATTAGATCGAGAATATAATAATAATTTTAAATATAAACGGGAAGTGATGTCTGGATTGAATTTAGAACCATCGCATGTAAAATCACACACACACACACACATCAGCAAACTGACTCTGGTGATTTTTTATTTTTATTTATTACTTTTTATATATTTTATCTTTTAGTGGCTAGTAGTCTTAGTAAATGTTGCTATAAAAAAAATAATACAGTTATTCGCAATTGATTGACGCGACTTTTTTACACACGAGGCTTAGATGACGGAACATGGTTAGCTCTTTAAAGACAGATCGATAGATATTTGCTATATCGATTACGCGTTATGTTACATTTGAAACTCAATATTATATAATTTTTTTAATATTTCAATTTAATTTCAAAATATTATAAGACAACATTAGTTTTTTGTTTCTTTTAACATTTTTTAAAGTGTTATTCGCACACTTAGGAAATTGAAAAAGACACGTGTTCAAATCCCGCTGCGTTCAAATTTTTATACGTTTTCTAAATATGTCTCTTTCAACATTAGTTTTATTAATACAATTTACATCCTATGCAAGTTGTTAAATTCTAGAGCGAATTCATATGTAAAAAATTGTTAGCACTCGAAGCACGCGCAACGCACGCAGACTATAAATTATCACATCTATATGTGATAATTTAAAAAAAACACACATGCATATTGTGTAAGCTTATTTGTACATAGCAACCCAAAAATGTAATGTATTAGGCAGTTCACCTGTGATTAATGGATGAAAATATTGCGAAGCTATTTTGATACATTTCTTGCTGTTCGATTTGTTTGAAAATTTGCACGTGTCCGGTTCCGATGATATAACAATATTTTAATAGTTTGGATCTGAAGCTGTTGTCCTTTTCAGGATGGCCAGAGTCACTAGGAAATTGTTTTAAGCTTGTTTCTGAAGCACAGCGGCAGGCTTAAGGGGTCCCCCCTTTAAATTGCAGCTATAAATAGCTTGTCTTTATTTGTTTTACATTATGGCAAATACAACCTAGTGATATAACAATTAGATATCCACTTTTATTCTATGAATACAATTATTTGATGAATAGTGAACTATAAATGTTTTTAAAGTAAACGGGAGATATTCTTTCATTTAGACACAATATAAATTTAAAAAAAAAGTCCTAGAAAATTGAGAAAGAAAACAAGTATCCATGTTAAAAATATTGGCATTACTTCTCCAGTAATAATTGGATCTACGAAAAATGTTGCCACAATATTGCGTCAAATAATTTAATTTATACAGCTGTACGCTTTTTCCCGCATAGCCGGGTAGTCAGAGAGAACCTAGTGTCAAAATACTCCGTTTTCTAAATTCTGCCCGAAAATCGAGACATTGCGTGTTGAGTAGCAGAACTCAACGCCGCACTTTGGCTGAAGTACCAGGGCGGTGAAATTATATTATCTATACAGATGTATAGATAATATCATTTCTCCGCTAATCTCTAATTTTATTTATTTGTACAGATATACAAATAAATAAAATTAGAGTGTCTGTTTGTAATAATAAAATAAACGCTTTTTCCTAAAATAAAATGCATATATATATATATATATATACGGGCCAATATACACGGGCCAATACAAAAATCCTGTAGAATGTCTGTTTGTCTGTTCCGGCTAATCTCCTGAACGGCTTAACCGATTTTGACGGGACTTTCACAGGCTGACAGCTGATGTAATAAGGAGTAACTTGGCTACTTTTATTTTAGAATTTCACGCGAATGAAGTCGCTGGCACATATCGTTTTAAATATCCAATCACGCTTGAAACGCTGTACTGCGTCACTATGGAATATGCTTTATAAATACGCTCAAACGTTCAAGGGAAGCGAATTAGCGAATTCCGCTAGCAACATGTGTAGAATCTAGAAAAAATCTTCATAACTTGTTTTTTTTTTCTATTAAAAAGTTCGCAGCAATATAAAGTAAAAATAAAAGTGGTTGGTATCGGAGCCTCGTCAATGAACTCCCGTCTATAATAAACCGGTTGGGAACACCAGACCGCCTTACTTGTGGCCGCGTGGATACACCATTATCAGCTATGAATATTTGAAATAAAGTTAAAAATTAGGCAACGGGAGTATATAATATACTTAGTTTATTACTATTACATATTTTTAAAATTGACAAGAAATTAAATTATTTTACATGTAGATACATACATAAAAAAACGTATCAAGAACTTGAACTTTAACGGTTTTCAAGAGTTGCGGGGTCAAATCCCGCTGCGTTAAAATTTTTATATGTTCTCTAAATATATGTTTTTTAAATTTCCTAAGTGTGTGAATAACACTTTAAAAACATGTTAAAAAAAATATACATATATAGATAGCGCAGTCGTAACTCTTGGCAATTCTATACGGGAGTGCCTCATTTCATTAAAATTTCAGTCTTTCACGCCATCGTGTTTTATGTTGGATGGCTATTCGATTTTCTCTCGAGGAAAGGTTTTTTATTTGCAGCTTTAGGCTTTTTCCCGCATATCAGGGTTGGCAGAGAGAGCATAGTGACAAGACACGCCGCTCTCAACTATATGAATATTTAAATATACGGGATATTTGAAGTGTTTCCATCATTTAATCATACAATGTTTCTAGAGTCAATGAACTGACGACCGGAGTTATGTACCTACTAGTTTTTTGCCGACCCTTATAGTTTTCGCATGCGGGAGGAATTAGGTTAAAAAAATAAACTACTTTCTTAGAAATCTCAAACTTTTCTTATTGTTCGTGATTCTTCGATTATTATCATCGAATCCGGACAAAAATTTTCAAGCAAGCTCGAATTGGTTGCAAGATTTTTAAATAAATTGATTGAGATTGATATGTAATAAGTAAATAAATCTAATAAAAGCATAGTAAAATACGAAGAGTATTTTTTTTCTTCAAACATTTTGAATGCGCTTTTTTTTTATTCGGGTGCGAATAAAAAAACGGTTCATTTCAAATGTAATAATTTGGAGAATTAGAAGCATTTAGACTTATATTTAAACAGATCACGTGCTTGTGTGAATTTTAAATAATGTGTGGAAAAGTTCCGTTTAAATATTCGAAAAGCGGTCGACCTTGTAGTGGTGCCAATTCTTTGTGCCGTGTCTTTATATGCATGTATATCGTAGCATTTTTGTTATATGACGAGAAAATCGATTAGCCAAATTTTAGTTTAATCGATTATTTAGGAAAAAAAACAGTTGGCACGATTGGACCACTTAAGCAAGCAATAAGTTGAGCTTCTATAAATTTTCCTTAAATATTGATTTACCATTCTAATTCGACGTTTACGCAATTTTTGTTTTCAGTTTTCACGCTTCACGTTTCCCCCCCCCCCCCCCATAACAGTTTACTCAAAGGACACCTAGTAGTGTTCAACATTCCGTTCTCCACTTTTCGTCCAAATTCGAAACAATGCGTGTTGATTGTCCGAATAGTACGCACTTTGTCTTGTTCACCGGAGCGAAGAAATTAAATAAATAAATTATGATCATTCCACCGAATGGGAATCGAACCCACGACCAATCGCCATTACAGTCCGACGCTGTGACGCTGCGCCTTGATGGCTTATCCATGTGTATATAATATTATAATATACATAGGGGAACCTTGTGTCATATAACTTTAATTACTCAATTAGAATTTTTTTTTTAAAACAACAAGTTTTAGATCTTAATGTTGCCTTTTATTTAAACAATAGCTCGTGTGAAATATAATATATATTGATGAGAAAGGATTTTGACTTTAAATGTTTCTGATGGAGCCAATAATATTTTGTTTGTTTTATATATTAAAACGGTTTGATATATTATATTGGAATATATCGGAACGGAATTGTTTTATATATTATATATTAAAATTACTATTAATGCGACTTTAAATGCGATTGACTGTAGGTTCGATTCCCACACAGTGGAACGATTATATTTAAATAATTTTCTCCACTCTGGTACCCAAGATAAGACAAAGCACGGCGTCGAGTTCCGCCACTCAACACGCAATATCTCGATTTTCGGTCGGCAAGTGGAGAACGCCCGTGTGAGATGACACTAGATTCTCTCTGACTACTAGGGTAGTATATACAATTCAGTTAGTATATTTAATTCCAAACTATGAATCAGTGCAAGAATCAATCCGATTACAATAAAATATTCCCATCAGCATTGACCTGGTGTTCTTGAGATCGGTATACCAAGATACCAAAAACGTATCTTTGGGGGTGTTTTAAGGTGTTTTTTTGTAACTATTTTTTTATTGTCTATTATTTTGTTATTATAATTCTCTATCGTATTATGTAAATTCACCATTTTTTTTAGTTCCACAAGTTTTATTAACTCGACAAAGCAATCGTTTTTGTGACTCAGCTATAATGTACGTAAAACTTAGAAGTGTAACTTTGATAATTGTTTCGTGGGTAACATGATATGAGTTATATAAAATATTTTTTATTGTCAATAATCAGTTATTAAATTTTTGCTATACAAGATTCTACTTAAAGATAACTTGACCCAATTCCTACGGTCGGATAATTATGCAAAATTGTGCACATTTTGAATAATTATCCGACGTGTCCGGATTAGAAAACTCTGAAACTCGGTAACGATAAAAATTCGGAATCTAAATGAATAAAATTCCTATATCATTCCTCCCGAGTGGGAATTGAATGCAGAACCAATCGCGTTTACAGTCAGACGCTGTCACACTGCGCCGTCGTGACAGTCATTATTTAATTAGAATAATAAATTTTCAAGTTTTATTTCTAACAAAACTCGAGCTTAGATGAGTCAGTCACATATTATGTATTATTCTGGTAACAGACGATCGCCCGACGCTTTTGGCAACTGGCAATCGTAAAAAAACCATTTCAGAATAAACTCTCATACAATCGCCAAATTGTTAGTTTATGTAATAGGCAGGTACACTTGTTAAATAGTTGTGTGCCAGACTAGATACAATTACTATGTAGTTAAAACTGAAACTAAAAGCACTTTTTAGTCTTTCGTAAAAAAGTAGAAAACGTACAAAAATGTGAACGCAGTGGGACTCGAACCCGCGCCTCTTGGTATCTGTCTAACTTTGGAACGGTCTACAGAGATGCTTACATAAAAAAAAGTTTAACAAGCGTATGAGAATTTTGACATAGCTGGATGAAGAAAGTATGAAAAAGACATTTAGAAAACGTATAAAATTTTTAACGCGCGCCTATTGAAAACCGTTCAAGCGCTCTGACCGCTAAGCCATGCGTTCTACATCCAGCTACGTTGAAATTCTTATATGCTTATTTTACAACTTATATATGTTGTTAGCATATCTGTAGAGAGATTTTTACAAATTTCTGCTACCCAATACCCTTAGTGTGCGAATAACACTTTATAAAATGTTAAAAAAAAAACAAAGAACGTATGGTTTAGTGGTCGGAGCACTTTACATATCACGCGCGTTCCGAGTCCAGCTTTGTTCAAATTTTGAAGCCAATCCAGTGCATCTAGTTACTAGTTAAAATAGCATTGTAAGATATCTCTACGTTGATTGATACTTGGTATGTAAATAGTACAGGTGCAGCTGAATTATCTTGTTTTAATATAAAAAACCGCATTTTTCTTCTCTCGGTCTGATTAAATATACTCACTCACATGAGTCGACTTTAGATTATTATAAATGAGTCATGAAAATATAGTAACAGAAATATGTTTTATTACATAATATATTGCGATAGAACCTACGAGAACTGAAATTTCAATCGAGGAAGGCCATCGTGGCGCTGTGAGACAGCGTCTGACTTTAACTACGATGGTCATGGGTTCGATTTGCTCGGAGAACGATTAAAGTGCAATTTGTTTACATTCTTTCGCTCTGTTTAGACAAAAATAAAATGCCATAAACGTTTGTGAGTTTTGTTTGATTTTATTCGGAGTGAGGAGAAGCGCGGGAATATGCTTGCGGGTCGCTTGACGCTAAGCATTCACATACTTTGCCCGCTTTTTGCTATACTGGAAGCGCGTAAAGCTGGTAAGAAATCCAATAAAAGCCTATCAATCCATATCAATCTTAGCGTCAGATCAAGATTGATCAACCGCCAACTATTCAACGGTCTCGGTATATAAGATAAAGAAGATAAAATGCCCAACATTTTCTAAAAATAATCAGTATGATAATTAAATTGCATTTAAATTAAACAAATAACCCACCCGTCACTGTTTTGACGTGTAACAAATTGATGCATCTAATGTCTGGGTTCTAAAATTGTATTTTCGAATACCAAACTTTATACCGATTTAATCAGTTAAAAATAGTTGAAAACGTATAATAAAAATTTGAACTCAGCTGTATTTGAACCCGCGCCTCTTGAAAACCGTACAACCGTTCAAGAGGCGCGGGTTCGAATACCGCTGCGTTCAAATTTTTATACGTTTTCTAACTATGTCTTTTCAATTTCCTTAGTGTGCGAATAACAGTTTAAAAAATGTTAAAAGAATATATAAAAATAGTTTCATTTCGAAATGTGTAATAATCGGGAAAATCAAATAACTTATTATCTACTGTCTATTAAGATTAAAATTCATTGTTAGTGAATTCTGGTACGGAGCGTAATTAAATTATTGTACACCACAGAGTGTAATATATATTAATTTTACAGTTATAATATATATTAATTAAAATTTTAAAATGCTTGTTTAGTTTGATGAATATAAATATAATATAAACTAAATATATATATAAATATTTTGTATTAATTAAATATCTATATTTTAATACTTTATACAAAAATTATATTTAGTCTATGTTTCAGTTATTTATATAAATATACTATGACACTAAAGACATTTACTACATTATTAATTTTTAATATTTTATTTAATCTGTATTGCCAGCTATATATTTATATATTATATTGTTTATAACGAATTTTATAATGTTAACGTAAAGTGTATCAATTAATTTAACACAATAGATAATTAATTTTATTTTTATTTTTATGATATAATTAGCGTTTAATGGTAATGATAAATTTTAATGTTTTATCGCTTTAAGAAAATAAAAATTATTTTGCATAATATATACGTTTATTTAACGTTCCCACATTTTTACTAAAATTATATTTGTTTTAAAAACATACATTATTGTACTAAAAATGGGCATTACCCATAATATGTGAAAGCCAATAATCAAAGACCTTATTATCTTTCATATCCTTAAATAAAACTTACCAAATATTCCTATATTACCATGAAGTTTAACATTATATGTATGTATATATATAAATACATGCATATTTCACAGTCGCACTCAAAAACGGTATTTTAAATTTCAAGTATACAAACAAATAAAATTGGAGTGTCTGTTTGTAATATTAAAACAAAAAATGCTTTTTACTAAAAACATATATAACGTATACACGGTACATACGATTCGGTCTGTTTGTTCCGGCTAATCTCTGGAATGGCTGAAGTAGTAAATTAGGCTACTTATATTTTAGAATCACACGCGGACAAAGTCGCGAGCACAGCTAGTTGATAATGAAACTACCACTTTTCTACCAGATTGTACGAATAAGATCATTATCACGAGTGCAGTGTTTACATCAAGATACAGTCTATTGCCCTCAATCAAAAATAAACCGACGACCTGCATACAATATTGGCTTCAGATCGCGATTTGTAGCGAAAGTGATCTAATAATATTAGCGTAATATGTATTTACATATGTATGCTATTAGTATGACAAGTTACACACAATGCGGCTCAGTGGGATAGCGTCTCAGTGTAAACGCGACTGGCTATGAGTTTAATTCCCACTCGAAAAATAATTTAGAAAACATTTTTTAACATTTTTTTATTTTTTTACATTTTTTTTAAAGTGTTATATTTGCACACTAAGGAAATTGAATAATACATATTTAAAAACGTATAAAAACTTGAACTCAGCGGGATTTGAAGCCGCACCTCTTTAAAACCGTTCAAGCGCTCTGACCGCTAAGCCATGCGTTCTGCATCCAGCTACGCCGAAATTCTTATACGCTTATTACAACTTATATTTCTTTGTTAGCATTTCTGTAGAGAGATTTTTACAAATTTCTGCTACCCAAAGATTATTCTACGAACAATCGTTTGGCAAGAAAGAATGCTATTTATTAAATATATATTTAAAATTTTGTGTTAAAATCCCGCTGCATTTAAGTTTTTATACGTTTTTAAATATGTATTATTCAATTTCCTTAGTGTGCAAATATAACACTAAAAAAGTTTTTATACGTTTTCTAAATATGTCTGTGTGAATAAAACGTTAAAAAATATATTTTCATTTCTTTGCTCTGGTACCTAAGACGAAGTGCGGCGTTGAGTTCTGCCACGCAATGTCTCGATTTTCGGGCGGAAAGTGGAGAACGGGGTGTTTTGAAACTTGAAGTTTTAGTGAGAACCTTCTCAATCTCATGGAGATAATTTTTTTACACTGGTCATACTTGACTTGGCGTCGTGTCGTGAGAAGGTATGGCCGCGTTGCGCGCCGACCTGGGAATTATATCGGAAGAATATGCCCTGATATATATGTCCCTTGTGCAAGACTCCCCGGACGCTCAAAGAAGCGAGGGCTTGATGTCTAAACACTGAGGATGTCAAAGATCGTGCAAAGTGGAGGAGATTGAGTAGGAAGGCAGACCCTGGCTAGGCCGGTATTATTGCCAAGTAGAAAGAAAGAAAAGAAAATAGTGCAAAACGGCATTTTTAGCGTAGGCCTAAATGTTCCATTTTAAAATTAATGAGATAATTTAGGGAAAAGTCACTTCCGTTTTCATTTTTAGTTTATCCGCTTCCTTTTGGTTGGCCAAATCGAATTACATACTAAGCAACAAGACCTTTATCTAGTTTCATATACAACTCGTCCTCCGGGAAAGGAACCCATAGCCACAATCTGCACATATCAAGTGCTACTTTTATTTATACGATTTGAAATCTAAAACTAAATAATATAAATATTTATTACAATTTTAATGATACATATACAAGTTTGAAGCTTTCAGTTTAAGATTGTATATTGTATATTAATCGAATAAACAGTGTATTTAGATAAATATATAGAAATATTTTATTGCACACAAAGCCAATACAAGGAAAAGTACACAATAGTTTATGAATATTATAGACTGTGCAAAGGAGGTCTTATTGCTGGCATAGCAATCTCTGCCAGACAAACTTTAGTGAGAGGAGCATGGTCTTAACTGATATCGGGTTAGTGCAAGTAAAATAAAAATTAAGATAAAAAAAAAACATATTATTGATTTCTATGCTTACCGAACTAGATATCACTCACATAAGTAAGTATAATGTATTATTGTTTATTTAATAATAATAATATATACTTTTCGATAAAGTTAAGAACACCGTATATCTGATAGACTGAGATATAGCTACTATACCTAAGACACACAACCTTGCGTCCGCTTATTCAAGTAAAATAAATAAATATACAGATTTGGCCATAGAGCTTAACAGTCAATGGAAAGTTCAATCTGTCGCCATAGTGGCAATAGTTCTTTCAACTACAGGTGTCACACCATATACGTTACACGCAAGCCTAGAAACTCTATAGTTTCTAGGCTTGCGTGTATTCACCTCTCATATGGATTCACCGTTTCACGTATATTATTTTACAAAAAGTGTCAATTTTGAATACTTGCCGTATTGTAAGAAATTTTTTATCATGACAAAATAATTAGGTAGCGGTAAGACCTTCTGTTTGTTACTGCATTTCGATAACCCTAAAGTGGTTCCATCCAAATATTGCTTGGCTTCGTGCTTGCAATATTTGGTCAATATACCCCAATTATTTGGGAAAATAAAAATGTCAAAAGTCAATAATATTATTTATTAAATAATAATATACATATAAATGATAAATACACTTATATTGTATTTAGGCATTAATTATAATGAGGCCATCGTGGCGCAACGTGGCGTGGCGTGGGACAGCATCTGACTGTAATCGCTATTGGTAGTGGGTTCCATTCCCATACGAAGGAATGATCATAATTTAATATTTTAAATTTTTTATGCTCTGGTGAACCAGATAAGGCGCGGCGTTGAGGACCGCCACTCAACACGCAATGTCTCAAATTCAAAGACGGACAGCAAATGGAGAACGGAGTGTCTTGACACTAAGTTCTCTTAAACTAACCTGCTATGCGGGAAAAAGCTTAATGCTTTTATATATCTTATGTACAGTATAGGCAGTTTTCAGTAAATTCCTTTTTTTAAATTGAATTCAATTGGTAGATAAATGAACATTTTGAAATCCAAGTGCGAATATTGGAAGCTTCGTAGTCGAGTTTGTGCCTTTTATACATTTAATATATTACTTTATTTAAGGTCGCTGTGGTGCAGTGGGATGGCGTCTAACTGTAATCACGCGCAAGGGGACCAATTCTATTTAAATTGTTTTCATCTCCCTGCTCCAAGTAAGACTAAGGACGGCTTTATTTTAAATTCAGGCTGAGAACGGAGTGTATCAATTGACACTAGATTATCTCTAATATGCGGGGAAAAAAACGTCAAGCTGGTGTTAATTTGTAATATTTTTTTAATTTGTCCACTAAGAAGTGCTGAATATTTGGACCCATTTAATTTTATTATACGACAATTTTAATGTTTTATTTTACTTACTTTTTGCCTTCTTTTAGTTCTTTGCGTTTGAGTAAGTTTAAAAAAAAAAGCTATATTGACGTAACGACAAGCCTTCGCTTACCGAAGGTACGTTAAGTTACAAGGCAAGCAATTACTTTAATGAGTTTTCACAGGCGCGGCTTTTTGAAACTGGTTTTCATGAAAAATTTCATTCTGAAAATTCTTTTGAAAACATCCAGCAACATTTTCTTTAATTTTTCTATTCATTCGCACTGCAATGACGCCATTTCGCGTGTGTAAATTTTCAGTTTTGAGATGAAATCTTAATCTGTAATATTTTTTTTTATTTTGATCGTTTCTAAAAAAAGGGTAGGTTACGTTATGCCTATCAACAGGTGTGTAAGTGTTTTGGTGATACTTGAAGTGGTGAGCGGAGATACAAGTGTATGTGTGTGTGTAAAAAGAATTGACACTCGACTGACACAGAGTTCATTATAAATTATAGAGGTTCCGCTGTTGTACCTCCGGTCCTTCCCCTCCTACTTAAAACGCATACAAACTATTATAGCTTTATACCTATTCCCGAACTTGTATGAAAGAATTATATTTCCATTATTGAATGGAATTATATTTCCATTATTAATTCTTGTACTTGACAACTAGGGCAAGTCGGTAGTGATGCATAGATAGACACATTATTGCAACCTCGCCCTGTATATAATTTTCAATTTATAAAAGATAAGCTTAAAAAAATAATTTACATTTGAAAAATGTATGAAATTTAATTGTTTATTATATTTATATTTTGTTGAAATCGAGAAAACAAAAAGTAATGTATATAGGTAGTTCTCGCAAAGTTTCGAAAAAAAGCATATTCAAAAAATTGCTAATATGATATTATTTTTTATTTATTTCATAATATCTTGAATCTATAAATCTTAATAATGAGGACTTAGATGTGGGTATGACTATTGTATCGCATTCATGGGCTTTTTAATAATAAATGTGGGTACATTTGTATTTATTAACAAAAAAACTAAAAAAGACTGAACTCCAAAAATATCTTCATAAAATGGTCAGTACACGTTTATGTGAGGGTGTAAATTACGAAATAAAACATAACCAACAAAACCATACTTTAGCATAAGAGACGCAAATTTCGAGATTTCCTTATAATCAACCATGTAGAATTGGCCAATTGAGTCAATAATAAAACGGAAATCTATTATATTAATACTACATTTAATATACATTTTAAATACTATTAGGAATAAGTGTTGTTATTATTTTTTTCTTTCGCACTAACAACTTACTAGATTTTGTGAGTTCTGGCCTATTTTTAATATTGAACGGTATTATCTCCAAATAATTAAATGCCTTAAAAAGGAGTGGCAGCAATTCAAATTTCGCCTAAAGAAAAGAACACTTTTCTTAAAGTAAAAGCCAAAATTTGTGAAATGCAAATTATTCTAAATCACTTGTAGTGGCTGCGTGTGATAACGTCGACTCTATACATTGGTATACGCGATGGTTGTGGGTTCTATTCTTACTCGAGGAAATGATAATATTCATACTATTTTTTCACTTATCCGTTCCGGTGATGGACAAAGCGCGTCGTTGAGCTCCACCACTCAACACGCAATGTCTCGGGTTCGGGTGGAAAGTGGAGAACGGAGTGTCTTGACACTAGCTTCGCTTTTACTGAAGTGGAGTTGAAGCAAAAAATATCCTTAAAAATATATTGGTACTTATTGTATGTATGTATGTCATTTCATATGTATAGATAACATTATATTATTAGTAATGCCTTTGTTATTCGCATGGCAACAATGCTAATATGGTACTCGTCAAGGTGACGTGAAGGACGCTCGTCTAGTTTTTTTTAGAGCAACTGAAAAATTCAATATTTTATTTTTTTAATTTTTTCTTGTATATTTTGTATGTTAAAGACGCGTAAAGAAGCTGGTACTGTATACAGGTAAATTCTTTTAAAGGTTGGATCACTATCGAATAAAAAAAAAATGTGAGTTTTTTTTTTACACCCATTGCATAGGCACGCAAAAGGTACCTAGTGTCAAGACGTGTTCTTTACTTTCCGGAAGATTTCTGAATATATAGATATCCTGTTGAGTGACAGAGCGCAACGCCGCGTTTTTCGTGCCAAATGTGGAAATTAAATTGATTTTAATGCAAAAGACATATTTCGAAAACGTATAAAAATTTTGAACGTAGCCGGATTTGAACCCGCGCCTCTTGAAAACCGTTGAAAAGTTCTAGAACACCCGACACTCGATTATTTGTAGGATATAATCGTAAATGTAATAAGCGGAGAATTGAGAGTTAGGTTCTATCTGCTATGCGCGATAAAGCGTAAAGCAAACATGAATTCAAAATTATTAATATTATTTTAATTGTAATATTATTTTAATTGTAATTGTAAATAATTATTAAAATTATAAATTTAATACTATTAAATTTTTCTATAGTTTTAGATCAACATAAAAAAGACAACAGGAGCCCATTATGTTATAAATTCGGAACTTATTTTTTATTTTGCACTATTTATGTATGTATTTGGTCATCTTCATACATACGTACATACATAAATACAATTACATCAAGGATGATGTATAATTACAAAAGTGATAAGTCTGTTTCTCTGTTTGTTTTTTAATATACTAGTACGAATAACTACACGCTTTAACCCGCATAGCAGGGCAAGCAAAGACAACCTCTCTCATAAAGACACTCAAGTCAAGACACTCTACTCTCCGCGCTACTAATGTGGTGGTGGCATTTTGTTTATTTCAAAACTTGGCGATAAAATAACTTGGCGATATAATAACTTGGCTCTATACTAATCGTTCGTTTTAAAGAATAAGTGCTAGGTATAGGCGATACTCAATAACTGTTTTAATTTCTTCACTCGAGACATTCCCCGGTATTTAGACATTTAGAAGCAATATATAGGGACAATGCGTATATTAGAATTTGTCGGAACTAACGTGATTATAGGCTTCGCTAATCGTGATCAGTCACACGTGACACAAAATGCGGTAATTATAGCTGATATCGACTGTACGATACATTATGTATATGTAGGTATTTTGAATTCTTAAAAAAAAAAAAAACCCATCACCTGACCTATTCGTTTATTTTACGCCAATGCGGCGCGGTGATGCAGTGTCTGTATGTACACAATGGTTGTGTGTTCGAGCTCTACTCGTTGGAACGTTGGTATTTAAACTAATTCCATTTCTCCATTGCTATTTCTCTATTTCTCCATCTGGTATGAGAAAGCGCGGCGTTTGGTTGACGTCACACGTCTCGATTTTCTGCCACATAGTGGAAAACCGAGTGTTATGACACTAGGTTCTCTCTGCTTTGCGGTGAAAAGCGTGAAGCTGCAAATAAAATATTCCCGGTGGCTTGAGACAGGGTGTATTTTAATTATCAATATTAAAAAAATATATTTAATTATAAATGAACTCCCGCCTGTAATTGAACTTACAACGATTGCGTGTGTCAGCCACTTCAAGTTTCTAACTCGACTCACACTATTACAAAATTTTTTTTTTAACGTTTTTCATTTTTGTTTCATTTAACAGCTGATGAAGAGATTGCGCCAAGTGGTGGGCAATCGTCTCTTCGAAGTCATCATGAAGGCAACCTTCTACGGGCAATTCGTCGCCGGCGAAGACCAAAATAAAATCAAGCCAACTCTTGAGAGGTAAGAGGCGTAGCTCGGATTTGAACCTAGCCTTAACCTAACCTTTGCACGAAAGCACTAAGTCTGTATACCAGCCACCAAATATATTACTGTAAAAGCCCGAAATACGGTAATTACTAAGGTTTTTCAGTAAATTATGTAAATTCATATCAAGATTTAGGAATTTTAATGGTAATGGAAATATTCTTTGATATACAATAATTATTTTCAAACATATACATCAATAAAACTTTAGTTTTACTTTTAGTAGCTACGGTAAATGTTGATTGACTTAGATTAGAAACAGTTCGGACTTTTACCATTAAAGTTATATAGTGGTGAATCCTAAGTTTTACTTGAAAAATCTTTGGGTTCGGTCTATGATAATACCCTACGGGGTATCAAAAACACTAGTTGTCGAATGTATTATGTAATATGTTATATTCATATATCCCCAAAGAATTTTCAAAGAAAACGTTAAAATATTGTTATGAGTTTTATCAATTATATTTTATTTTATAAATATATATGTATAAAAAACAGTTTTTGGAAAATTAGCTTAGTAAATAAATTTGTATTTTTTTGTATTTTGCAGATTACGCTCTTTTGGAGTTAAATCGATCCTCGATTACTCCGTAGAGGAAGATTTATCTCAAGAGGAGGCTGAAAAGCGCGAAGTTAGGTGAGTATGAACAACGGCGTATAATTTTTTGACATTTTAAAGTGTTATTCACACACTTGGGTAATGAAAATAATTTTTAGGAAATGTATAAAAATTTTAACGCAGCGGGATTCGAACCCGCGCCTCTAGGAAACGAACGCATGGCGCATAGCGGTCAGAGCGCTTGTGGAAGTTTATTGTAAATTTTTATACGTTTTCTAAAACAGTAATTTTTTTTAACGATGTATAAGATACATATAATATTTGGATATATATTATAGTGGTTATTGTTCACGAAGGCCGCATAGCGACTCGTGGAAAAAATATTTAATCTATAGCGTGTTAGTTAAGTCATTTAAGAAAAACTGGCGCCTCTTTTCGCGTTGACGTACGCATTGTCAGATGAATAGAATACGGCTAGATTTGTACACCGACGCTCTACGGCCTCTTTTCCAATTTACTCATTGTTTCAAGACTTACAACGGCCATTCATTTATTTACTACACAATTTTCAACCTTATTACCTTAGTGTAGTATTTGATATTCCCTCACAAAGCAGTGTCGCCGTCGTGATGGCAACGGTGTTATAATTCAGAAAATCACGTGCAATGCCATTATGAATTCCGTCCTTCATTAGGCTGTAACTATTAATTCAGTATTGTGAATCTGTTACTGTTTCGCTTACAGCCGTTTCAATTTACACAGATTCAATATATTAGCACAGATCATATAATGTGTTTGCGAATATCGTAATTGGAGACTTGATTATACAGTTTCACGCTTTTTATCGCAAACCTGCAACGCGTTGCGTTATCAGAGAGAAGCTAGTGTCAAGGCACTCCGTTCTCCACTATCCTTTTTGAGGACCATCGTGGCTCAGTGTAAAGGCGTCTGACTGTGAGCGTGATGGTTGTGGTTCCGATATCCACTTGGGGAAAATTATATTATAATCGAGGCGGGTGGAGTATTTAAATTAATTTTATTTTTCTGCCCTGGTGCGAGACAAAGCGTGAGAACGGAGTGTTAGGACACTAGGTTATATAGGTAGAAAGTATATATATATATATATATATATATATATATTATTAGGCTTGTACTCAATGTCTTATAGTATCTTTAAAATACTTAACGTACCCATATCATATTAACATTTGAAAGTGTTAATCACACACTTAGGAATTTGTAAAGCATATCTTGAAAACTTATAACAATTTGAACGATTGTTCGTAGAATAATCTTTGGGTAGCAGAAATTTGTAAAAATCTCCCTACAGAGATGCTAACAACAAAAAGTAATTGTAATAAGAATTTCATGGCTTAGCGATCAGAGCGCTTGGACGGTTCCAGGAGGCGCGGTTTCGAATACCGCTTCGTTTAAGTTTTAATACGTTTTCTAGATATGTTTTTTAATTACCCGTACCTGGCTTATGGCTTAAATTGACAAGTGCTACTCTTGAGAGGTGAAATTAGCTTCAGCTGGGTTTTGAGCCTAGATTCTTGGAAAGAAAGCGCCAAGTCTCTCTAGAGTTCATTTATATTATGGTTATTATTTTTTAACAGTATTAAATGATAAATGGTAGCATCAGAATTATATAATTGATTATTACAAATATATGTACCAAGTTTTGTTAAAGTATAAATTAAATAAATTATATCTCTAATATAAAAAGGCCAATGTCTATACTTTCTTCAATTAGTTTCTTGTTATTATTTTAATTAGTTTCTTATTATTATTTTAATTACTTTCTAATTATCATCGAATGTTCCAGAAGCTGTATAACAAGTGCACGTTTGACGGAACTAATAAAGAGCGGTCCGAGGACATTACAAGATTTAATCATAGCTGGGTTTTGATTTTCTTTTTTGTTTCAGTAATTGCATTAGACTAGTTTTTTTTTTATATTGTTTATCGTTTGTCATAGGCATTTAATGTAGTATATTTTTAGATAACCTCGTTTCTTTTTAATTTTTTTATATTTATTTGATTGATTTATAGATTTTATGACATGTAGCCACAGAGTAAAATTATTTTGTTATAATATACGTAAATAAGTTCCAAAATGAACAATAAATTGATATTTGCTTTAGTTTAGATTCAGCTAATTTAACTTATATGACTACTTAATACTTTAAAAAGAAAAAAAAAATTAACGCATTAGTTTCATTCAAATATAAAATATAAACTAAAAGTATATATTTAGAAAATGGACAGAATACTGTCTTAAAATAAGTCCATAAAATTATATAGCCTCAGTATATGTTTTTTCGATACATTTTACTTACATTTAAACTCCACAAGTATTGCAGTTTTAAGCGGTTTAAGCCGCTATTATGGTTATTTTATGCAAAAATAAATCGACTTTGTATATTTTTATCTACTGTACTGTAGCCGTAACTTAATTGTTAGTTTTTAAAATGTAAATTTATATATTTTTTTTTAATTACTCCAAACAATTGTTAAAATTGAAACTGCCAAATGTGTCCATAACGTAAATGGATTTTATTTTTTTAAATATTTTAAACCTTTAATAACATAATATTCATTATGATATGTCAAATATCGTAAAAGTATATTTTTAGGTAAGAAGATTGAATAAGAAAGTCTTGTATTTCACATAGGCTATTAATTTATGACAATATAATAATGAAATAATATATAACAGAAGGAAATGATTCAATTTTATATCAATAAGCTTGTAATGTATGTATGTATTCAAAATAGGGCTTCTCACAAACAAAGGCTCAAATCTATAATGCCTAAGCAACTTTGTAACATCTTATTTAGAAAAATGTAACTAAAGAATTTCAGACGTTCAATTATTGTGACCTACATATGTCACATTTTCTCAACATCATTGAATATAATTAAGCAAAACACACTTTTATTCTTGAGTTGTTAAAGTGTATATTTCTACGCACTTCAAACTCAATGCCATTAGAACTAAAATAGGTAATTGGGTCAAGACTTTTTTGTGTTTTTTTTTTTAATTTTAAACAGATATATTAGATACAATTAGGTATTATAAGAAACAAGACTATGTATTTACAGATTATTCAAATTAATTACAATTTTAATGTAAGAAATTAACAGTTATCCCTCTATCATCAGCGCGTCGATCTCAGCATGTGGAGACACACAAGAGGAAGGGCAGTTGAAACAATACCATGTAGAGCAAAGGTTCGCGGACCGTCGGTACAAAGTGACCAGCGCCAGGACCTACTTCTATCTGAACGAAGCTGCGTGCGAGAAGAATATGGAAGCGTTTCTCAGGAGTATTGATGCTGTGGCTGGTATGAATGTTTTGTTTAGGCACTTTGTAAATAGAAAGTTACATGTTAAAAGATATAATTGAGTTACAATATTTGTTTTGTATATTCAACTATTCATTAAATTAATACCATTCCAGTATTAATTTAATTTGATGCTTTCCAAGCACATGTTATTATAGTTTTTAACAATTTCTAAGAATATAGAAGTTTTTAGCATTAGAGTTTATTTCTAAAAGGTCAGATAGAACGGAATAGACAGTGATTTATTAGGCTGCTGTAGGTTTTCTATAATAATAAAATTTTCTATTTCTATTAGGAATTACTAAAAGTACGGGTCTGATGGCAGTCAAACTAACAGCTCTTGGGAGGCCGCAGCTACTTGTAAGTTACCATCTTTAAATATGTATCTTTCAATTTCCTTACTTCGTGAGTATGATACCCACTTTTTGATATTCTTCGACATATCAAGGGTTGTATAATAAAATTATTTTCATTTTTCCCCTCTCACGAGGCAAAGCGCGGCGTTGAGTTCCGGCACTCAACACGCAATTTCCGAATCCTTGCGCAAACTGGAGAACAGAGTGTCACTAGATTTTCTCGTGTCTAGTATTGAATAAAAAAAAGGATTGCCATGACTATTACTAATTGACTTATTGTCACTTAATGCCTTTAAAACTTTTCCCAGCTTCAATTGTCAGAAGTGATAATGCGAGCTCGTAGCTACATGCATCAAATAGCTGGAGGTACCGGCAACGTACTCACTCACCACAAGACCATCGAGGACCTGCAACGGTACCTCGGTGATCTGAGTTCGAAGCCAGAAGTCCAGGACTTTATGAAGAAGATAACTTCGGATACGGAAGGGTGAGATTAAATAGTTGTTATTTTTTTTAATTTACAAGCATTTTTATTTGTTTGTCAATTTATATTATGTGTAAAAAGACATATTTAGGAAAAGTATAATATCATATAAGTAATAAAGTTAGGAACATTAATTATTTATATGATAAAATTATACTACGAATTAAAAATTATATGAATGTAATAATAAAAAAACAAATAAACTCATTCTTATTATAATTTTAAAAAATATGACTACAAAATAGCCTTAATCTAAAAAAAAAAGAAAATTCCACATTACATATCTGTCAAGAAAAGTCTTATTTAATATATTCTTTGGCTTTCTCTTACTTATCCTAGAATAGAATAGCCATATTATTCTGTGATAAGAACGTTACTTCATAGTGCTTCCTTAGCACCTCCCATGTAATCCTCATGTCAAGGTCAGTAGCTCTGACGCTTGAGTTGTCTGTCAGTCAGCAAGTAGCAGAAGAGGTTTTTTTTATATATAGATTTATTCGTTCAGTAATAAACATAACAGTATAACCTTCATCATGCAAATGTGATGCTAATCGTAATTTACACATCTAGTTAATTTAAAATAATTTCTTATTTCGATTATATTTAAAGACTACGTGCTACTAAGTGCCCACGACTTTGTCTGCTTTGAATTTTAAGATAAAAGTAGGCTAAGTTATTCCTTATTACATCAGCTATCCGTTAGTCGTCGTCGTCAGTCCGCCCGTCAGACGGGAAGGTCCCATCAAAATCGTTCTGGCCGTTCCAGAGATCAACTGGATCAAACAGACAGGCAGATAAATATTGTAAAAAATGTTATTTTGGTATATAACCTTGTTTTTGTACCAAAATAATATTTTTAGAAAACGTATAAAATATTTGAACGCATCGGGATTTGAACCCGCGCCTCTTGAAAACCGTCCAAGCGTTCTTACCGCAAAGCCTCAAGATGGTGATGGACGGCATTCAGGTTGGAATGAAGACCCCTGATGTTACAAAAACCCACGTTGAGCGTCGTAGGGGCTGCCGTGGAGCGTACGCCTTTTGCGTTTGCCTTGTCCAGAGCGCGGTTCTGTGCCACCCCACAATTCGACGGGCGGCCTGAGTTTGTGGACTCGGGGAGGAATTCTCCAGCTTCGGAGATGCTGGTACCCTCCTGGTGTAGTCTCTCTTTCAGTACCGCTGTCATACTCTAGGAAGGGTTTGGGGGTTGGGCACCTTGGCATTACCTAATGCGAAACGCAGTGGCAGAAAGCCACTACTTGACGCCGATTTTAAATGCCGAGGGTGGTAATGAACCGGTCGAGTCGTCCCATGCGCGTTGCTATCGCTGACAGTGTGACTCTCCCACACGTACTTTTGTCGCCTGTTATGGCACCTTCAATATCTAGATGATTATATCCTATCCTATAAGCCGAGATTACACGGCGAAAAGTATAAACGGGTGAAGTGGTTATTTTAATATTACAAACAGACACTCCATTTTTATTTATTTGTATAGATTTTCTATTAGACTTATTCATTTTCTACAATTTGCGGGTAGGTTGCAGTACCTATTATTGAGTTTAAGGCTTTTTACGTTCTCCGTTCTCTTTATCTATATTATAATCTATTTTATAGATATTGTGGGCTAAACGCTACGCCATGCTTAGAGATTATATTCCCCCGAGTGTAATTTAAAGCCCATAAAATAACATTGCCTATATTCTACATTTGTACACTTACTCATCAATTGTAAAACTAATTTTATTATAATAAAGTTGACAGTTGAAAGAATTTATCAGTGAAACCTGAAATCCCATTTTTTCCCATTCACTTAGAAATTATATGAAATATTTTTTTTAGCTTTCGCTTTTCAGACCATTAGGTGTACGTTTGTCCGTCTCACACGTCCATAATGTGAGAATTTTTTTTACATACATATTAACGCTGGCAAGTGTATTTGCTGTACATCAAGACTACTAATCAGACCATCTCGTATAACACTATCAGCAATTTGGGGCTACAGCAAATACGCTTTCCAGCTTCGATATATGGATTGATACTGATATATAATTTTACATTAACCTCTCACCCACCACCACTTGGTTCATATCCCCACTGTGGTAAGATAAACCGCCTCAACACGCAAAGTCTTGATGTCTGACAGGATGTGAAAAACAGAGTTTCTTGACACTAGGTTCTCTCTGGCTGTTCTAATATGTGGAAAGAAGCGTGAAGCTGGTTTCTTTAATATGATACTAACAAAACATATTACAATTAAATATTATATATGTATACTTAAATTAATTAAGCTAGATGTAGAGACCACTTTAACGATCTCTTAATTATAAAGGTTTTGGTTAACTTCAAGCTTACATTTTTTGTTTAATTAAAATCTTATACGTATCTAAAAAATTCAATATATCTCACCCAAAAGTTACTACCTTTTTAAAGGTATTTTTCCTGCAAATTGCAATTTTGGGATTTTCGCAACTCTATGCATAAATTATGACTTTAAGTCCACATGAATTATAATAAATCTTACGAGTTGAGACTCATTTTTTTATATTCAATTCAATAATTTTAGTGTTCAATTTTTCAAAAATCAGAGAGAACCTACTAAGTAGAACCTCAAGACACTCCGCTGCGTAATATCCGCCCGTAATTAAGACAATGCGTGTTGAGTTTTCACTGTCGCACCGTTCTTAATTTACATTACGTATATTTTCTCTATTAATAAATCTTTTGTCTATTATTTCTCCGAAACCCCGTAACGTGTACAAATTGCGCGGAAAACATGTACATACATGTAAATATATGCACTTTGGCTCACAATAGTATTGAAGTTACAAGATGTATTTCAGTGTGGTGCATTTATTCCCGTGGGACCGGTCAGTAGCGACTACTTGTTATCGTATGCGTTGAGTCGTAATCTCGCTAACTGCCGTGAGTTTATACTTTATAAATACGTATTACATACATATGGACCATTGGAATAATTAAAATAAATAGTTTATCTTTTTTTCTTATTAGTATTGTACGCTAGGCAAAGATAAACTTAGCAATAGCCCAGAAACTCAGCAATCATCGACTTATGCTGAATACAATATTTTATAGAAGTTGAAAATGCAAAATATTTTTTAGGTTTTCTATAGATATTTAAAAGTAAAACAATTTGTCTGTTTCTCGCTCGGAACTCAAAAAGTTACATTATAATATTCACTAATATACATTGTTATAATTAGGTATATACATTATACAATTTAAAATTGGCTTAATCGAATACATACTGAATCGAGACATTATAATCAAATAAAACGAATTATTTTTATTATCATAATCGAGTATAGTGAAATTGATTTGCAATTAGAATAACATATAAAAAAATTATTCTGTCTAGTAGTAAAGTTGAGTTAAAAAAAAAATAGAAAAGTATAGATTGTATCAAATTATCATATTTTTTTTTATTAATTAATATAGTGGTCCATATGTAGATACGCTAGACTCTATTTATTTATATTAGGCTAATCTAATTTCGCCGTTATGCTTGAGTGAGTTTTTTACCTAAAACATTTCTAAAATTATTAATTCATATTTATTTTGTTAGCTAACTTTTAAAGTCCTATTTTATTTTATTCAACACCTAACGTAGTACATATATTATATCGAAATAAAATAAATAAATTAAAAAAAACGATAACATAATTCGTTTATAAGGTAATTCGCGATACAGAAAGGAGAGTTCATTTTAAATATTGTTTTATTCATATTTGTACACTAATTAACACGCTTTTATTAGCTATCTATTTATTTATTTATTAATGTAAGAAATTTTGTAACGCTACTTTGGCCCACTTCTTTCATCGTCTGATTGAAAATTTGTTACAAGTGTCCGGATCCGATAACAATATATTATTTTCATGGCATTTCACCCTGTCAATATGTCCAGGATACACACTCTAGACACTCCGTTCTCCACTTTCCATCCGAAATCGAGATAGTGCGTGTTGAGTAGCGAATCTAAACGCTGGCTTTGCCTTACCAGAGTGGAAAAATAATAATAATTTAAATAGTTAGCATTTCCTCGATTGGGAATCGAACCCACGATAGTCAGTCACTCCCACTGCGCCACGCTGGTCTCTATGGTTATTAGGCAAGACGGAGGGTTGGAATCTTGGATGGTATCAAATAGACGCGGATTCGAATCCCGCTTCGTTCATATTTTTTCTAAAAATATTTTAGATTTCTTAAGTGTGTTGATGACACTAAAAAAAATGGTAAAAAAATATTAGTTGGAAATAAATAAGTTATATATCAGTCAGAATGAGTCTTATAATAAAAAACACGCATAGAAAATTTAAATTCTCGATTATTAATATTTGTATTGCGAGTATATCTGTTTTAACTTAGCTTTTGTTTAATCAGTTGCATTTTGTTTGTAATGTGTACTTATATTGGTTTTTCATATTTAATTCGAAACATTTCATTATATCGCATGTTTCATTATAATTAAAATTAAGCTCCAAATTCATTTGCAATATTTTGTAACTGTAACTTTGGTCTTCTACTTTGTATCTCAGAATTTGCCACTTGACTGACTTTGGAAAGGAATGTTTTTTAAATATATACCTATATAGATATTACGTAGAGAGAATTGTATCCGTTATCAAAGTATAGTCTAATACTTTCGTAATAAATAAATAAGTCCACGTATAATATTATAATGAAATCAATTTTATGTGTAATTTGTATTTATTGTTACTACTCAATCTTTTCGACGAATGCTTAAGAGATTAATAAAGACTTTGTGTGACTTTAGCGTCTTTGCATTCCTCATTTGTTTCAAACGGATAGAATGCGGGCCGTAGCTAAAAATATCTTGGGGAATAAACCAATAGTATCAGATATATTTAAAGCAAATAAAAAGAACAACGATTTTACTTCCGACCTGCATGTAGCTTATATTAGTAGCTACGGCCCTGAACGGAATATAGTAATAAAATCGCTATATATATATATCTTCTTTCTCTTTTAAAAATATGTAACGGAATAAATGGCGAAATTGACACGCCACATTCTAATACCAATTTAAAATTAAAGAAAAACAGTGCATAATATAGGGTGTTTATTATTGATTTCGTAGGCGATATGGTCCACAAATTGCTGACAACTAAACATAGGGGATAATAATGTGAATTATATTATTCCAGTATCGTCCATCTCTTCCCATGGTCGAACATTCTGGACAAGGACATGGGTCTCTCCGACTCCTTCCGGGTCCCGGACCCTAAGACCGGTCAGATGAGGCGTCTCATCTCCCAGATCTCCCCAAAAGAGGAGGAGATGTTCAGGAACATGCTTCGGAGGCTGAACAGCATTATCAAAGTGGCCAACGAGCGTGATGTCAGGATAATGATTGATGCAGAGCAAACGTACTTCCAGCCAGCTATATCTAGAATCTGTTTGGAAATGATGAGGAGATACAATAAGGTGGGTTTTTTTTTAATTTTCTGCTTGTTGCTGAGGCAGAGAGAAGTGGTAGCACTTTCTCTACGACGCTGGTGATATAAAAATATTTTTAAAATTTATTACAATGTAAGCTAAAAATTTGAAATTTCGCTCTTAATTTTATTAGGTAATAATTTTTTTTTTTTGTTATTCACACACTTAGTAAATTGAAAAACATTTTTAGAAAATGTATAAATATTTGAAAGCAGCTGGATTCAAACCCGCGCCTCTTGGAAACCGTCCAAGCGCTCTGACAAACAGCTAACAACAAAAATAAGTAATAATATGTAATAAGTTTATAAGAATTTCGACACAGCCGGATGTAAACCGCATGGCTTAGCTGTTAAAGCGCTTAGACGGTTACGGTCCAAGAGGCGTGAGTTCGAATACCGCTGTGTTCAAATTTTCTAAAAATGTATTACCAGTGTTCTTGTTACTTTGTATTAAATTTTTCATTAAATTTTATATATATATAATATTTGTGTATCATATTTCTGTACTCTATACTTGCGCTATTGTCTTTACTAGACGATTGTTGTAGGCGGTTTAAGTTTCATTCGAAGATTATTGATTTTTATGAAACCATCTATCTAAATCAAGATTCTAAAAGTATAGAATATTGGGAAACAAAGCTAATGCGACAGATAAAATTGCATTACAATAACTGTCTATTGACTTGACTTTTTTAAATTAAATATTTTTAATATTGCATTTCCAGAATAAGTTCCTAGTATTTAATACATACCAAACCTACCTGAAGAATACGTATAACGAGATAGTCACTGATCTGGAGCAAGCGCAGCGCCAGGACTTCTACTGGGGGGCGAAGCTGGTGCGGGGCGCTTACATTGAACAGGTATGGGGTACAATTGTTGTACTTCATTTGTTTCTTTTCATATTTTAATTAATTTTAATATTTATTTGAAATCGATTATTAAATAATAATCGATGATTATGTTAAAAAATATTATTTAAAAATCGATTATTACAAGAAATATATAAATAATAAATAAAAATCGATTATATACAATTTGCTAACATTAATTGTTTAGGAGCGTGCTCGAGCCGCCGCCATGGGATATGAAGACCCGTCCTGCGAGAGCGTGGACGCTACCACCAACTCCTTCCACCGATGCCTCAAGGAAATACTTAGCAGGGTCAAGGTACTTTTGTTATAGCCCTGAATGTCTTATGCACACGCTTAGGGTTCGAACCCGCTCCCTTTGAAAACCATCCCAAAGTATTCAAAGTATTCTTTATAGAAATAGGCTATTACAAGCACTTTCGAATCGTCAATTAACATGAAATGTCAGTATTGTCAGTCCTAGCGAAAGCTACCACTGTCTCGGAAGGTAGTCGTTGAGAAGAGCCGGCGAGAAACTCGACAGTTGCTCTTTTCAAATTTAGTTTTACAATAAGTAGCCTCCGAGTGAGCATCTACAGCATTTAATTCCACACATTACCATAAGAATAGTATTCCTGGACAGAATAATATAATTTCCTTAATAATATATATTTTATTTTGATTTTAAATTGTACAAAGTTTGAAATGATTTGTGCAATTTTATTATTTTTACTTCTTGTCGTGTCTATTATTGCTTTTTTTTAAAAATCGTGTATATTATTGTATATATAATGTGATGTAACCGTAAAGATACCTGTTCACTATTCCTAAAGCATTGTTTTGAAAAAAAAAATCTTTGGGTAGCAGAAATTTGTAAAAATCTCTCTAGAGACAGAGATGTTAATAATACAAAATACAATGTGTAACAAGAAATTCAAATTGCATAATTGCGTGCTTGGACGGTAAACAAGAGTTGAGTTTAGAGGCTGAAAATAAAGTTCTTATCACTAAATAATGCAGAACGAACAAAAAGACCGTCTCGGCATCATGGTGGCTTCCCACAACGAGGACACGGTGCGTTACGCCATTCAGCTGATGAAGGAACACAACATCGGGCCTGGAGACAAGGTGGTCTGCTTCGGACAACTGCTGGGCATGTGCGACCATATCACCTTCCCCCTGGGTAAGCTTAGCTTCGGGTGGCAGCTTCGAGGATTGTCTTCGAGGAGAATGTTCTAGAAGCGTTTCATTGTCAGGTGTTTATGGATGGTTGTATATGTGAGAAATAATTGCATTCAAGTAACAGTAGGGTGTAGTGAATTAAGCTGTAAATATAGAGCATTCTAGAATAGTCTTAGAATAATGTTCTGGACGGATCTAAATAATTGAAAGTTTATGAATGTTTTGGTTGTATTTTATTAAAGGCATAAGTTTTGAAGATAGAATGTTCTAGAATAGTCTTAAAAGATAGTTTCAATGTGTAGTTCAGGTTTTTTATGTTTTTATTCAAAATAACATTTAGAATCATAGTGTGCTTGAATAATATTTCGGGTTCTATTACTCCTTAATGTAATAAAATATTTTTTATGTAATAAAATATTAGGTATGTAATGTCGTCTGTGAATGCAAGGCATTAGTTTGACAAAACATATTTAGCTCAGTTTAAAAGAACATCAGAGTGTCTTGGCACTATGTTCTCACTGCCTACCTTGCTGCGGGAAACGCGTGAAACTGAAAAAACCTAAGTAAATCAATTACAAATGTTATTATGATGTATTTATTTCTAATAAATGTCTGTAATTTATAATTTATATATATTAATTCATTTATTAAATTTTATTTATTTATTTAATTTGCAATAAATATCTGTATTTTGTATTTACTAAAGATCTAAATAGTAATGTGATTTAAGATTTTTTGTTTTCACTCTTAGGTCAAGCCGGATACTCTGCCTACAAATATGTACCCTACGGCCCAGTGGTCGAAGTACTCCCGTATCTGTCTCGACGCGCCAACGAGAATCGCGGGTTCCTAGCCAAGATTAAAAAAGAAAAGGGCCTCTTATTAAAGGAAATATTCCGTCGCATCTTCACCGGCCAGATATTCTACAAGCCCGTCGGTAATTACACGCCAGTTTAAAATGGCTGGATTTGAACCGCCACTCGGCTCAGGCCAGACTAGTTTAGATGTTTGTATTGTTCGAACGTTGTTAGCCATTATTTATTATAAAATAAGAAAATAACTTCGATAAGGACTCGACTCTGTACTGAATTGATGCGAGTTAGAATCTTGTCACTAATCAATGTACGTGTTTAGGCTCTATACAATGGGGGCTTAGTACTTTTGATTTTTTTTTTTTGTTTTATCATTTATTTTTATCGAGTGTAATAGAAATGTATGCGTGTATATTATTTAATTTATTGTTTTAGGCTGTTTAATTATTGTTGTTCAACATTGTGTTATTAGAATAAATAAATACATATAATGTCAATAAATGTCAATTTGAAACTAATAGTGGCCCTCATTGAAATATATTGCAGGCAAGCATAAAATAAAATAAAAAATTATACAAAAAAAAAACCACACATTTTCTATGATATATGCAGGTATTGTTATACATAGTATTAGTCGAGATGGCTTTTTAGAATAAATAAAAAGGCTAGTCGTTTGAAATAGTGCTTTGTTGTTTCGGAATATTCTGGAATTTTAATTCTTTTTATAAGATGTATTATTTCTTTAATGGTGTTGTTTAATTTTTTTGGCTGTTTCTTTCTGTGTCTCTGCAAACTCAGATTGTGTCAAATGTTGAATAACTGATTAATAATTAAATGTAACGATGATGGATTGTTGTTTACTTAAAATATTCTATGTAACCGGGAATATAAAGGAAAAAATCGATTTTCCAAGATTGATCTTCATATCGAATAAAACGATTTGGACTTAAGACCAATAATCGATTAGTTATCGATTATTGATTTTTTTGAAATGTTAAAATAAAATGTAAAAAAAATCATTTATTGGTGTAAATTATAAAAACTTCGATTATAATCTATAAACAATATTATATAATTGTTATAATCGGTGTTAAAATAATTATATTAAATAATTTGATAATCAACGGTTATTTCATATTGGTGTAATAATATAGAAAATTGTTCTCATGTGAGTTTGTTTTGAATCTTCGACTGGATCTGGATTTTATATTTTTCGTAACTATGTATGTTCCTATTATTTTTTGTGTTTCTGTAAAATACACATGTAAAGATTATACATTCGTTTTCAATGTTAATAGATATCGTATTTGTTAATTTAAAAATTTCTTATCTGCTTTATTCCAAATGGAGATCTTAGCGGCTTTTACTTAGATGTGTGTGTTATCAGAAAAGTTTGCTTTAAAGATAAATAATGTCCAAGCCCTGGGACTTGTTAATTTTACAGAAGAAAGCAGATTAGAAACTTTAATATTTATCTGTTTTATGTTATTTTGACGAATTTATGGATTTATTGATATTAATTTTATACAGATTACTTTAATTTTTAATTCCAATTTAATTTTACAATTTTTGTAATGGACTATTGATGTGTCTGTTCTTAATTGTAATTACTGTATTTCATTAAATCAAAATTTATAAATGGACTGTAATTGCATTTTTATTATATTTAAAGTGCAATACTTATTTATAAATATCTCAATATTGAATGGAATTAAATTGATAATAATCGATATTAACAATTTGTAATCGATTAAATAAATGAATACGATATCTCAATAGAAACGATACAACTCGATTTTTAATATTTAATCTTTATTTTGTTTTTTTTTTAATACAATTAATTAAAAATAAGCTAGTCCCTTCTCTGAAGAGCTTTGTGTAACTAATTATCAAAGACAATAATGTATTTCTAAACTTTCACTTTTTAATATTTAAGACCTATTAGAAATTATTTAGAGCAGTATGTTAATTTGAAACAAGCGATTCGAGGAAGGTTAATAATGCATTTTAATATATATGATTTGAAATACCCAATATATAATTAAGTTAGACCCTGTTTGTGTTATTTATTGTATTTTATAATTTAGTGATTTTCGTCCAACGATGTATTGGTTAGTGGTGTTATCAATATATGCTCAATAGAAATGTTTGGATTTTTCTTTTATTACATGTTCATTTTAGGTGAATTTCGATTTCTTGTATAAATGTTTTTTTTTTCTATTTATATACTGTTTATTCGTCAGTTCCTAAGTTATTAAGGCAGTATGACGATATTGATTGACTTGCCTCGTAAATGCTTCATAGTAAAGTCGGTCTTTTTGTTCTGAATATTGTTTTTGTTTATAATTTTTGTGTTAATTTTGATTTATAAGTTGTTTATTTTAGTACGTGCGCTAATAATTGTGATGCTAATTTAGATTATTTTACAAGTAGACATTTTAATAAAGACAAACTTAAAAAAATACTAGTTTTTTTTTACACATTGGTGTTACTAATTTTAAACAATTGACTTGATTTCCCCACAAAGTTATTTTAATATATGCCATACCTTTGTTATTATCACTTAAATTAATATTATTGCTTCGGCTTGGTTAAATTATTAAAGGTAGCGTTAGTTACTATCACTTAATGTTTCTAAATAATCAAAAGATATATTGCTGCCCGCAACTTTGTTTGCGTGGATTTAATGACCCGTTACACAATTACATTAACAACTTTTGCTAATAGCCGATCTGTTATTATTCGAAATAAGGTGTTCCACAAAATAAAAATTATACGGTTTCTAAATATGTCTTTTTCAATTTCCTTAGTGTGCGAATAATACTTTAAAAATTGTTAAAATATATATATATTTAATAAATAGCATTCTTTCGCCAAACGATTGTTCGTAGAATAATCTTTGGGTGGCAGAAATTTGTGAAAATCTCTACAGAGATGCTAACAACAAATATAAGTTGTAATTAGCGTATAAGAATTTCAACGTAGCTGGATGGTACGGATGATAGAACGCATGGCTTAGCGGTCAGAGCGCTTGAACGGTTTTGAAGAGGCGCGGGTTCAAATCCCGCAGTGTTCAATTTTTTATACCTTTTCTAAATATGTCTTTTAATTTCCTTAATGTGCGAATAACACTTTAAAAAATGTTAAAAGAAAGGTGTTCCACTAATCAAAATCAATTGCATCCTAAGTCCTGTTTGGGCTTAAAATCTATACAACAAAAAAGCTTTCTTTCAAATCTGTCCAGTACGTACTTCTGAAGTTAAGTACGTATACAGATTGTTTTTACTGGTTTATTATAATATAGTTGGTTTTTTTTTTACATTTTTTAAAGTGTTATTCGCTTATACGCGTCAAAGTTTTTATTAATGGAGACATATATTTATATTAAACCAAGCTTTATTCATAACAATCTTTATTATAAACGTTTCGTTTAATACACGTATGACATAAAAAAATTCCAGAAAATTACATTTATTAAGTACAAAACTTAAACAATGTGACTAGAACATCAAGAGGTTTCACGACTAGAACTCGTTTCTTCCTTGTATTCCAAAATGGGAAAATATATTTTGTAAATTAAATTCTTATCTAATATATGCCAAATTGTGAGAATAACGTTGAATTCATGTTGAAATAAAAATGAGCTTCGCGATTGGTTATAAGCTTATTCTATAATTTAATAACGACTTTATATAAATTCAAAAAAAATTGAGTGAAGTCTCTCATTTTAAAGGTGCGATATATCCACCAATACCTTACAACAAGTTTACCCTTGCCTGGTTTACAAAACGTTGCCTTTCTTCAACACTAGAATATTATGTGACTGAGACGTAGACTTATACCATCACTTTTAAACCAATCAATAACTTCTTATTTATAAATATTCAAAAGGTTATCCTTTCCTTCGAATGGGCATCGAACCTACAAACCATCACGTGTCAGCCTTGAGTCAGACCCACTGTGCCATGAGAACGTTTTTATATAAATGAAATAATTTTGCTTTTTTTTCAGCTTCACGCATTTTCTCGCATATAGGGTATATATATATATAATATAAATCATTGTTCCAATGGGGATCCAATCCACAACTAATCACGTTTGCAGACGCCATCCCACTGCGCCGCGATAGTCTTGGATTTAGTAAGAAGTAACGTATACTAACGTATTTAATAATAAACACTAGTATAGAGAGTAATATGTTTTCACAGCTCATTAGATAAAACCCTGTGGGGATATCGATATATTGAAATAGGATTCTCTATCCCGCTATATAGGACAATTTGTATATTTATCAGTTTTCACATAAATATTTTACATTATTACGATATTTTAGATAATTACATAATTAGATAACTACGCAGGGCTAATAAACACTTTACACAAAATTCTTTCATTTTTCCAATTAAATATTTTTTTTAGCTTCACATTTGATCCCGCATAGCAGGCAAAGACAACATAGTGTCAAGCCATTTCGGTTTCCGCTTTCCACTCGAATTTGTAATATTGCGCGTTGAATGGCGGAGCTAAACGCCGCGCTTGGTCCCACCAGACAATTTTAAGTATAATCATTTCCCCGAGTGGGGATCGAACTCACAACCATCACGACAAGCACTGCGCCATTGCGCCATTATGGCCTCAATTGGCACGGCTGTTTGTATACGCAATGTTTCTTGGGAATTATTATAGTAAACTATTTTCATTTCTCCGCTCTGGTGGCAAGACAGAGCGTGGTATTGAGTTTCGCCACTCAACACACAATTTATAGTGTGGAGAACGGAGTGTTTTGACGCTAGGTGATTTTTTATTATGCTATACTGGAAAAAACGTGAAGCTGCTTGCTTTATATATATACATAATACAGATATGTATATATAAATATATATATATTAATTATAGAAAATGTATAAAAATTTGAACGTTTGAACGGGCTTTGTACTCGTGCCTCTTGAAAATCGTTCTAGTGCTTTGTCAGTCAGCGTACAAAATTTTATACGTTTTCTTAAAATACATGTTTTTCAATTTCCCAAAGTTGAGAACACTTTAAAAAACAAATGTTAAAAATACAGATATATGTTCACAAAACGAACACTATTGTAAAACTAACAAGACCTGCAAACATTCTGAATACAGATAAGAGCTTAACCTCAAAATTCTATTAAAAGTAATTAAAATAATGAATAGTTACATATTAATGAATTAAAATAAAGTATTTTGGAGTCCTATTTCTATAAGAATTTACTTCAAGTCCACAGATATTAACTACTTACAATATTAGTTCCTCTGATATCGTCCACTGTACAGAAATTATTATACATAATACATTAGATAGTTTTTTAACATTTCAAAGTAACGCTTATATATAAGAAATTACCTTACCTCAGCAGGATTCGAATCCACTCTTCTACCAACACATCAACATTTCTAGGGTAACACTGGGCAAGTAGGACAAATTTTATGAATAAAGGCGCCATATTATTAGAAAAACTGATGATATTTTCAAGCCTCGCTGCATTCAACCAACCGAAATGTTACAAGATATGCATAGTACTCATATTTATTTCACATTTTTTTTGTATATATATAAATAATTGATAATAATTAGTTTTAAGTGAATTATAAGTAGATAAGCATCGCTTTCAACGTAATTGTTGGATCATTTGGTCAAAATATTTTATAAATTACTTCAGAAACATTCTCATAGTGCTAATAGTTTAATATTATATTCCACAAATATCCACAAATATTTGACAAGTAACAAACAATTGATTGATTCAAGTCTCATGAAACGCACAAGGTTCACAATAATTCTCTTTTAGTCCAATCCCTGTTTAAAATGTGAACGTTGAGAATGTTTTAATGGCGAATAATAAACGAGGTGTCCTCGTTTACGAGCGCGTGCGCGTTTGTGCGCTAGGAGCGGGGTCGTTCGCTGCGGCGCACGCGCAGCTCGAGCGCGGCGTGTGCGGCCAGTGCGGCTCCCAGCGCCAGCGCGAGCGCCGCCAGCTGCGCGCGCACGCACAGCAGCGAGCGTGCTGCGCAGGCCAGCGCTAGGCCGGCGTGGCGCGCGCACAGCGTGGCTGACCACGGCCCGCGCCAGCCTCCGCCGCCCACGCACACGCCCGCCTGCGGGCAAACAGGGCAAAAACGATAATTAAATCAATTAATTCACTACGATTAATATTTTTTTCTACACATATAATAAAAATGTAACTCATCGCTTTATGTTCATTTCTGGAAGATATATGAGAAAATTATTTGTGGGGGCATTTATCCATTTAATAGAATCCAAAACGATGATTTTTAATTTTATTTCTGTTTGTGTTTGTCTGTGCGTTTGCACATTTTTTATACCCATTAAATTGCACAAAAACTTCAGTGTTACCTGTAAAACATCCCATAAAGCTGCACAAGCACCCCACGCGGCGGCAGCGACAGACGGTAGAGCGAGATCACTCCTCGCTGCTCTCCATCTGAGTAAGGCTAAGAGCAGTGAAGCATGTGCTGCTGCCCCACCAGCGGCCAGCGCGCCCCGGCGGCCTCGTGCTGCTGCCATACTCAGCGTGGCCGCTGCGAGCGTTTGTAGGGCTCCTGCACCACATAGTGCTCTCCAAGCCCCAGTCCAACCCCCAACACACACACCATACCACTGTCGGAAATATAATATTTTTTAATAAAGGAAATTTCATTAGTGTAAAAATAAAGCTGTTCATCATATTTCATTAAAATTTGATTCCAGTGCTACATTTTATCGAAACACAAAAAAGAAACTATATTTTCAATACTATTTTTAGTACATTCAGATGATTTTTCGTAAGTCCGTCAAACTGCGCCACTAATTTGTATTGCATTTTTTAAAGTATTTACTGATAGAATTCAGGTATTATTTAGCTCGTTTTACATTTAATATTTGAAAAGAGCAACTGTTGAGTTTCTCACCGGCTCTTGAAGCAAAATTGCCTTCTGAGCCGAGCTTTATGTTCATTGGACGATTACTAAGTGTTTCCAAAAGTAAATTTGAATAAAGAATATTTTGAATTTGAATTTTCTTCGAAGCTTGGAATATAACTATTTTAAAATTATACCTGTGCTATAACATTACAGCTAGCAAAATATTTACCTTAATATAGGAAGTATAAATAAATCCCTGTTGTAGCCCAATAAATAGACCCATAGGAGCCCCAAGTAATGTCCGATGATCCTTTATAACTGAGCGAGCATCTGGAGGAGGAGCAGGAGTTGAAGCCGTGCCGTACAGCCCGAGGCAGGCGGCAGCAAGAGCTAACGCCGCCCAAAAAGCAACAAGGACCGTACGACCTTCTGAACTTAAGGACGTGCCCAGAAGAAATTGAACGCCTGGACAGCCTGCTGCTCCACATGTCTTCTCCTAAGAAGAAATAATTTACCGTGATTATTTTGACGGTTATTTTATAATAATGTGTCGTTTCATTATTCTATCTGAATGATTTTCTTTTATTTATAAATTTAATTAATATGTTAATATTAATTCGAAATAACTAGTTCAATACAGCATTGACCTGATCACACAAAATATATTAAAAAACTAAATGATTTAAGGCTATATTGCTCATTTTCTGTACTTTGTAAAAAAAAACCTTAATTCTTAAAAAAATCGTGTACAAAACACATACCTCATAATCATCGTCCAAAAACTCATCAATTGACCATTTCGTCAACGAAGAGTTACTTGGTAAATTAGATACGGATGCTATATGATTTTCTGGCCAGATTAGTAGTGCTCCTCCTAGTAGAAGTGACCCAAATACGAGACCTAAATCTTGAGCAGCTCTGAGAGCCCGCAACGCTCTACGTAGAGCGATTTTACGTCGATACTCATCGCCAACCGCTTGGGCCAGAGACGTGGCTGAGGCAGACAGAGCCAGCGACATTGGAGACAAGGTTACACCGCAAATAGCGTATAACGGCAACAAAATTGGCAAAGGTGTTGCTACAGTATGAGCTACTAATAGCAAGCATACAAGCATGTAGGCTGTGGTGATGACTACCCTGGTTCCTGATTTTTGCAAGATAAGAGGGGAAAATGGGGCCACTACTGCCGCTAGCGTATGCATGATTGCTAGAGGCATCGCTCCCGCCTCCGCACCGGCGAACGCTGTGAAGGGTAATAGAGCCGTTGAACACAGGCCGTTGGCTATACAAAGGAGGGTAAATCGTGAGACGAGGGGCTTGGGTATTTGAGGTGGATGCCTTGTTATAAGACGACGAACGGACGCTGCTCCGACTGATGATGCAGCGGAGTCCTTGCGACGGTTTGCAACAACCGCAGGTGCCTTCGTTGGGAATTTTGATTTCTTCCACGGCCATTCTTTTTTGTATATCGTGCTGACGGGAATCTAGGAAATAAGCAATACTATTAATATAATATTATAGTCATCTAGTCTAATTACCAAACACCGTTTTAACAATTAACAATAACACAATTAAAACAATTTACAACTAATATTCATAGAAATTGTGAACTTTTCATCATAAACATCATACGCATAATAAACGTGTGCTTATAATAAAAAACATATGAACTTGCTTGCTGGCATATAAATGTCGACGGCAGATTCTTGAATTAACCTTATCACGATGCGCCTAGGAATTTCATAAAACGACGGCATATCTAGTCTACCTATATAAGACCAGCCATATATCGTTTGTGTAGGGTGTCCAAAGTTTTAACATATAAAAATATTTTTTCAAATTAATTATGTATTGATTCGCCGCCGAAATATATAATGCGTAAAGAAATAATTCCAGTAAATATATAATTACAATAAAGTGGAATTTAAACTTGCAGTGTTTGGATTAAACCTAAAAGTAAATAACTAAATAACCTGTGAGATAACAGTTCTGTGTCGATGGGGGTCGGAGACGGTCCGCGCGGCGGTGCGGGTGCTGTGCGGCCGCGATCGCTCCGTCAGGTCCGGTAGGCTGCCCATACGACCATCGGGTACCTTTCATCCGCACACTTAATATCCTGTTATTAACAAGACAAAAAATAACCATTTTTAATGCACTTACAACAATTTTCAACCTAGGCGGAGAAAATCTAGTGAAAAGACACTCTGTCGGAGTTTTTATTATAGTGTACGGTATTCGCTGGAACATGAAAATAATTTAAATTTTAAAATCTCCGATTGAGAATCGAACCCCATAACCACAGTGTTTGTATAATTGAAAAAGGTATATTATAATTTATTTTATGATTACTGTAACGAACAAATTCGATGGAAATACGTAAATAATAAGTAAAGTAAGAATTATACTATTTTATCTATATAGTGTTATAAATTATAAATACAATGGGACTAAATTCGGGGGGTCTGTGGAAACACAAGCTTAGAGCAACACAAAACTCATTGTTGCTCTATGGACACAAATAACATTTTCTAATTATTAACCGAAAGACCTATTTTTAAAAATATCGAGATACTCTACTGAATTTATTATATTTTCCATATACTTTTTTTCATATTGTAAAATAAGCAATACCAGTTTTATATTAATTATATTTAAATTGTCAATAAAAAATATATTATGTTTTTAACATTTTTTAAAGTGTTATTCGCACACTAAGTAAATTGTAAAAGACATATTTAGATAACGTATAAAAACTTGAACGGTTTTCAAGGGGCGCGTGTTCAAATTCCACTGCGTTCAAATTTTTATACGTTTTGTAAATATGTCTTTTTCAAAAAAAATATTGTTATATAATATATTAGGAGAAATCCATATGCGTTTTTTTTATAATAATCTAAGCACTTATATATATATACAAAGTATAAATTATTTATTGTACAGTATACAAAATAAAAACGTTCATTGAGTTTTTTGTAAAACAATATACAATTAAGATGATATTTTTTTTGTAATATGTCATGCTCCATAAAAATTCAAGATCTAAATTTACAGTTTTAGGCTACTGCAATATTATTAAGCATATTATTTAGCGTAAAGTTCTTTTATGTTATATTTTACACTAATTATCGATATTTTTGCGCCTGTACATAAATAAAAGCAAAATTAAGCTTTACAAATATGCATACAATTATTTTTAAGACAGATCGACCATTATAACATGTGTATTAATAATACAATTCTTTTTATAATTTAGTTTTCTAAATTTCTAAATGATAGATATTGAAAACGCCATTCAATCTCTAAGAAATATACTAAATCCTGCCACCACTGTGGACTAGTGGTATTTTATATTTATAGACATCGGAAATGATTGAAATAAAAAAAAAAATAGTGTAAGCTTATTGAACTTTATGTTGAGACTGCGGCGGTGTTGAGTTCTGCCAATCGTTTTTCTAGTCTAGTTTTTTTGTCTTTAACCTTGTATTTTTGATCATTTTTTTTATAATAAGTAAAGCATGTTTTAAATATTAATTTTGCATTACATTTCTATTATAAATTTGCCACATGTTGATATTATTCTATTAATTCATATATTAATGTGTTATTTAGTAATATTATATGGAAATATAGTAAATAACTGTTTATAAATACATAATATAGCTTCTGTTCGCATTTCGCCCGGCTAAAAGGCCGTTTTTTTAAATTTGTTCAAGGCTTGTTAAGTTTTCACCAAGCTTTCAGTGAATCGATACGATTTGACATGATAAATTGTTTTTATTAAAATTCAACATCAAAAATAAATTGTAATAAGCGTATAATAATTTCGACGCAGCTGGACGTAGAACGCATGGCTTAGCGGTCAGAGTTTCCAAGAGGCACGGGTTCAAATAATGCCGCGTTCAAATTTTTAAACGTTTTCTAAAAAAATACGAATAAAAAAACGTTTTCTAAATATTATAAATAATTTAAAATGTATAAATTTTTTTAAAGACCTTTTAAATGTTTAGGTGAGTTTAGAAACATTAAGGGGCGGGTATTCGTATCGGTTATCCTCGCGTTAAAAAAAAGGTTACAAACGTTTCAGAGTCTTGCCATTAAAGTTGGTCAATTTCAAAGTTTCCTTGGGATATTAACCCGTATATATATCCGTACAAAGACTAAAGCAAAGAGACACGTATGATTTTTTTTATAGAATTGAAGCTTTTGTGGGTGCATTGTAACAGTATCGGATTGCAAACGCACCAGTTGTGTGCTCTTCATAATCTTTTTATTTTATGGTATAAAGAAGGAAGGTAGATAGATATATATGTTATATTTTTCTCTTGACTATTGACTATAAAAAAGACATATTGAGAAAACGTATAAAAATTCGAACGCAGCGGGATTCGAACCCGCGCCTCTTGATAACCGGTCAAGTGGTGCGAAATAATGTTCAAATTTTTAAAACAGATTTAAAACACATTGGCCGCCATTAGCAAAAAAAAGAGCATCTTCCAATAGGGTGATTTCTTTTGGCCCACCTTGTACATACAAAATCAACACATACATACAATATACTACCTACACTAGAAGTTTTTTTTAAATTAATTTTTAATATTATATATAAGTACTTTAAGAGTAATTACTGTAAAATTAAATAATACTGCTGAGGGAATTGGCGCTGAATACCGAAATACAGGCAACTAGTCCGGATACAGAGGAAATCTAATATGTTTTGGTAACTTTTTCTATCTTTAGGCAAATTGTTTATCAAATGTTTATTAATCTATCGTGAAACCTAATAATAATGTTATTATTATTATTACACATACATATATTATACAATCATATTTCCATACATACATATAGACCATATATATTATGGTCAGTTTATACGTTTGATTTAAAATAGTACTCTATAAGACAGCGTTTAAATATCCCGGCCGGCTGCGACTGTCGTATTTGATGCCTAAGTAAATTTTACTGTCTTAACAATTTAAAAGTTACCGGAGCATTTAGTACCGCATAAAAGTATTTTAAGAATATTATTTTTACGGTAACTGAGGTGTTGGGTGTGGAGAGTTTTCGTACCCAAGAACCGTTCTTTATGGTACAAAGGAGTTGCTACTCCTGCTGGATGATAAAGGATGGTATAAAGGAGATTGAGGGAGAAAGAATGTCGTCTGTCTTATTATTGTTAGCCATTTTAGTTGATTACGGTATTGAGATACATTTCGACATACTCAGTCCGAAGATAAACCTGATTACAAGTCAGGTGCTAATCTAAATTGCAGGAGTCAGTATAGTCTAGGATAGGAAGGAGAAACGTATGGGTCTAGGTTATTCCGTAGTTAAAGGTAGATTATATATTGATAGTGTTAAATCTTATGAATAGAGAAAATAAAAATAAATCAAAATTTGAATGAGAGCACTAAGTCACTAGTCTTCTTTATCACAGCCTAGGTGATGGAGAACGGAGTGTCTCAAACTAGGTTTTTGCTGTCAACCACGCTAAGCAAGAGAGCAGCGAGCAGCTTTTAGAATATAACGTTCTTAGAAAACGTACAGGAATGGCATTTTAAAAGCCATCCAGTTGCTTAGACGACGTCAGACCAGACGGTTTTCGAGATGCTTGGTTTCTAGTCCAGTTACGTTCAATTTTCGTTTACTACAATTTTTTTATGTGAATAACATGTCAAAGAAATACAAAATATTACAGTTTTTTTTATTAATTATTATTTAAGTCTACAGTCGTAATTAATACCGTTTTGCCTAGAATTCGTGGAACGAAGTGTCTTGATTGTACGATTTCTCTGCTTATTCAAATAGGCTTCACTTTCGAGTCGTCAATTAACGCCGCCTACGTAAATATCCTAATTTAGAAAAAGATTGATATGCAGATTTAAATTCAAATTGTCTGTTTAAAAAGAGAAAAAGACATGCAAATTCAAATTGTTTTAAATATGCCTTTTTAGGCAATTAAATTAGTTTTAAATCTACATACAAATCTTTTTTCAGCCTTACTGTAACATTGGCAGTTCATCACGGTCAAGAAGAAAAAAAACAGGTTATTAGAAATAAGTAAATATAATTAATATAATTATAAAAGGTTTGTGCTGGTGGGGAACTGAACCTTGTACAACCATTTTATGTTTCATTTACAAATACTTACTGATACAAAGGTGGCAATCCATTTGGTGGAACACAATTCACTGAACACTTTCTTATCTGTGATATTTTACTTCATTTCTAAAGCACAATTTTTGACTATTACTTTCTTACGACTTCGCTTATAGATATGTTTATTGACAAAATTAACATGATAATATTGGTTTTTAATATAATATTTACAAGGTGTTTTAAGTAAAATTTGAAAAAAGAACATCAACACGTGTAACTCTTGTAGAACTATGAAAATACTGGGCTGGATGTGAAATAATGAATTGTGAGGCGACCATCATTTTGTAGGAAAACAGGACATTTTATTTAACGTTGTGTTAATAATATGTTAATAATAAGATAATAATAATAATGTATAATATACATTTTTTGTTTTTGGAATATTAAACAGGATCGGTAGTTCAAAACCTATATTTGTTATGAATTTTTTTATAATCGAATGTTTAAATTTTTTGAAATATTTATGTAGTGTATTTAACTGACTTCAAAAAAGGAGGGGGTTCTTAATTCAACTTTATTTCATCAAGTGTCACCGCATAACTTTTAACTGGGTAAACCAATTTTGGTGATTCTTTTTTATATGATAGCTAATGTTTCTCATTCGGTCCCTTCGGTCAATATATATTTTTTTCGTTAAGTTCTGAAGAGTAGTCTCTTTGAGTTATTCATAGTAATACCTGCCTAGTTGCATGATTAGCATCTTAAAAATAAATTAATTGAACGTAGTAGACACAAGAATACGTTGAAGTCGGTTATCTTTTTTGTTATAATTTTATGATTATAAGTATAAAAATATAAATTCAGTAAATAGCTTTGTCTATTACTAAATTTTAATTCTTTAGGCTATATTAGCGTAATAAGCTAAAACACTTGGGCGATGATAGAGAACAAAAAAACGCATTTAATTACTGCTGGTACAATCAAAATTTTAATATTTAAAAAGCTATTGACATTTATTACTAATGTATGTATGTATATAAGTATATATTCATGTATTTATGTGTATTGATCATTTTAATTTAAAATTGCTTTTTGCTCTGTTGTTCGACAATTAAGGTTTCATTTTATAAGTTTAATTTCAATAACAGGTTGCCTGTAAGAGATCACCTTGAGTGATAAGGCCAGGCCGCCTTTGCTGTTTCAAGTCAAACTGTCAATCCTTTTATTATTATTATGTATCTCTTGACAAAAGGAACCCGGTCCTTTGGAAGGCTTTCGTGGGGACACAGGTCCAACACGTAGAGGCCCCTTAGAGATAGCAATTTTACTGTGACACATCACCCGGGATCCATCTCTGAGTAACCACAGGTAATTGCCCAGAGATGGTCACCAGCTAATTCCTACCAACTATGTAAAGTATGGAACAGTAAGCTGGGATTATGGAATGGAATTTTAATGGACTGAGTACTGCGCTATTGTATGAAACTACCGGTCGTCCGCCTTTTCAACAGTCTCAGTTTGAATGGGTGGTGAACGGTGACTCGCCTTTCACTAGATGGGCCGTTATGTCTATCAAACGTATTGTTATTATCATTATATTAGAGGATGATAAGGCCATCGTGACGCAGCGGCACAGCGTTATGAACTTTACTCAGAATCATTGATATTACCCTCCTTATCCCTCCACCTTTACAATATACAGCTCGTAGCTCTATACATGGCAACAAAAAACTAGTAATTCTCTTAGCATCGCGACATAGTATAGTATAATAAACACTTTTTAAGTTAATTTGCTCATAATTTAACAAAAATGGAAAACTTTAAAAATTACGAGTCCGGGAGTGCAACAAGTTTGAAGAGTTTGAAATATATATCAAAGAAATGGTTGATCGAAATAGTTTTCATTAAATAACAATTGTTAGGCACTGACATTATTTATAATTGAGTAAATGTTATATTAATTTACAATCTACTATCGTATATCTTTATTAATGTGAAAAATAAACTTGACGTGTATACGTCACTATTAATGAAAAAATTGAATTTTGAATTTATTACCAGTACCTTAGTATTATTATGATTACATGCTGTTGTGGGTTCGATACCCACACGGGGGAATAATTATAAGACCAAGTACGTCTTTAAGTTACGCCATTCAACACTCAATATTTCCAATTCAGACAGAAAGTGGAGAATGGGTCCTCAAACCTACACTCTCTTTGCCAATCATGCTATATATGCATTTGGATAAAAATATTTAGTACAATCATGGTCACAGTACAATTCTGAATGGAGGGGGTGTTTCAGCGCACGCGTACTGGAGCCGCTCCAGATCAGGGGAACAAAATAGATTAATATTGCATTGAAGAAACATATATCAATACTTGGATAGTGTACGTCTGTCTGTCTAGTGTCTGTTATATCCAATGATAGAAGGACAATTTGTTGGCATTTAATATATATATTTAAATTTATATTGAATATGGTAATTCTCACTATTTATTTTCAGAAATCTCGTAAACGAGTAGGCAGGTTGAGCTTTGTGACTAAAAATACCGTTCTCCGCATTACACCAGTTCTTTTTTATTTCATTACTCTATGAAACTACAGACACTTATTCCGTATTGTTAGCCGAGGGAAGACAGAGGAGGTTCTCAATTCGACAAGTACATACATATATATTATATTTGAACACGCATAACTTTTTACAGTCTGAACCAATTTTGATAGTACTTTTATTAATAGATAGGGTTCACTCCTATGTTCGTCTCATACAAATCTCTAATATTCCGGAGACGCATTAATAGATTTCATGAGCTATAGCCAGTTTGATTTTTATTTTTAACTTTACACTTATGTAATAAATGGTTATTTAAAACTAAGGCTACGTAATGCTTATGCCATTATACTACTACATTTATTTATTTACTTATATTCTTACTTTTATGTCGATATCCAGCCAGCGATATCGATAACCGATAGACAGTGTCGGACTTTTACGTGATTGGTTGTGGGTTTGATTTCCACTCGGAGTAATAATTATAATGAAATTATTTTCATTTTACCGCTCTGGGGACAAGACATAGCGCGGCGTTGAGTTCCGCCACTCAACACACAATATCAGATTTGGATGGAAAGTGGAGAAAAGAGTGTCTTGACACTAAGTTCCTGAACTTCTATATAAAATATGTTTTATTTTCTTTAACAATTGGTACGATTAGGTATAAGAGGTATAATGGCTATATTTTTGATACACACATTTATTTGTATATCTATATCTATACATGTAATAAAAATGTAAGTGATCGCTGTCTGTACATAGAAGACATATGAAAAAAAATATATTAGGGGCCTCTACCAATGTAATAGAACCCAAAACAGTTCTATTTATTCTATATTTTTCTTTTCTGTTTGTCCGTGTGTCTGTTTGTTAGTGCATGTTAATCACAGAAACGGCTTAACCGAGTTAAATATATTTTAACTATTGTATTGTCGTAAGGGTCCCATAATATTTAGTGTCTATTTCATTTTAAACGGTTCATAAATAATCTGTAATCTGATTTTAATTTTAATCGAAATCTAGGTTAGTTTCACGGTATGGCCAAAAGCCCTCTGTGTGACAAGACCGTGAATGCTTAAAAAATATATCTAATAATAAATACAAAAAAGGTTGCCATTTTGAAGTTATGGAGTTCACCTATCACTATAGGTGATCTCTTGGAGGCAACCCTTATAAATTATTCAAATATTCTCTTAGTGTAATAAACTTACTGTATATTATATATATATATCCACACACAACATCTATATAAAAATATATGAAAATAGATGAATATTCGTAGTAAAAAACAAGAAAATTTGTTAAAGGTTTTATTTTTACAGGAGTATTATAATCAAAAAATCTGCAAAAAATCAGTTTTTTTGGCCCCAAATTAACGTTTGTTTAAGAAACATAAAATGTACATATATTTTTAGACTGTTATTTATTTATTATTACAATTAATGAACCAATACCAAATGAGGAAAATGATGTACTAATTTAATATAAGTTGTGAGCCGATTTTTGATTTTTGATGAGCTGTGATTTTTATAGACAGAGAGCAATTAGTGCCGAAACATATTTTTAAAAAACATATAAAAACTTGAATATGAACCCGTGTCTCACAAACAAAGCACTTAAATGTGGGAAACCTCCAAATGCTCTGAATTATTTATTTTTTTAAATGTTTTTCAATTTCCTAAGTTTGTAAATAACACTTTAAGATGTTAAAAAATAGTACCGAAACACTTGGATCTCCGGCTTTCGTCTCAAACGCCGTGCTTTATGACTACGGTAGCTTGGGGGGTGAATCTAAATAACCATTTCCCTGAATTGGAATCGAACCTACAACCATAAGTTTACGTCTAAAGTTTTTTGTAATTATTTCTTCATATTTTCTCGAGAAGTAAGCTTGAGAAGAATAACTTCTAATAATTGCTTTCGGCTGTCAATTTTTAAGTTCTTAAAAATTTTTAATTTTTAAGTTTTAAGTCAATTTTTAATGGCGTATTGTCTGTCAGTTCCACTTTATAATTTTTTAATAGTTGAAGAAATCCAGCTATAATAACCATTTTTGAGAAGCGCAAACCTGAAAATAGAATTTAAATTTGTTTTACGTACACATTAGATATCTATATGTATTTGTTATATAAGGGAACAATTATAGTGGCGCCATTGATACCTGTTGTAGCCTTATTATCTTGTCGTTATGGTCTGGGGAAACAAAGCAAGGTGTTTGGTTTTCCATCCAGTACACCGTCTCTTAATGAGCACAAATTGGACCATTCTGAGGATTTGAACCTCACCCATCTTTACTGATTACTTAGCCAATTAAATTAAAATTTAAAAATAAGTTTTTATATTTACCCAAACAAGACCGAGGACCTACACCAAAAGGTAGATAAGTGAATGGTTTAATATTTTTCCGTTCGTCTTTCATAAAACGATTCGGTCGGAACTCCTCTGGATTTGGATAGTTATCAGGGTTGTGATGAATATGGTAAACTGGCACGTGGATACGGTCTGCTTTCTTCAATGTAAGTCCTGTTGGTAAAGTGTAGTCATCCATTACTTCCCGTGTTAAGACACCTAGTACTGGATAGAGCCGCAATGTTTCATCCATACAAGATTCAAGATATGGCATTTCGGTGAGACACTCGTATTCTATAACGCCATTATGCTTCTTGAAGTAAGCGTCGACTTCTTCGATTAATTTTGTTTGTATATCTACATGTTTTGCTATTTCATAGAGAAGGAATCCCATTGTATTAGCCGTCGTTTCAAATCCAGCGCCGAAGATCAGCACACACTGCGAAACTAATAACTCATCAGTCACTTCTATGCTCACAGTCAGTTTTTCACCAGTTCGTGTATTAGGTAAACTGTCACCCTGAATGAGCTTTTCTTTTTTCCAATTTAAAATAAGGTCCACAAAGTCATTTCTCATTAATTTAGAACAAAGTCGACTCTTAAATACACCTGTTAGTAAATTGTAAAAGAATTTGATCACATTTGCCTCGAACAACGACAGTTTAAGGCGATAAAATAATTTTGGCCAAATCGGACGAATAATAAATTTTAGAGCGTTGGTAACTGAAATATCGAATATTTTCTTCCTCATTAAGACAAAAGGGTTTTCGGGACTATTATTAATCATTGTATTAGAATTAAATCCAAAAGCACAGCTTGTGAAACAGTCCATGGTGTATCTAGACAGCAAAGATTTAGTGTCTAAATGTTCAAAATTGGCTCTTTCCATCTCAATCATGTCCTTCAAATTATCAGCACAGCTAATTATTAGCGGAAACATATTTCTCATTTTGGAAGTAGTGAACAGAGGCGTTAAATGGTGTCGCAGGATCTTCCACTCATCACCTCGATTGAAAAATAAATTCCTTGTGATAGCTTGTTCTTTTTTATAGCTCGTAACCTCTCTACCGTGGAAGTAATGGAAGTCCTTAACCAGAATCAATTTCAACATTTCCGGATCAAGCACAAGGAGAGCTGGCTCCGTACCATAATACGTTCCAATATACGGCGCATTATTATATTTCTGACAGATCTCTTGAGCAACAATCAGTCTATGTTTTCTCAGCAGCATATAGTCTTTGTAATTTCCAAACAGCGTTTCTGGTTTAGGATGTGGCACGTTTCTCTTTGTCCAGTAATCATATTTTCTCACCAAAATGTAACGCAGTATAAATAGTATAGGAATTAAAGACAACGCGATGTAAAACAATGCCATGTTCATTTAAATAGGTGTCTGCCAATGAAGTTATAGTGCATCTGACCGGTTTTCTGTTGTAAAGTCATGATACTAGGGAGACTAATTTTTAATAAAAAGTTTTAAGATTTTTTATATAATATATAAAAAGTGCACATAATATTAGTTTTTTTGGAATACATGAATTACTAGTTACTTTGTAAAAACCACTACTTTTGGGCAATAATACTTTTGTACTAAAAGTTTTGAGGATAAAGTCAATCTATTATCAAAAACTCGAAAGAATATTATGTGATAAATGTAAATCCTATTTATTTACTTTCATATCTCATTTTTTATTAGTAAGGTAAAATTATGTGAAGTACATAGTTAGTTTTAGTTACTTTATACACATCTAGTACCTTCTTTGAGAAGCTGTGCTACATTTCTCTGAACAGAAAAAGGCTCCAATTGAACCTTCTATTACTTATATATTTCTATTTATGATGTATATATATTGTGTGTATGTTGTATTTTCTCCGTGATACTAGAAATAGAACGAATAATTTAAATAAAAAAAAAATGATTAAAATTATTGCTCATACAAGTTATATTTACTGTAGTTGTAGTCATTATTCTTGAACTTGCAACTTGGTTATTGGAACGTTAATTAATCATCGAGCTGAGAGACTAACAACTAATTTATTAATGGTAAGTATCCATATTATTAATCTAGTGTAGGTATACACTGTATTTGTCTCTAACTCTAAGTTTATATAATACTAACGGCCCGCTCGCGGCTTCGCCCGCGTCAATAGCTATTCCTATAGCCTTTTCGCAAAATAATAAAATTCCTAGTAAGACTTAAAAAAAAAATGGCCTTTGTTCATCCAAAACCCCCAAGTATCTTTATATAAAACTTCATCACAATCGGTTAAGTGGTTTGCCCGTGATGACCTCACAGGCAGACAGACAGATAGAGTTACTTTCGTATGTATGGATAGAACTATCAAACAAAATCAATACATAACTAACAATTACAATTTTTTTTTACATTTTTTTTAGTGTTATTCACAACTTAGGATATTAAAAACCATATATTAAGATAACGTATAACAACATTTACAAAACGTATATTATGTAAATGTTTTTCAATTACCTAAGTGTGTAAAGAACACTTTAAAAAAATGTTAAAAATATTCAATAAATAGCATTCTCTCTTGCCAAACGATTGTTCGTAGAATAATCTTTGGGTAGCAGAAATTTGTAAAAATTTCTCTACATAGATACTAACAACAATTATAAGTTGTAATAAGCGTATAATAATTTCTACGTAGCTAGATGTAGAACGCATGGCTTAGCGGTCGGAACGCTTGCACGGTTTCCAAGAAGCGCGGGCTCGAAAACCGCTGCGTTAAAATTTTTATACGTTTTTTATATATTAAATTCTTTTATAATTTTCTTTATTTCATATATTGTATTTTTTCTTGTGGCAATAAATGTATTTTTTTTATAGTGTATTATTATATAGCAATCGCAGAATTTCCACGGAGGACTCCCAATGCGGAGGAAACGGGGAGCTGTTTAAAGGCCGTCAACATTCTTGTAGCTCCTCTGGTGTTACACGGGGTCGTAGGCGGCGGTGATCACTTACCATCAGGTTACCCGACCGCTCGTTTGCCTTGTCTATAGAATAAAAATATATATATATATATTTTATCCGGGCTCTCTATCCAAGCTGACGACTGTCTACACTCTGGTCTATGGGAAAAAAAACGTGAAGAAAAACCACTAAAATGTCCGGAAAGTTTAAAATAAATTGTTCACATTACTGGAATTACATTGCAAGACAAATAATAATAAACATAAATAGCTGTTTCCATACAAGAACCTCCTTTATGATAGAAATGCGCAAAACACACATTCACAGTCACACACAAATACACACACACATATGAATTTTTGAAGTAGGTTTAGTGTGCAAAGTGTATTACTGCTGCTGTCGTAGCCATTATCGAATTTTATTTCACGAGTATTTTTCTTATATTGTAATAAAGATATTTTTAATACTATTGCAAAATTGACGTTGCATATTGATATTATTAGGTTTTGTTTAGATTAAGCAAATATAAAAAAAAAAAACTTAAAACAAGCATAACATTTTTTTTTATATATTACGTTCAAAAATACTATACAATTAGCATTAAATTGCAAACACTTAGCAGTTATAATATATGTGCAATAAAAAAAGAACAATCTCTTCCAGGTAACCCATAATCATAGATTTACTAAAGAGAACGCAGAAAGGTGCAAGATGTGAATCATATATCGTATACGTAAATGAATTAAATCTAAATATTACTAACAAAATATTTAAAAACATGTAAACTTATATTTTTTTTACATTTTTTAAAGTATTATTCGCACACTAAGGAAATTGATAAAGACATATTTAGAAAACGTATAAAAATTTGAACGCAGCGGGAATTGAAGCCGCGCCTCTTGTTTTCAAGATTTATTATATTATACCTAAATATAAACATTTTTAATTACATATTAGTAAAATAGCCATACATACATATATACACACTTATAAGTATATAAGTTCAAGCGCTCTGACCGCTAAGCCATGCGTTCAGTGGTCAGAGCGCTTGAACGGTTTTTAAGAGGCGCGGGTTCTAATCCCTCTGCGTTCACATTTTTTAACGATTTCTAAATATGTCTTTTTCAATTTCCTTAGTGTGCGAATAACACTTTAAAAAATGTAAAAAAACATAAAGTTGAATAACAGTTCATTTCGTTTTATTTCGATAATAAACTTTACTAAGGTTTTTGAGGAATGAGTCTTAATAAAATTGAATTAGTGGGCTGCGTGATGACGAACGAGGTACGGAGATATATTTATTTTTTTAAACATTTTTTTAAAGTGTTATTCGCACAGTAAGATTTTCAAGAGGCGCGGGTTCAAATCCCGCTGCGTTCAAATTTTTATACGTTTTCTAAATATGTCTTTATCTGAATAGGAGATATATTTATTTATGACGGCATACCATCTGCAAGCTCCCTGCAACCCTGAACTCCTGAAATATATTGAGGATCCCCGGTAACATTACCATTTTCGCAAAACGCATACCTGAAAGGATATAAGGATTAAGACATATTTAGAAAACGTATAAAAATTTGAACGCAGCGGGATTTGAACCCACGCCTCTTGAAAACCGTTCAAGTTCAAAAGGCGTGGGTTCAAATCCCACTGCGTTCAAATTTTTATACGTTTTCTAAATATGTATTTTTGAATTTCCTTAGTGTGGGAATAACGCTTTAAAAAATGTAAAAAAAATGGATATAAGGCTTGTTATAAAAACTTTTCATTCTTATTTAAGTTATGTTTTATATTAGAAAAGAGCAACTGTTAAGTTTCTCGCCGGCTCTTCTCAGCAGAACTGCTTTCCGAGCCGGCGGTAGCTTTATGTTTATTAGCCGATTCTAAAGTCTATTTGAATAAAGGAATTGGAATTTATGTATACAAAAATGTTAGTAGCATTTAAATTATTCGATTATTAAATGAATTAAATAAGTAAAGAACGGAACGGGATGGGAAATAAAACTTGTTACTATTTTAACAGTGTCTACGTCATAAAAATGTAAAGATTCTGGTGAAAAAGCCATTGATAATTTTGACTTTGTTCCTCATATATTCGTAATTTTGTCGCATATAGATAAGGGGTTTAGAATCACTAACTTCTGCACGTTTCACTTGTACTTTATTTAAATATCAAATTATGAAATTTCTCACAAAAAACCTGAACACATTTTGAACTAACTTGACGTTTTATCGTGTTGACTAATAAGTTCAATAATGCATAAATAATAATGACAAATAATATTTATTTATTACATTGACTATCGAACCGCTCGACTGACCTGCGACTGCGACTACGAGACTCAACTATTGAGTTCTTTCGCCCGCCCGCGTTTTCACTTAAATCACAAACTGCTGTAATTTGTCATATAAAATGTTATAACTTTTTTATTTTTGAAATGTTTTAAATTAAATAAACTCCAAATATTAATATAAGCTTACCAAAATACAAAACAATAGTCAAAACTGCATTTAAATCGGTTAAGCCGTTTCTGAAATTAGCGTGCACAAACGCACATATAAACAGACAAACAGGAAATTAAATTAAATATCATTCTTTTTGGTTATATTACATTGATAAATGACCCCAAATAATATTTTTTTCATATATACATATTATCCATGTACAGAGAGCGAATTACATTTTTATTATATGTATAGCATAGATATAGATTTAGTAAATATTTTTAAATACAGAACAAATGTCACTGAAGAAATTATACTCTTCAAACGAATTTTTAAATTATTAGAGCTTTAAATACAAGTCGTTTATATAAAAAACATAAACGGATTTTTAAACTGGCTACCTTAAATTTTTATTTTTGTTTCACTTTCTCTAACATAAAAATATTGTACAGTTTAAAGTATAATATTTAAAATATAAATAGCGACGTCACAAAGTGTAATATACGCCTGATTAGATATTGAGAGCAATATCGTTTGCTAGTGGAGCGTGCTTGAACTATGGATAAGGAGCATTCTATATATTTACCGCATTGAACTATATAGGTGACGGAAACTAGCAATAAATCTACTTTGAAATTTCAATCTATACATATTCCAATATTTAGGTATCCAGAACTCCAATTTTTAACATATATTATTAGCTTTACTTATATATATGTATATATGAACTAATTAAACTTGATATCTGGTAACCAGAAGGACTAAATCCATAAGATAATTATTTTAGGCGTATTCCTTTCAGTTTCCTTCGAGAGAAGTCGGAGGAAACAGAAGCGTAAAAATAATAAATAAAATAGGCCCACAGGGCAGCTCGTGGCGAGCTGTTGGAGTGGCAACTCCGACAAACTGATGATCTGACCTCCAGAGTGCAATTGTCATTTAACCCCGCCTCTTTCTGGCCTCCATTAGCTGCTAAAGCGGTATATGTTAGAAAACCGGTGCACACCTCACCACACCCTTACCCGACCGCAGTATTGCGCCCAAGGCCATTATGTGGGGCACATTTAGTGAAAGATGAGTCACTGACCAACTATTCAATTTGAGAATGTTACAATGGCGGACATCCGGTGGTAGTCTGAGTGTGCAGTCCATCCAAGTGCCAGTTTAGTTTAATATACTGCCCATAGCTCCTAAGCATGAACCGGTAACCGTTTTTAAGGGCAATTAGTTACCTGTGGTTACTCAGATATGAATTCCGCTATAAGTATCGCAGTAAGAAATATCTTTAAAAGGCCTCTACGAGCCGGACCCAAAAATAACGTAAATAATTTATAATTACATATTTAATTTACGGAAGATGATGACCGTGTATATTTTCATATTGAAAATAAAATTCAGATCAACATTAACTTTTACTTTAAAAGTAAACGAAGCATTAAATAAGGAAAACCGGGTGAAGCTTTTTGTATTAATATTATATTATATTTTTAGATCTAGGCATCGATATTTCTTTTACCTTAGTCTTAGAGTCAATCACGACTCGGATATAACCTCAAAAACGCCTTGATATATCATTCAATATAATTGTGTCACTGCTATATTGTATTGTTTATATATATATATATATATATATATATATATAGTTTTCTCACATCACTTTGTTCAGAGTTTACTTATAAATAGGCAATCGGGTAGAAAGAGAAGAATGGAGTGTAGTGACACTAGGCTCTTTCTACCGACCCTGAACCTGTAAAGCTAAAAAAAAGCAGTTTTATCGTTTTATAGATACCATTCATGTGATGGTGTGTGTCTTATTTGAAGCTTTTTTTTATTTTATGTTTTAATTAAGGAGATTTTAATAAGTGGATAATTGAAATTTTACCATTTTGTACATACGAGGCCATCGTTTCGCATTGGTACAACGTGTGACTGTGAACACGACTGGTTGTGGGTTCGATCCCGACTGGGAGTAATGATCAAGCCTATTGAAAGGTTATCCATTGTTCGGCTGTGCTAAGATAAAACCGAATTAAAAAAAGGCGGAATGTTCTGGAAATGTCCGGGAAAAGTTGAAGGTGTTCTTTATAAATACATATAATAAAAATGTAACTGATCTGTCTGTAACATGGAAGATATATGAATAAATATTTATATAAATGTAATAAAAGCCAAAACAATTATCTTTAATTTTCCTTTTTGTTTGTCTGTTTATCAGTTTGTTTGTGCACGCTAATATCAGAAACGGCTTAACCGATTCAATTGCAATTTTAATAAATAAGTCATTAAAAAAAAAAATTACAACCATTTGAATTATAAATTTAAGCAAAGTTTGTGATATAAGTGAGAACGCGGACGAAGCCTCGTGCGGGTCGCTAGTATATAATATATATTCTATTTAAATTTAAAGCAATGACGTGAAAATAATTCTAGTGTGGATAAAGCGGAGAACGGAGTGTCTTAACACTAGTTTCTCTCTGTCTGTCCTGTTATGCGGGACAAGAGTGAGCCCATAAAAGCTATTATAAGTACTTATTCAATGCTATATATATATATATAGAAAAATCGTGTTGCATATAAGTAACTGGAACAAAAACGAACAAACGGAACAGACACCATCCGTTTACCATATACGAGTATAACAGTACAGTACACAGGTAGCAGTGGCCTATTTTAAATATAGGTGATCTAGATTCATATTAAAATAATGGCGTGTTGACAATTATTAATATATTCGACCTCTATTAAGTTTATATATATATATTTGTATAGATATTATAATAATTAATGATTACAGAATAATTTAAAGTGTTTTCCACTGACCACTATAAATTGTAATATATAGAGATTGGAAACTATAGAACTTAAGTGGCTTGTGTAAAACACTTTAAATTAGGCTGTAATAGATTAGTGAATCTGTGAGTCACTTTATACAGAAGTGCAAGTTTTGGTAATGTGTAATTTAATTTTTTTTACTTTCATATATTTGTAATGTATTATTAATATAAAAAAAATTACACACTATTTCATTTCATACTTCTCTGTCCGCAAAGTTTTCGTGAAAAAGGACCCAAAGTTTTCCATTCGCGTACTAATAGTATACATACTTTTATATAATAACTAGCGAGACGCTCGCGGCTTCGCCTGCGTAAACTACGCGATTAAACTATTTAGAATTTTCGTCAGCCATTGTTCTCACCTGAATCACAAAGTATGCTTAAATTTATTATTTAAACAGCTCCTAATTTTTTATTTATGAACCGATCGAAATGAAATAAGCATTTAATGTTAAGGAAAGTTTACCACAATGCAAAAATTCACATTGCAAACTGACAGACAAACAGAAAACAAAAATTGAAAATAATTGTTCAAGGTTCTCTTACACTTACATTAAGAACAGCAATCAGTTACATTCTTAGTATATGTATACATTAATTATTACAGTATGAAATGTGGCATATTTAACGTTTGCATGGAGAAAGCCAATAGTGTGTGAAAGCCTTTATTATTTATAAAAATAATACATTACAAATATACTATATCAAATTACACATAATCAAAAGTTACACTTCTGTAGAAAGTGACCCACACAGTTTCCAAGGTTACTCGTATTTGACGCGCCTTTGCTCATCACGGGGCTATTGTATATCAATATATATAAATTTTAATATGTATTAATTTAATACACATGGTGTTCATATTCAAGTATCTCTTTTATTTTACAGAGAAACTATCTAACTCTTTAGAGAAATTGTATACTAGCTAGCTACATCTATTTATCGAATAAACATGTAACTGCGATATATATATATATAAACTTTCGGCCCAGTAAGATTTGAACTCACTACCAACGCATTTCTTATATGCAAATAGCGACACGACAGCGCAATTTTTTTCCATTATGTGAAAAGTTGTTGAGTGGCGGAACTCAGCGCCGCGCAATTCCCAGTGGGAATGTAACCTGCACCCGTCGGTCTTGTAGTCACACACACACACACACACACAGAGATTTCCTGTACTAAGAAATAAAAAATTATAGATTAATTAATTACACTTTTATAATGTAGCCTAAAGTTCCATTACATTAAATCACAATCCACAAAAACAAAGGAAGTTGTTTAGTGAAAGTGTGATTTACAAGCGCGACCTTCAGTTTATCAATTACATCTATTTTATACGTGTCTAAGTATTTTAGCCCCTTTATAAGCTACTAGTTGCAGCCCGCAACTTTGTTCACGTGGTATAAAACGCAAAGCCTCATTTCCCGTTCCCGTAGGCACTTCAGGAAATCATCTTAGGGCTTCCCTATACTTACTAAGTAAACTGTTTATTACAATTTTCAAGTCACTACATATATTTTTGTAATGTTCTATCTCGTCTGTTCTAGCAGTTTTTGCAGTGACCAAATAAAAATCCTTACACACCCTACATCTTCACATTTATAATCACCCTTAGTAGAATTTTGGGAAAATGCTAAGTGAATCAGGCGAGTGGTAAAGAGCGAAGTTTAACATTTTTATAAAACGCTATAATAACTTGCAACGTGTATTCGAACTCGTGCTTCTTGAAAACCGTCCAAGCCTATGACCGCTAAGCAAAATGAATGCCGCTGCGTTAATATTTTTAAACGTTCTCTAATTCATTTCCTAAAGTGGAACCGCCAAGTCCGTCTATAATTTAGAAGGCAAAACATCTAATCTTTCTAGAATTATCTTTGTAGTTTATTTCTAGCTCGTATGTTAGTTAAAGTTTAGACAGTACAGGCGACAGTTACTTCCACAGTTCAAAAGGCTTGCTTACGTACACTTGGGTCACAAGTGCCAGGAACTGATCCGAGCTTTCTGCAAAACAACAGCTACTGTTTACAGGAGTCATAAAACTATTTGTTAAAACAAAAGTAGTGTGAGGTCTTAGTATCGCGTGCTAAGTGCACACGGGAGAAGTTAGGGCAAAAGCTAGTTAAATAATAAAAACTTTTTACTCTTTGTAACACTTTTATTTTAAAAGAACAACAGTTGAGTTTCTTAACGGCTCTTTTTTGCAGTACTGTGTTAGTTTTATGTTTAATAAGTTCATTGATTTTCACGATTATTACACAATTTGAAATGAAACTATTTTCAACCGGATTAATCGCGTATAATATTGGTATTCGAAAATACATTTTAGAACCCGACGTTTCGACGTTTCGACGTTTCGACGTTGAGACTTCAAAGTTTTCAGTATTGGGTCCCAGGTGGTAGAAAGTTTCCAAGCGTCTTCTCTATTAAAATTAGGATGTTTTTGTATTTCAATAGCCTCGCGGATCATCCTTGAGATATATCTGTTATCCCTAGCTAGAATATGAGGTTTTAGGTTAGGTATATGAGGTTTGAGGTAACAGAGAGCCCACCAATTTTGCGACGCTGAACACCTAGGGGACGAGCTTCGACAGGTGAAGAATGACCTTCATCTGAACGAGCTGCCTGTTCCTTGCCAGCGTCGTAGGAAAACCAACAAGCCGCTCACAGTGGAGAGACAACCAGCACTACTACCACAAACAACTAAATTGTTTAAATTAAAAAAAATATATTGTTACAATTTAATAATAACCTAAGGATGTTACACGTATAAAAGGCTAAGAACTATTTAGTTAATAAAAAAAAATGGAAATATAATGCTGTATTCATGTATATATTATTTCTTTTATAGTCATAAGTATAAAAATAATATTACAAAAGTATCTCGAGAAAAGTCTCAATGGAATACAATTTTTATTCAAAAAATATATAATGAAATGGTAAAAAAATATAAAAATCTTTCGCGCACATGGCTTAGCGCTCCATTTGAGGAGCTAGCAACTGCGGGAGGGTCGTGGTGATCCTCCTGCAAATCAGCAAGTTTCTCAGGGTGCTCTCGAAGTTACTCCAGAGCACTCTGAAGGCAACTGTGGTCCGAATTAGGCGGCCCGTCCACCGAATTAGCAACATGCGCGAGTGGTCCTGTGACGTCTCATGTAGGTGATAAGTCCCACAGTATCTTCCGTCTATAGAGCACATCTGCCTTACGGACGGGTGGTCTGCGCAAACTAACTTCATCAAAAAAGGTGCTAGGGTTAAAACATGGAAATAAATATATATATATATATATATATATATTCATTAATTTCCTTTGAAGTAATGTCACCCTTTAAAGTTTTTAATAAGTAAATATGACGATAATATTTGACGCAAAACAGGAAATTTTAAGATTTACAAAATCCACTCACAACCTTGGCAATTTGGATTCAAATAGTTTCAATTAATTTTAAATAAATTAGAAGTAAAACGATTTGTTTGGCATATCCTGTATTTTTTCAAAATATATATTAAATTTCAATGTCGTTCACTTAATTATATGAAATAACAAAGTACATAAATCTATAATGTTATAAAATTAATTAAATACATATTCAAATATTTCTAAGCAACGTGAAGGTTTCGTTTTAAATTTTTGTAATACAATTTTATATTCCTAAACATTTAGCGAATAATAAATAGAAATATATAATACTCTTTGTTGTTAACGAATTTAATGGTCCTACAATTGGGCGCGTTGATACAGAAAGTACGCGTTGTCATAGTAACGTGTAATGTAACGTAAAAAAGTATACATATTTCGAACTACCATTTGTGTGGTGTATGAAATTTGTGTTTGTAATAGATTATTACAAATATTGAATTTGTGCACTCCTTCCCAATATAAACTTTAAGCATGTCAATTTTTATATTTCTGACTGCACAATTTTATTTTCGAAAATAGATCAAAATATACTCCTTACCCCCTTTATCTAAACATTTCACTACAGGCTGTTATTATTATGGGGTTAAAAAGTTGTGTCTGAAGTGAAATGGTAACATGGCATATAGAGGGGAGAACCCTCTGAAGCAAGCTGTCGCGTGATGTTTTTGCGTCCTTCACTCACAACTTTTTACATTTATTTCAGCTTCACGCTCAAAAAGTACTTGGCTGATTTAAATAAAAATCTTCCACCGTTAGAAACCTCTTCTCAGTGTAACTTAGGCTATTTTTATTTTTAGAAATGATGATTTGTCAGTACTAAAACTTGAATAATGTAACCTAAGGTGTACAAAACTTGTGTAACCTATTCATGATAGAGCTAAATAGCGTCTTACAATATTAAAGCATATGCCTATCCCCGACGTATAACTTATTAAAAAAGAGGAACAGATGCTATATTACATTTTCAATTAGATAACCTAAATTGGAAAAATGTAACCTAAGGTATCAAAATATCGTTTATAAAAGTGCGAATATTTTTGAACTATTAAATATATATAAAATAGCGTTTCATATAATAATAATATTGCTTGCTCCTCAGAAAAAAGTTCGCGATATAGTAATGTAAAGCCGAGAATTTCAAAGATTCGTTAAAATCTTTCTTGAATATTAAATGAAATACATAATACACTTAAATCCAAATTGAAGAGCTATCTTTCCCTTAAGAGTAAGATCATAATAATTTATCATGGAACTATATATTCTAAAAAGTCTAGAGTAAAATCGATTGTCCTTTGTAACATGTTTTTAAAATGAATGTCTTAGAAGATATCAGAGGTTTAAGATAAGAAGGAGGAAAAAGATTGCCTTGCCTGTTTTAGAGTCACTATTAAATATAAGTGTTATTAATAATAATAATACCGGTGACCATCTCTGGGCAATTTGTAGTTACTCAGAGATGGATACCTGCTGAAGCGTCACAGGACAGTGTTGGAACTGTGTCCCCACGCTAGCCTTCCAAAGGACCGGGTTCTTTTGAACCCGAGAACTTTTTCGTGAGATATATAATAATAATTAAAACTCTTTATTGTACATCCACAAATAGAAATAAAAACAGCAATAAGTTATATAAATAAAAACATGCGAAAAGAAAAAACAGCAAACCAATATACAAAATAGGGCTTAATTAAATTTTAATTTCGTAACGAGGACTCTTTTAGAATAAACTAATGGGACTATCCAGACTATATTCATTTAGACTGTTCGGTCGAAGGAATCAGAAATTTAAAGCAAAGTGATCTAGCACTATTTAAACGTCCTTTATTGAGCGAGTCATATTTATTTAAATCGATATATATTTCCTAAAAATTGTAAATTTGAGCTAAGTTCGTGATTTAAGCGAGAACGCTATATAGTAAAAGCGGGCGAAGCCGCGAGCGGGCAGCTAGTTATAATATATACGACCTCTATATATAACGTGGTTAATGTTTTTTCACAAATGAACAATATATTTTTTATTAGAACACCATTATTGGCTAATTGGCGTAGGAAGTTGTTATTTCCGATTGTTATTACAATGGTGGCCTTTATAATTAATAAACTGCAATATATATGCGAGTGTGACAATGGTCACTCTACTGACACATAGGTTCCGGGTTCCGTTCCATGAAAAATAATAGTGAATTAAAAAAAATTGCTATCATTGAATCACAGTTCTTTCTTGATTTTGAATGACGATACTTGATTTCGGGCGGAAAGTGGAGAACGGAGTGTCTTGACACTAGGTCTCTGCTATGAAAAAAACGTGTACCTGTAAAAAAGTCCTTAAATAAATTGAATTACTTATATTTAGAAATCGTATAAAAATTTGAACTCGGCGTCATTTGAATCTGCGCCTTTCGAAAACATTGAAACCGAATTTTGATACGTTTTGTAAATATAAGTTTTTCAGTATCCTAAGTGTGTGAATAACACCTTAAAAAATGTAAAAAAATTTAATTACACCGGAGAAGTACCTATATAGTAAATATATAGGTATATGCTCTAACATATACTATATGCATATAGTAAATGTAAGACCTAGTTTCAAGACACTCCGTCCTCCACTTTCCGCCCGAAATCGAGACGTTAAGAGAGCGGAGAAATGTAGTGCGATCCATTTTAAATATGATCACATCTGCCGAGTGGAAATCAAATCCGTAGCCAGCCGCGTTTAAAGTCAGCTGCTGTCGCACTGCGCCACGATGGCCTCAAGTCTTAATTTTTATTTTACATACTATTTGTAGAAAAATAGTATGTAAAATAAAAAAATCATCATAAATATTTGTAAATATCTTGCAGGTAAACTTTATTTCGTCATTTCGTTGCTCAACAGAATTGAACCGACGACATTAGTCGACCAACTTAACCACTATGCCTTTAAGAATTAAATTCATAGAAACCCGGCAGTAAGTATCGAAGCTATACTTAGAATTTGTATCATTGTAATTGATATATCCATAATAAATCGTTGACAACATATAGAGCGAGTGTTGAAGTGACAAAGCATATAACAATAGTAATAAAATTCTACATCCTATATAAAATTCTTTATCGATGTTGAAAAGAAATTGTTGAAATAATATATTGTCCGAATTAGTTATTCCCTCCAGTTTGAATCGAACCCACAACCAATCACGTTTATTTATTTTTTATTGTTATTATGCTGAAAGCTTCACGCTTTACCCTAGAGTAATGAGAGAGAACCTTATGTCAAAACACACCGTTCTCCACTTTCCGCCCGAAATCGAGACATTGCGTATTGAATGGCGTAACTCAACGCAGCGTCAGTGTTTTAGTAGGGCGGAGAAATAGAAACAATTTAAATATGTCCATTCCTCAGAGCGGGGTTCGAACCTACAATCAATTGCGTTTACACTCAGACTAACCTAACTAACTAACCTAACCTAACCTACACACCACGATGGCCTCATAGAGAGAAACGGTATTCATTGCAAATCAATATCCAAAAACCTATATTTAGAAAACGTATAACAATTTGAACGCAGCAGGATTTGAACCCGCGCCTCTAGAAAACCGTTCAAGCGCTCTGACCGCTTAGCCATGGGTTCTACTTCCGGCTACGTTGAAATTCGTCGAAATTCAAAAAGCATTTTTTTTATAGTCAGTAAAAAGCTTGCAACAATTTACTTTAATTTTCTAAGCCTATAAGACATTATTAAGAAGACTAATACCGTAATATAAGCAAAGTTACAGGGTTAACAATTTTTTCCTTTCATAAATTAACTATTCGAAGAAACCGCAATTGACGCAGCTTTCAAAGAATTGATTATATATCAATTTAGATATTATATCATGTTATTTATAAAGGACACTATAGATGATTGTGGGTAGTAATAGTAGAGTCCCATTCTTGGTCCAGAAGATTAATTCTTTCTGCCCAAATTCAAAACATTGTGTTTTGAGTGGAGGAACTCAACGGCACGCTTTGTCTAACCAGAGCGGGGAAATAAAAAAAAATTAAATATAATCACTCCCCAAAGCCGATTTCGAACGCATTGTTAAAGAAATACGAATAATTCCGGAAACGAAGGTATTTATGCACAAATTATAGAAACCTGATGCACGACACCCAGATGGACCTATGCAAACACTGCCACAGCGCAAGCGCAGCGCTCGATATCGGGACGAAAAAGGAGAACAGAGTGTCTTGACACTAGGTTCTCTCTGTAGCTGTGCGAGAAAAAGCGTGAAGCTGCTTTTATGATACAAAATAGTTTAAGAGTCATTTCGTTGTCAAGTCATATAAAATACAAGTACCGTCTCTCAATTAATGTTTTTAGTATAAATGTAAAGTAATTACTTTACCCTCGGTTTAGATACATTTAAAATACAGCCATTTGTCATCGTCAAGCTGATCTTGCTTAAAGTGTAAGATTTAGTATTTAGAATAAATAAATATATATATATATATATTTAAATTATTTTCATTTTTTCGCTCTTGTACAAGACAAAGTGCAGCGTTGAGTTCCGCCACGAAACACGCAATGTCTAAAATTGGGACGGAAAGTGGAGAACAGGAGTGTCTTGACACTAGGTTTTCTCTGACTACAAAAATTTATATATTTCGAATAGATACTGTGCTTATTTATACCTATATCTAAGGAGATTTGCGTGCTTAGCTATCGATTATCGCGGCCGTCACCTACCAAGTCTTAGCTATCTTATTAATAATCCTATGAATAATTAAATACTAATCTAGAGGCAAATAGCCATAGTTGAGAGATAAAATTAATAAATGATTGCTTCTTTAACGTGAATTTTGATGGTAAATGAGGTCTGACGAAGTTGCGGCACAGTGGGGGAATTTCTGACTAGTACGTCTTGATTCTGTGTTCCATAGACATTCGGGGGATGTGCATATTTAAATCATTTTACACGTTGTTTTATCCATATCAACTTTAACTATGCCAAATTTTGTACACCTACGTCCGTGCCAGTAAATTTCGTAAAAGTCCATATCTACACACACGGTAGCGTGTCAAGCCAAGTTATGGTAACATAACTGGCGAGCAGCACAGTGTGTAATTTTAGACGAATCATTTTGAGCCACTTTTCCCCCCTTACAACTCAAAAACTATCTCTAATATACATGTCAAATTTGGATCACACATTGAGACTTGCAAGGTGCAAATGTGCTTTAAATCAAATTTGTCATTGTTATCACTGAAAATCATATTTTTTATCACTGATTGGTATATTAAATTTATAACGTACTTCCAGAAGACACTAGCAAGTTCCAAATTGGGCTCCAGATAGGTAGATAGGTAAAAAGGGAAAAATAAGAAACTAGTAACGTTTTATCAATTTATTATAAATTTTCAATTAATTGAAACACTAACTTCTAGAGAATGTAATGTATGAATCGGCAATCAAAATTGATGATAGCTGGCCATTATGTGGATTTCAAGTTCTTCGTGTGAATATGTAATGTCGAATGGGATACCACACTTTATTTATTTTTTATCTTAACATATCAGTTTTAGTAGCTATAACAACTTGTTACCTATCGTAACTTCATATGAAAACTAGCCAAGTCAGATCTTATTGAAATATATTATACTAAGTTATAAGAAGAAAGTATATTTTTAATTGTTGTAAAATATTTTTATATACAGTATCTACATATATATTGTGTATATAAACGAAGTCCTTAGAATTATTTCTAAGTAGGAAAGCAAAAGTTATAAATATCACTAACTGCGTAGTTCGCAGCAAATTAAAATATATGAGTTAGCCTCGATCATTCATTTATCTCAATTTACAGTAGAGTAAAATAATATTGTATTTATAAAAAGACTAAGATAGTTGAGTTCATCTTTGAAAAATACTTATTTATATGTATTTAAAACACTTTATTTTCTACGAGGTGCTTTGGGCAAATAAATGAAATATTTCCAATTGAGTGGTGAAGTGGAAAACGAGTCAAATATTACCAGATTAAATGTCGAAAATCGATGTAAAACTCTATTTTTTTTATTAGATTTTTAATAAATGGGGGCTCAAATCAGCCTCCTCTTAAACAACACTCCTAGCCAATCTAAAGCCAAACTAGCGCACTAGCCAAACAATTGTTTCTTAGAAATAATCTTTGTGTATCAGAAATTAGTAAAAATTACTCTACAGAGATTCTAGCAATACAAGTAAGATGTAGCCTATGAGAATTTCGACATAGCCGGATGTAGGTCATATTGCTTAGCAATAATTATTTTAAAACTCACCATTCATTATTACATTACATTACAGAAACATTCTCTCTGTGTAGAGGTATTTATGCACGAGACATGTTAAGTTTTAATAAAAAATATTAAAATAAGATTCTAGTTCGATCTAAGCTTTCTATTATCGTCTCTTTAATTTAAAAAAGGGCCGAATAGACTATTTTTCAGATGTAAGCCTACAAATTGTAATTTATATAAAAATTCCACTTTACTAGTAATTAATAGACTCGTAATTTGCTATGTCATTGCAATCAATTGCAGATTTTATATATAGGACTAATTAGCTAACGCCAAGCACTGGATGGATATTACTGAGTAATTCTAATTGATATGAAATGGAATGCACGTTTTATGGAACACTTGGTTTGTAAATGCAATTAAAATGGCATAATTGGATTATAGCTTCACGCATTTTCCCGCATAGCAGGTAAAAAGAAGCTAGTGTCAAGACACTCCGTTCTTCGCCCGATTTAGATATTAGATTAGACTTATACTAGACAGATTTGTCTTGAGTGGCATAATTGAACGACGCGCTTTGTCTAACCAGAGATGGGAAATGAAAATAATACAATTCTTCCGTGTGGGAATCGAACTCACTACCATTATGGCTACGGTCATACATTACCATTACGCTACGAAGGCCTCAAAAATGAATTATATTTAGTAAAAATTAATTATATTTATATCAAGATTTACGAGTGTAAAGTAAAGACGCTTGATGCAAAGGATATTGCAAATTAATGCAAGAAGTGATTAATGATAATATTACTATTGAAATAGTATAAACTTATATCATTAATATTATATATATTAGCTGTAAATATACATATATTATATATATATATATATATATATATATATATATATATATATATATATTTCTTTAACATTTTGTAAAGTGTTATTCGCACACTAAGGAAATTGAAAAAGACATATTTAGAAAACGTATAAAAATTTGAACGCAGCGGGATTTCAACTCGCACCGAACGCCGAAAGTTTTGAACGGTTTTCAAGAGGCGCGGGTACAAATCCCGCTGCGTTCAAATATTTATACGTTTTCTAAATATGTCTTTTTTAATTGTCTGTAGTTAAGTTTTATTAGTTTACTAGGTATATGCCAAAAACCAAAAACGAACTCCTATTTCTTTCTCCATTAGACGTTTTTGCGTTATAATGAAACAAATACTAGGAAATGGAGAACGGAGTGTCTTGACACTATGTTATCTGTATCTTTGTCATGACAAATATTGAAAGTGTCTAAATTTATAATAGGCAGCTTGAAAATTATGCAAAGATGGTGAACAATGGACGCCTTTGCGACTGAAAACACCCGTACAAGCAGCCAGCCACGTAGTGCTGGCTTTTCGCAGGGACTGAGTGCCCTCTCCCTAAACACACTGGTGTTGATATCAAGACCAACAGCATTCAATGCATATTTGAAAAAAAGAATCTTGCAGCTGCATTTTTGGCTTTAAAAAACCCATCCATATTAATCTATACTTTTGTCTTCGCAAATTTTGAAAATGCCTGACTAAATCAGTTTCTTAGGAAGTTAACGTATTTGGATAACTAAGATACATTTTATTTATTGAGTTAGGAGAAATTATTTACTATATAATATCTATATACATTACTAGTTATTCACGCGACTTCTTTCTCGTGAATAGCGGAAGTTAGCAATGAGTTTTATTTTTTATGTTCAATTGATAATAAACTTTTGATAATATTGATAGATTTTATTCAAGTAAAGACTATATAAGTTTTAAAAAATAATATTTTATCAACTTTTAAACTTAATTCAGCGGGTTCGGCATATACAAACACAGACAAACGACGGACAGAGAAATGTATGTGCAATGTGTGTGTAATGTATATGTATTTAGTTTCACTCGTGTTAATATATGGAAAAAACTTACTAAACTAATTATATTCAATTACTTCAAAAATATTACTTAGAGTTTACTTATTACATAGTCGTTTACCTAATTTCAGAAACTGTTTTTGGTACATAAGCTGTAATCAGTATCGTGGTCGCTCACCTTGTATATACTTAATCATAATTTTGTTGCCGAGTTATTTTAAAACTATGATATCTCCTAAAATATTCGTTGAAATCAAATGATCTAACGGGTGATGGTTTTGGTTAAAACTAAATACAGTAAAGGATTAATATATATACAATAAAGGGTTAATATTATGTTTATAGAAATACATTCGTAAATATTGCATAAATTTTGGTATAAATTTCATTACAATAAAACAGTTATACTGGGCCGACCTTAAAATATAAACACATGATGTCGCTGAATTTTTTTTAGAATTTATGGATAGATTTTAGACCAATTTTATCATATATGATTTTTACGTAACTTTAATCGTTCAAGGAACGAAAGCTGTCAGAGGAGACATATAATTTCGATACAGTGTAGTTTCTGAGATATATATATATATATATATATATATTGATTGATATTGATAATTTAGATAAAACGTGTCAATACATTTCAGTTTGATATAAAAGTACGAAATTGCTATAAATTAGATCATATCGCAAAACAAGTCAAATATAAATAAATGTACATTATTTTTATTATCTTTTACTATCAAATTGGCTCCTCATTTAACATTTAAGAAACTGTACAAAAGCTTCCTTTAATGATTTTATTAGCTTTGTAATAAATAGTTTCAATACAAACTTAGACCTGACGTCCAGTAGACGAAATGGTTGTGGGTTCAATTCTCGGACGACTACCTTGTTATGCAGAAAAAAGCGTAAAACTTTAAAAAACAACATATCGTATATATTAACACGATATTATAGGTGGTAACTTACTATATAAATATAAAATCTATCCTTTCTCTAATTTGTGAATAAGGAACCAATTGAAAAAAATCTCCATGTTAGACATTCTGATCCAACAATTGTATTGGATGGTGGAACCCAAAGCTGTATTTGTAAATATTTCTATGAATCCCAACACTAAACAATGTCACTTCACAACCAGTTCTTAACTAATCTATGCTATAATAATATTTAAATAAAAAAGGCGTTAACTACATTTGCTTGGGAATTGAAGGATTGAAAACCTTCAAGGTATGTAAGATCTGTAACAGAGTTAGTAGCCGACGCGCAGCTACCACCAGCGCACGCGCAACCTAGTAAAGTAAAATTTAGAGGTTGTTCAAACAATGTACCACAGTTAATATATCTATAAATATATGACATTTTAATTTACCGCGCTTTTTGGTAAAATTTAGTTGTCAAGTGTTTTTTTTTTTTGGTGTGTATTTGTGACCTGCAGTCTAAGGGTGAGTTTTATTATGCATAGGTTATATTAAAATTATGTTGATATTTATTTTGTTTGTTTTTTTTATTTTAATACAGAGATAAAACAAAAATAATTATTTTTCATTATACGTTGTTTTGTAAGTAAAATTGTTTTTGCGGTTAGCTCTGGCATTTCATTATCGCAAGGGCTTCTTATTGCCAGACCTATTTTGCCATAAAAAAAATCATTTTATTTTATAGAACTCACCATCTGATATTAACTTCGAGGCGTTCTTGTAAGAGTATATTATAATAAAAACGATTAATGAAAAGCACTCAATATTTTTTGTTGCATATTAAAAATAGGGATGTAAAAACAATATTAATAAGTAATTAACTAGCCATTACTATGGAAATTGCTAACATGAATAATATTATAATTTGAAAAATATAAACAATAATATTTAATACAATTTCCACGATAATTTAAAACTTTTCATTAATATTGTCTTATTAAAAAACTGTTGAAATACATGACTTTTTACATACTCGTATAACACTGTGTCATTTTGTTAACATTACACTCTAAGGAAATTGGAAAAAAGACATATTTTTAGAATACGTATAAAAATTTGAATGCAGCGGGATTTGAACCCGCGCCTTTCTGAAAACCGTTCGCGAACTTTGAATTTGAAGTGAACTCTTGAACGGTTTTCAAGAGGCGCGTGGTTTTCTAAATAACACTGTGTTAATTTCCACCTCTTTAACACCGCTCTTTGTTTTACACAATCTAGGAAATGTTTTGCAATAATAAAAATAAGCATTTCCCGGAAATAGATTAAGCTCATACATCATCAATTGCACCACAACTGTAATTATTATAATATAAAAAGTACAATGCAGTTTAATTTAACTCTTAAGTCATTTAAATTAATTAAAAAAAATAATAGAAAAATAAGGTAAAGATTTTGTTATATTATATTATATACGGCGTAAACTAATCGATAATAATAAATAATTATTAGTATGTTCTTGATGTTTTTATTAATAAAAATATATATTTAAATGTCTGGAATGGTTTTTAGAACTCATGTTATTTCATTCTCGCATTTGGGCGAAGAGTAAACAAATGAATGTTTTGACACTAGGTCATCTCTGACTAACCCTGCTAGACAGAAAAAAGCGTAAAACTGAAAAAAATATCTAATATTATTTATCGTCTGTGTGATAGAACCCACGACCTCATTAAATATCAGTAGAAATTTCAATTAAAACTTAATATATAAATAACCTCCAAACCTATGAAAAACGGGATTTAAATTCATTATCGTTTTATCGTTACTGCCACTGAACTATAGTAGAATCTTTACACATTTTAGCATAGCAGTGCAGTCGAGGAGAATTCCATTTTCCGTCCGCCTGTTTGGTCAAGTTTGCCGCTGAGTGGTAGAACTCAAAGTGGTAATAAAAAATATTAAATACAATCACTTCCCTGAATTGGAATTGAACATACAACCCTCGCTGTTACAGTCAACAGATGTCCAACTGAGCCACGGCGATATGAGATATGACCTTACTTATAAACAAGTTCAATTCGTCAAGTCCTTGATTTTGTAGTCGCACTGTCATCGTGTTTTTGGCACTTCATTCTGTAATTGAAAATATTATTACTAAACTTTATCTCACAAATACGCCTTTATTAAAAAGTCTTTTTATAGATTATTATGCAAGAGACTGTCGTGACACAGTGGGAGGTCTGAGTATAAACGCATTTAGTTGCGGGTTTATTTCCACTCGGGGGTATGCTTATATTTAAATTATTTTCATTTCTCTGCTCTGGTTTTTTTTATTCAATAGATGGCGGCGCGGTACCGGCGTACGGCGTACGGCGTACGGCGTACGGCGTACCTGATGGATACGCAACGTCTCGATTTTGGGCAGCGGAGAACGGAGTGTCTTTGACACTAGGTTCTCTTGACCACCTTGCTAAGTGGGAAGTACCGTGAAGCTGAAAACAATATATGTAAAATAGCAAGACTCTATATCGTTAGGTTAGGTTAGGTGTTTCACTCACTATTGTTTCACCATTTAATTTTTAATTGTATTTTAATTTTTAATTTTAAACTTATTCATAAAATATGGAGATTTTACAAATTCCAGAATTAGCTAGACAGAGAGTGTCTAGATCGAAAATGGAGAACAGGTATACTATTAAGTTCTTATGTAAAACCATTGTATATTGTATTTTGAAACATTATTAAAACTAAAATTACTAATTACAATAATAATCAGTTCTAACTAAATCAATGAAAATACACACAATACCTATGCAGGTTAAATATTTATAAATATTTTCATAGTATATTAGATATTTCCATTACACGGCCATAGCAGAAATTATTCAACCACATGTACAAGGGCAAAAATTTAAATTACTGCTGGCTGAATGACGGTGAACCTTGCTTCAGTGGAGAATAAAAAAAAACTAAATGTAGTCATGTGCACTGAAAAGACCTTGGCGGTAAAAGTTGACATAAGGCTTTTATAAAATCTACGATAGTTGTTTTATTTTTAGTTGTTTCAGCCTGATCATATTTTAAATTAAAGATTATGGATCGATAATATAATAGATAGAGCAATTAAGAGTATTTTTCTCTAATATACTTATATAGTTTTTAATTTGGCGTAAGTGCTGTATTTTGCTAAATTAGAATATTTTATATTATATTTTATAATAAGTGAAGGATAACCTTTGGATCGCTTCGTATGAAAACTGTGCGAACAGAGGACTATGAAATTGGCAAAAGTTTGTATGTAAATAAAGAGCAGAAAACTATATTTTTTAATAGACACTATAAATTTATATTACCCACACTACCATGTGTTTGTCATACACGTGTATATAAAGGGATACACGTTGCCATGGCAACGCGTTGTTTACGCGTTAACGGGACTTCTAGTAGGTGTTTAATAGGTACTATTTCGAGAACTGCCTGGTCATATTTGTACATTTTTATTAAGATGTCAATAGTCACTTCACGAGAATTCCAATATTGTAAATTGAAATGAGAACTAAATCATTTTTTTAGTAGTGTCAAGACACTCCGTTTTCTACTTTCCGCTCAAAATCGGGCACATTGCGTCGTGCAACTCAACGTCACGTTTTGTCTTGTTCACCAGAGCGGAGAAATAAATATATATTTTTTATAATCAATCCGCTGAGTGGGAACCGAACCCACAATCAATCGGGACTACAATCGCAACCACTGCGCCTCCAGTCATATAATCATTTACGTTAATTACATATTCTTTTTGTGTCGGTGGAATTTGTAACATTACAATTGCTGTTTGCTTTGGAATAATACTTTTGACCCTGAACTTCAATACTAGTCTTATTAAGTGAAAGGATTGGACAATACTATGCAATAAGTAACCTGAAAAAGTATTTATCATTGTAAGACGTTGTCTTAACAACGTCTAACAATAAAGAAAGCAAGGGTAAGAAATATAAGGAAAGTATTGTGTATTAAAAAAAAAGTGTAGACAAAAATAAAAAAAAAACATTATTTGCGTAGGCTATTTATTACAAGAAAATTAGAATCGTCGATTTACGCAAAAATGTCAGTATTGTCAGTCCTACGGGGAACCGCCACGAGCTCGAAATATAATTTTGCTGAGATATACATAGAACGAAACAAAAATAATACAGTGTACGACATGAAAGAAGTATGACCATAGCGTTTGGCGTTCCGTTCTCTCTCACTACTTCGATAGGGATACAACAAATGATGCTTAAATATATATATATATATATATATATATATATATATATATATTTAAAAATAATTCTTGGTTAATTAATGTATACCTCGATCCGGCAGTTAAAGTTGGATATTGTTCCGAATATTGACCCGTAGTGGAGTTGAGCAAACCACCTCTCACCTTTTCAAAGTCATACTTATAAAATATTTATGAAACAAAAAATTAAAGGTAGCTACTACTTCCGGTCGCGCAAAATATATTTTGGCATTGCTGATTTTATCTATGAACAAAATATCCTTTTGTTTTTTAAGGAAGACGTGCCGTGGCACAGTAGTTAATAGTCATTGTATGTTGAATTTTAACAAAAAAATATTGCGAGTCGAGTCAATAACTCGATTTCGCGCGGAGAGTGGAGAACGGAGTGTCTTGACACTAGATTCTTTCTGACTACCCTGCTTTGCGGGAAAATGCGTGAAGCTGAAAAAGAAATACTTGCTCTCAGCTCTCTATTTCATCCTTCCTTCCATTTAAAATTTAACTGTGCCAAAAAAAACTTTTTCACATATTAATATAATGATAAGTATTCTAAATTCTATATACATAATATTTATTTATCTAGACAAATATATCGTATTTTTAAGTAGTTTCCAGAAACAGCCTTGTGTTAGATATTCTGTGTTACAATTTCCTAAATTATTATAACAGCGTATTATATATCTATACATATAATAAAAATGTAACTGATCGCTGTCTGTACATCGATTTGTCTGTGCGTTTGTGCACGCTAGTCTCAAAAACGGCGTAATGCAGTGAAATGCAGCTTAGACTATTGTATTATGGTAACCCCCCACTAACATTTAACGTCTATTTCATTACAATCGATTAAAAAATAAAAAACTTACAACCATTTAAATTTTATGGAAAGTTTGTGATTAAGTGAGAACGCTGGGCAGGGTGAAAAACCAAATAGTTCAGTCGTGTAATTTACGTAGCCGACAGCAAGCTAGTAAACAATAAAGTATATATGCTGAAATTCATTTTGTACTTTTTTCATTCTTTTAAAATAACTTATTTTAATAACTTAACTTATTTTATTATCATTATCTATCTATTAATACGTAAAAAAAAACTTAGGAACTATTTTTACGAAAATTATGCGGACGGACTATTATGAAATTTGGTACAGTCATAGTTTATATGCTGAAGAAGTGCTATAAAGCCAATATCTTCTATTATTAAAAAAAACATTAAATTAAAAAAACAGACATATTTAGAAAACGTATAAAAATTTCTATATGTCTTTTTTTTACATTTCCTAAGTGTGCAATTAACACTTTAAATAAATGTTAAAAAACATTAAATTAATAAAATTTAATATTACACATACAAACATCTTCATCTATTTCATGCGTCATCGGGGACAGTAGTTTCAATATTTTCTAAATAAATAATAATGACTAAGAAAACAAAAACGCCACGACAATGATAAGTTACCTCGTTGCAGATATAAGAATAGAATTAAAGTCAATTAGAATAATAAGCACATTTAATTGTTTTGTAAACTTTTTGTTTGAAGCAATCTAATCTAGAATTAGTCAAGTACCTCTTTAGCCATTATCTAAAGCCTAATTATGTTTTTGTATTATTAAATTGAAAAGGTACAAGTATTAATATAGCATAATATTTTTAGAAAATGTATAAAGAGAAAATTAATGGAAAATGTATTAATTATCAAATATATTTAATAAATAACATTCTTGGGTCCAATCCTTTTTTATGTCCAATTTTTTCTACTCAAAGAAAATTTATAAAAAATCTACAGAGATGCGAACATTAAAAATAAGTTTTAATAAGCGTAGAACTTGACGCAGCCGGATATAAAACGTATTGCTTGGCAGTCACAGCGCTTGGACGGTTTCCAAGAGAAGAGTTTTCCGAATTCAATTCCCTTAGCATTAATTTTTTTCCCCGAGTGGGTATCGAGCCCACAATGCGCAGATGAATCGCCTAACCAATCGCAGTCCCACTGCGCCAATAACTTCTAAAACCTAGATTTAAGAAAAAAATAATAATATAAATGATTAAACATGTATACTAGAGCAATGAGAAACGACGATATCGCGTGCGGTACATTAATTACACGTTTTAAAATACACACGCTATGTTGTCTTAGAATGAACTCGTATACTCGTTGGTTTAAATGGACGTGTGAACTTCACCAAGGGCGGTGTATGTAAGAATACAAATATATTAGACATTTCAATATATAAAATAAAAGATACTATGAAACGCCTTTTGACTCTAAATAGTACGAGGAGTTCCTCGCTTATTCTTCTTGCATAGCAATTAAGGCAGATAGAAACTTCTTCTTTGCTTTCGTTCTTTGCTTTCCTCATGAAATCGAGACAATAGGTGGCATTCGGAACTCAATACAATACTTTGTTTTTGTTTGGAGAATTAATGAAAATGATTTAAGCATTCCGAGTGAATTACAGTTAGATGCTCTCCCACGACGAGCTGATGGCCTTTGATCCTGGTTTCCTTTCATCTGCCACAATTAAACAAAGCGTGGCTTAAATTTAGCTTAACATTAGTTATATAAGTATAAGAGCCGGCGGTATGACAGCGTCTGTCTGTATGCGCTATGGTTGTTAGTTCAATTCCCATTTGAAGAAACGATTAACTTTTCATTTCTCTGTTCTGGTGACAAGACAAAGGGCGGTTCTGCAATTCGGCACACAATATCTCGAATTGAGGCGGAAAGTGGAAAACTGAGTGTCTTGGTTACTTAGTTACTAGGTTCTCTCTCGCTACCCAGCTATGCCCATACAAACACTGCTTCTGCCTACACTACTTATGCGGTGGGAAAAAGCGTGCAGCTTTAATAAATATATACAAAGTATGGAAATACACAACCAGGTCCCGAATTTTGCCTGAAGATCCACCATTGCTAATTTAGTGACCACTTTACCATTAACTGTCCCTCTTAAGAAAAGGTTGCAAGAACTCCAACACAGGTTTTTTTAGATTATTTATACCTTGGGGTTATGTTGGACCAAAGGCTGTGTTGGACGAGTCATATAGAACTGCTAATGACCGGCATTAGAAAGCTAATATTTGTCTTTAAATCTCTTAGACAAGTGATGGATAAGCAATTGTTGAGGAGGACTTATACTGCACTGGTTCAGTCAATAATCACTTACTGTGTTCCAATTTGGGGCGACACTGTCAAGTCTCATTTTCTTAGATTCGAAAGAGCACAAAGAGACCTTGTTAATGTAATGTACTATAAGCCATACAGATTTCCAACAAGCACTTTATATGAAAGTACTTACTAAAGTGTAAATTTTGATAAAACCAAACTAAAGAAAAGGAATTTCTGTTCTGGTTTAACGACAATATGCTTTTCTATCACCTATTCTATATAATAAAATAAATCAACTCCTTTGGATATATCCTATGCAAAAGTACTTATGCAAGAAAGCTGTGACTAAGTGGCTACTCAAACTGTCATATGCAGAAATTGAAAAATGACTAACAATTTAGACAAAAATAAATTATTAATGTAGTAGGTATATTGAAAAAGACATATTTAGAAAACGTATAAAAGTTTTGAACGCAGCGGGATTTGAACCCGCGCCTCTAGAACACCGTTCAATCGCTCTGGTTCCTAAGCCATGCGTTCTACATCCAGCTACGTCGAAATTCTTATACGCTTTATTACAACTTATATTTGTTGTTAGCATCTCTGTAGAGAGATTTTTACAAATTTCTGCTACCCATAGATTATTCTACGAACAATCGTTTGGCAAGAGAGAATGCTGTTTTATTAAGTATTGTATTATTGCATATAATATAATAATATATACCTACTATTGCTTAACATTTTTTTTTTTAAATGTTAAAAGTACACCTTATAATTTTGTTCCGCACTGACGTTTTCGAGATATTAAAATCACTGGTTTATTCTATTGATCCTAGAAATACTGTTGTCACTCGACATTTTTTTTTATATATATACTATTACTGATTTTATATACACTGCCTGGAATATTATCATGGTTAAAATAATTATGCAAAACATTCATAGAAAATAATAGAAAGTTTGTCGTAAATTCACGAAGAAAAAAATATATATATATTACTATACAACATTTAGATAACAAAATTAGGAACAGTTACAAATGATTATTTACACAATATTAATGCGAATAAAACTACACGAATAGTATTGTAAGTGTCATTACCGTGCCCGTTACTGTTACCGTTCTAATCATTATCTATGTATTTTGAAATTAAACTATTTTAACCGGATTAATCGCGTATAATATTGGTATTCGAAAATACATTTTAGAACCCGACATATTTAGAAAACGTTGAACGGTTTTCAAGAGGCGCGCGTTCAAATCCTGATGCGTTCAAATTTTTATACGTTTTCTAAAAATATGTTTTTTTTTATAAGGTGTATTCTAGCCTAGATGAAAAATATGACGTAAGATTACAACCCGGTAATATTAAATTACCAGATTATTCTGTAGAGGCCGTGAATTAGTCTTAATAAATATATACACAATATATTAAGATTGATTTATTGCAATACATGTCCCGTCGTTATCTCGCACACGGCGCGACCCTCGTGACTGCTGGATGCGGAAATTACAGCAATTACAATGCCATTGTTAAGATCTTATTGATTGATAACACAGCTGTTTACATATTTCTAACGACAATTTTAATTTATAATTCATAATATACCCTTTTCATAAAATTCATATAATCCTAGAGAAATTACTGCTTCGTCTCTTTCGTGTTTTCTCTACTTACGAGACACTGGCTGATTATCACAATATCAGTTTATTTAATTAAAAAAAAAACCTTCTCTGTCAGAAGCATAGTTGCTTTTAAAAAATTTTGACTTCTACTTTTAATGAGTTAAACTAGAGTTTACTCATAGTTCAACTCTAGTTAAACTCATAGTTAAACTATAGTTTAGAAGTATTAAATATCGGTTTAAATTAGAAAAGACTGTAGTTACATTATAAAGTATACCTACATTTTATAGAGTGCTATTTTTTGTATTTATTTTTGAGTATCACGTATGGTTGTGGGTTCGAGGAGTGATAATTTAATTTTTTCGCTCTGGTGAGGAACACAAAGCGTGGCGTTGAGTCCGCCACTCAACATGTAAAGTTTCGAATTCGGTAAGAAAGAAGAGGACGGAGGGTCTTGACACTACCAGTCTACCAGCTATGCGGGAAAAGCGTGAAGCTAAACAAACATTTGTTCACTGGGATACGACATGTAGTTATATAGAACATACGTTTGTGTTTTTTTTCTTTTTCTTTCTTCACAAGATGTGATAAGTAAAAGAATTTAATATTGCACATTACCTAGTGTAATACAAAAATATATAAACAAATATAAAAAAATATATATAAACAAGAAAATAAGTGGGAGCTGAACTCAGAAGTTCTATTGCAACGCGTGTGCTGGGCCATAAAAGCGTTTGTATATTTAGGATGATATAGAAATAATATAAAAAAATACGTGTGTTTGTACGTAATTTATGTAAGACAAATTAATTACTGAAAAAAATGACACCTATAGGTACACTTAATGATATATCAATAGTCTATACCTAAATATAAAGCGAAAGGTAACGAAGTATCGAAACCAGCTTGACATATTTTATTTTATTCTTTTTATTTTATTTATTTGATCCACCAACATTTGTTTACATGGTACATACATAAAAAAAGAAACATAGTAAACGGAACATGATCTAAGTGTAAAAAACTAAGGCAGGCTTCAGCAAAACAAACTAAACAATTAGTCCATAATGAAATAAAAGACAATTCTTTAGGATAATACAAACATTTTTAAGATGATTGGAGTTTATTTAACAAGAGTCGAATTTTGTTTGTCGAATCAACGTTAATATCTAATAGGACATATAAAGATGAATTCCTTGGATGTAGTATATAATCGAAAAGAAAAAGATAGACACTCTGGTATTATTAAATGTTGTGCTGGCGAAAGATGCTTCGAGAGACATAAAAGGAATTTCGTACCAATACTTCTATTTCATATGAGCTCGGCATAAAACATAATAAAACGGTGGTTATCAAGTATAGTACAGACTTGCATACTTAAGCTGGTTGGACATATCTTGAGGTGATTGATTGATTCAATTGAACGTCTTGTGGTCCAAGGCAAAGTAGAAGGCACTAGACCACGCGTAAGGCTCCCAATGCGGTGGAAAACCAAATGAAGTCGCTAGAGGGCAAACCTATATATGAGTGTACTAGATTGACTTCAAGCAGGGAAAAATGGCGAGACATTGTACGGGGAGCAATATCTTTTTTTTTTTTAGTCGCCCGATTGGGGACTCGGACGCGATTATGTGGGACTCAAGACAGGCAGATGTGGACCGTCCGTTTACCCACTAAAACCTTACGGTGCTCCTCCTCCACCGCCACTGGCCAGGGCCACAGGGACTACAATCTTCCGTGAACCCTGGCGGCACGGCGTGCAATACCTGCCCCTCCTAACTAAAACACCATGTGGACCACGACCACTCTGTCAGAAGTGATACGAATAAGAAGAAGTTTATTATCAGTAAACGTCCGCTAAGAACGAATTTTGTCATAGGGGATCTAAGCTTTACATGAAAGTTCTTTTGTTTGTTACAAACTCTAAATAAAGCAGAAACATCTGCATTCCTGCGTGAAATAAATTTTCATATATAAACACACTACAATTCAATGGTCAATGTTAAGGGAGATATGTAATAATTATACAGCAATCTAACACTGGGCGCGAAGGCTTGGACGAGACGACCTTGGCCCAGTTGTGAATCTAATATAATAGCAGTCATTGTCTGTCTGTACTACTGGAAAATGTGGTAATTTTGTTCTATAATTCCTATGATTTTATTCAGACTTAATTAGCAATTAGCCTTAAAGTTGATTTTCACCATTTTAATTTTGATATTTATCGAAGTTTTGAACACTTTGCAGTAGTCTCCTTGTGAGTTCGGACTATAGTTAAATATTCTAAATGCTGGGTTTAAAAATATATTATTACCCCAATTACTGTAAATGTGAATCCAACTGACAACTGTTGCTAGTAACTGCACCTAAATGAATTCGTTAATGTATGAAAATATTAAAAGAATAAAAAATAAAATATTAGACTTTATTTAATGTATGTATTTAAAAAATAACACCTTTAAGTTTACTTAAAGTGTATAAAAGTTCCTGCGTTCCCGCCTAAGAGAGAACCTAGAGTCAAGACACTCCGTTCTCCGCTTCATCGACACTAGAATAATTTTCCTCGTCATTGCTTTAAATGTTAATAGAATAAATATTCAATACTAGCGACCCGCTCGAGGCTTCGTCTGCCTTCTTACTTAAATCACAAACTGCTTAAATTTATAACTTTTTTTTTATGCGTCCGAAATCGAAATATTGCACGTTGAGTCGCGGAACTCAACGACACGCTTTGTCGGACACGAACTCACAACCAATCGCGTGTACAGTTAGACGCTGTCTCACTGCGCCACGACGGACTCGAAATTTTAATATTTTTTTATATAACCTACAATGTGGTACCTATTGAAGAAGTAGGAAGACAATGGTTGACGAAAAACTTGACCACCTGGCCATTAAAACTGTAACCACCGGATATGTCTTTTGGAGGGACTCCTTTTTTCACATATATTAATAGAGATATTATTATTATTAATCAGAGCTACTCAGGCTCTGATAAAAATAAAAATTCATGTGTTCTCATTTGAAGATTCTGCAACTATACTGACTAAAAAATTTAACAATAAAGAAACAAAAAAAACTATCTAGCGACACCTAACTTCATACTTTACATCTATTTTAAACACATTATATATTATGCATCTGTAGAAACAAAAAAGAACCAAAAATGTTTTAAATGAAGTATCCCCAAATTGTGAATCGAACTCACGACCATCGCTGCATCGCTGTTGGCAAGGCGCCATGTTTATATATCTCCACTGGGCCACTATAGCATTTAAAGCAATTACTTTAAATCTAAATGCGAATGCCACTTCAATTAAGAAAGTAGACTCTTAATTATGAAAATTAGGTATTATGATTTACAAAACGAGGTAAAGATATTGAATTGAATGGCTGCTATAGAAATGGATACTTATAAAAATGAATAAATTCAGAGATTAAGAATATTTCAGAAGTTAAATTTAATTGGCTGTTACTCTCACTGATTGGAATAGTTTTGACCACCACTGGTATGCATTTCTATATTTTTAAAGAAGATTTGTTCAGATTCTTTGATTTGAGGGAGTAATTAAGCCAATAACACTTAAGGACTCCTAAAAGGACGGAACAATTCTTGGCAGATTCTCTTTTGATATAGTCCCAATGAAGAGAATTAGGTGAAAATAACAACAAAAATTTTATAATTTTGGTTAGGTATAGGGCCCCTTGAGCCTACACTTAAAACTCAAGTCCCTGGTATGGCCCCGAACTTTTTCTACAACGTGATGGGTGCACGGTGGATCCAAGTAATGCAAGGGAGCGTCTTCTTCTTTTTTGTCGCCTTATAGTGATTGCAATGTATAGGTATATTTTTAACGTAGGTATATATTTATAATAGTATTCTAATTCAGTTTAAATATAATTATAACAAAGTAATACGTTCTCCTTGGACTTTGAAAGTATTGGTGACCTACTTTTAAAACTATTACCAATAAAATATCCTGCAGTGTAATATTTAAATGCATTTCTCATATATTTGCACACTGATATGTTTAATAAAAAGACTGAATGCACTGTGGCTAATGAAGAGAGACTAGTGTCAAGGCACTCCGTTTCTCCACTTGCCACTTGAACCCGAGACATTGCATGTTGAGTGGCGGAAATCAATATAAAAAATGTACATAATATACTGTAAAAAATAAAAGCGTCAAATTTTGTTTTATTTTTCGAATATTGCATATATTAGGCATATAGCAGCAGGCCTAAGCAGAGAGAATGTAATGTCAAGACACTTGGTGTTCCGATAATATTCACATTTAATATTTTTTATTACTAACATGAGGAGCTGCCATGAATGATTACCATCAAAACTAAACGAAACTTTTGCTCTAAATTATATGAGGAAATATATATATTATATATTACTTATACTAAACCAATACTTGAAAAAAAGGTACTAAGATTTGGCACTTGCCTGAAATGTCTCCTGTCTCTTGTTTAAAACATATTTTGTTTCGCGTGAAGCGGCGGGATAAAGATGTATTTTCTATTTAATAATCAAATCTGCGATCACAATTGTATTATAATATAATATACAATAACTATATATCATTAAGAATTTCACATGTGTTTCTTATTGTATGCATATATGTACCTACTGTCCTCTATGAAAGGTCATTTAGATATTATCTGTCAATACTATAATGAAACAGTACAAAAGTTGCGTCTGTACATTGAATATATTTATGAAAAATAGTATTAATTGGGATATTTATATATATATATTATAATAATTAGGGGAATGTACGAACAGTAATAGAATATAAATTTATGACTTTTTAATTTTTTGTCTGTCTGTTTGTCTGTTTGTATGCGCACATCTTCGTAGAGTGGATCACATGATTGAGAACTAAAATAGACGTTTTCTAAATATATGTTTTTCAATTTCCTAAGTGTGTGAATAACAATTTACAAAAAAAATTAAAAATGCTTAATAAATCAGATCTCTCTTCCATCAAGCAAATCTCTCTTATCAAACGATTGCTCTTAGAATAATCTTTGGGTAGCAGAAATTTGTAAAAATCTCTCTACTGAGATACTAACAACAAATATGAGTTGTAATAAGCGTATAAGAACGCATGGCTTGGCGGTCAGAGCGCTTGAATGGTTTTCAAGCGGCGCGGGTTCATATCCCGCTGTGTTCAAGTTATTACACAATTTCTAAATACATGTTTTGTTTTTATAATAAACCAGCTGAACTATAAGAAACAAAGCAATGCAACTTTAACAAAAGCTGTATAAAAATTAAAGATCTGGCCTCTGACGAAGAACCTTGTAGTTGTAGCTAAATTTTAAGAAATAACGAAATGTCACCTTAGCAAGACTTGATAAGCTTGATGTGTATTTGCCGTTGACAAATAAAAATTCAAAATACGGAACAGCTGATGAATAATCTTGATAGTAGACTATAAGCTATATATAAGCTAAACTATATATATAAGCTAAACTAAAGGAAAATACAAATGCCCCTGTAACGAAAACTGTTCGACGTGCTAGGCGTTTTTTATATTCATTAAACAGGACTATAAAAAACGCCAAGCTATTACAAATAAGTCAATGCCACATTACTAAAAATTGTTCAACGTGGCTCATTGTAAGCGCGACAGTTGTGAATTCGATTCTCACAATTCACAATTTTTTACTCTCCGGTAAAAAAAAGGGGGCGTTGATTTACAGTATTTCATTCAAAACGTCTCAAATTGGATCTTCGCGGAAAGCCTTAACCAGAAATAAATGTTACAATCGTGTAAACGTCTCTATTGTAAGTTTAAAAGACGAGAAAATTACCACCTTTCAGGAATTATTATAGATTTTGGTCCAAGTTTCAATTTCAGTTCAGTAAAGTTGTTCAGTATAGTGTCAAGTTTTTGTTAATAAATAAAAATTGGCATAGTAAGATACGTATGACATTAAACGCGGTGATTTCGGGTTCGATTCCCACTACAGATAATGGTTAAATTGGCACGTTTTGCTATACACTTACATAAAGTTATTTTAGAGTACAAATGATATATTATGATTATAAAAATAAAGAAAATTGGAGTGTCTCTGTGTAATATTTAAATAACCGCTTTTTACTAAATTTATTACATTACAATTTTTGTCTGTCTGTCTGTTTGTTTTGGCTAATCTCTGGGACGGCTGGACCGAATTTGCCGGGACTACCACTGGCAGATAGCTGATGTAATAAAGAATAAATTGGGCTACTTTGATTTTACAATTCCACGCGGACGAAGTCGCGGGCACAGCTAGTATATAATAAAAATTATGTACTTTATGTACTGTATTCTCAATACAGTAGGTCTCATAATAAAAGCGATCGATACTCGACGGTTTCTACGTAAATAGAGTGGTTGAGTTTTACACGTCGAAGCGTTTAGTTGAAATGGGGCACGTTTCCTATATAATCTACATATTCTTATACAATATATATATATAAATAGATATCTACATATATTGTAAATTTTAAGTAAAAAATATAATGAGCTATTGATTTCCAAAATTTTTTAATTAATAGAATATGTAATTTTCAAGTGAAATTAAGCATTTAATTGAATAAAATAAAAAACGTCAAGAATATTTATTTATACGTAAATACTGTTATAATTAAAAATAAGCAAAATATTAGTTTTGTATTTGGAATCTGTCATTTTTATATGATTGTCCATTTTGTTTTCTTATTTTCGCGCCGTGATATTGTAAAATATTTTGTGCATTAAAATGGAGTGGGGTGATAAAGAGAATTGAATTTCTGTGATTGTATTATATAAAGTAGGTATAGAGTGCCAAATATAATTTTTCAAATACTTTATATGGTTGGAATATAGTCAAATGTTTGTGTACCGGGCTATTGATAGGTACAATGAAACCTTCTCTGTTTGTGACAGAAAAAGATCTGGCCGTCCACGTAGTGTTCGTACGAAAAAGCCGATCAAAGCAGTAAGGGAATGAATTGGTATAAATACTGTCCGAAAGCAAAATATTTGACCTCGAGAGATGAAGATAGCACTTAGAACCATGATGCATGTTTTAAAAGTTGACTCAGGACTTGCAGCCTATAAAGTCAATTTTAACTGATAATTTAAAAACATCGGAACAAGTGTATCATGATAGATACCATTCTTGAGAAAGTAGTTAAGCCCCTTACCAAAACCATGTTCAATAACCAAGAATGGTCCTTTAACGAGACCGCCAGCGCCTGGTCATTAAGATCGATCCACCCAAGATTGGGTGAACCCAAAATTGAATTTAGCAACGAACATTCCGGACTTCATCAGAGCTATAGATTGGCCGTTATCTAGTCCTGATTTTAATCCACTGGATTAAGATTTGTGGTCAGTTTTAGAGAATAACGCTCGCTTTAAACGCCATGGTAATTTAGAATTCCTAAAACAATTCAAACGATAAGCAGTGAATATTATTTACATAGAATGTGTGCGTGCTGCTATTGATAACTGGCCTCAACGTTTAAAGGACTGTGTTGCAGCCAATGGAGGCAACTTCGAATAAGCTTTATATATTTATAATGGTTTTATATCAATATATTAAATGTAATAGTAATAAATGTTACGTACATAAAAAAAATATGTTTTTCTTCCTAACAATATTTTCGGTAAGACTGACTGACTGACTAATTTTACATTTAAAAAGTAGCTTTTTTTTACCAGACATGGAAAACCAAAATTTTGACATTTTGAAAAAAAATCAGTAGTCTTACTAACTGAGTCGCGAGAACGTCACCATTTTATATATACAAAGTAATATATATATATATATATTTTTAATTAATATGTTTTTTATTTAGCTATACGTATTAATAGTAGTGTTCAGGCCATTGTGACGTAGTGTGACACTGGCTGACTATATATGCGATGGCTTTTGGTTCGGCTCCCCCTCAGGGGAATACTTCTCTCTCTCAGCCTCTCTCCGTCCCGGTTCTGGCAGCTCGCATTCATCCGCTGCCAGCCACATTCTTTAAAATAATTATATCTAAATGATTGCCCGTAAAGTTGCCTTTTTTAATCTATTTTAATTATTATGTATAAAATCAATGTAAGGACATTGGAGAATGTGGGCGTCAACGACGCCTTGAACTTTTTACCTTGCCTGGAAATGTGATAGCGCTTTCAAAGTTAATTTAAAAAGTTATCTAAATGTAAAACAGACTGAAATGTATTGTGTAAATTGATATTAGCAATATCGGATTTATAAATCCCAAATGCGTGTTGGGGAGCGGAACTCAACGCCGCGCCGACTTTGTTTTCGGTACTAGAGCGGAGAAATAAAAATGTTTTAAACAAATTCATTGGTACGGTCAGATTCGATCGCATCCATCCATGCTGTCCCACTGCGTCTCGAGGCGTCTGGCCTCTGGCCATGGAAAGAGGAGAATGGAGTGTCTCGACTCTAGGTTCTCTCCCTGACTTACCTGCTATGCAAGGGAAATTTGAAGCTGAATTTAAAAATGCATTCATTTCTATATAAAAACTCTTGCGTTACTGAGTGAGTGAGACAAAGTATTAAACTTAACATGTACTTGAGAAGTGAAGGGAGAATAGAATCACTAAGAGAGCATTTCACGAAATTCCCAAGTAAACGTAATTGCAAGCTACAATTATTTTTTTTTACATTTTATAAAACAAATTGCTAACAAAATATATAAACTGTAATAAGCGTATAAGAATTTCGACGTAGCTGGATGTAGAACGTATGGCTTAGCGTTCAGAGCTCTTGAACGGTTTTCAAAACGCGCGGGTTCAAATCCCGCTGCGTTCAAATTTTTATACGTTTTCTAAATATGTCCTTTTCAAGATACAATTAGTTAAACAAATGTGGTAAATAAATTACCACATTTTACTTATGAATTAAATAGTTTAATTTAATTTAACAATTTTGTTAATTGCGAAAATCAAAAAGAGTGCTTTTTGCGATTCTTCTTAAGTAACTATGTAATTTTTTAAATAATTCGTCGTCTTATAAAAAAGTTATGCTATATTTGCATTAATAGGTTTTCAGTAAACAATGTTATAGCCTATTTGTATATTTTTATTGTGTTATGCACATGGGATATGAAAAACATTTTTAAAAGACGGATAAAATTTTTAATGTAGCTAGGCTCCAATCCACGCCTTTTGGTAACGAGCGTATACGAATTTCGACATTACTAGATAAGAAAGTATAGCTTAGTAGTGGAAAGTATAGCTTAGTGGCTCTTGGATGGTTTCCAAGAGTCCAAGATTTTGTAATATATTTTTTTAAAAATATCGATATATGTAATAAGTAATAAAATACCGTGTAACTTTTCATAATCATATCTAATTATTGCCAAAAAAAAACATTTAAATTAATAAAAAATAGATAAGAAACTCAATAACCATTAAATAAACCCTCCAAACTAAAACAAAGTTTCACTAAAATCAGTTCAGCATTGTGCGGAACCAAATCGTGCGTGACCAAGTACACAATTGTATTGTAATAACATTTTTATTATTAAATTATTGTAGGATTAAAAAAAAACCATGACCTCATTATATTATTATCATCTTAATACTTAATACGTCAGTACTTGTTAGCACGAAGGTCTTATGTATTATACACTAGCAGACAGGCCCGTTGACGCGTAAAATACGCGTTACCATAGCAACCTATACGAGAACAAGCGTATGTGAAATATATGATGGTGTGCAAATATTAATTTTGTTCATTTAATTTATTTCTAATGCATTAATTTTCTCCATTCTTCGCCATACAAACTTTATACAGCTTGACTAATAACAATAATAATCTTCATTTCTTCTCCACAATATTTTAATAAATATTTCACAAATTGTGTCTAGCAATGGTGAATAGACTGAAGTAGGTACTAATGAGTTTGTAAATTATTTTGGCAGTAAGAAAAGTAATTTATATATTTATACTAGCGACTCGCTCGCGGCTTCACCCGCGGTTACTATAGCTGTTTCGTATATTTCGTCATAACAAGAAAACAAAATAAAATTAAGCTAAATCATATTAAAAACACGCTAAATAACAATATAAAAAATAAATTTAAATTATCGAGCAAAGTCAGGACACGTTACTAGTTAACTGTTCTCGACAAATACTTTCTCCGTGAACGGAAATAAATACGTGACCTCTACAGTGTTTTTAATTCAACCTTAATATTTAAATTTCAGATCGATATGTAGCTTTAAATAAAAATAACTAAATATAAAAATGCTATGCGGAAGAAAGCCTAGTGTCAAGGCATTCAGTTCTCCACTTTCCGCCCGAAACCGAGACATACGCGGAAGTCAGGGTCGCACTTTGTCCGAGGTACCCGAGCTGAGTAATAAATATATTTTAAAGATAATTATTTCCCCGAGTGACAATTGAACCCCACACCTAGTCGCGTACGCAATCAGGTGCTGTCAGACTGCGCCACGACGGTCTTCATGATATATAATGATATAATTAACATATAAAATACACAAGATTTGTTGCAGATACAGTTGAACTCACATTGCCTAGCTTAGTCTAACTAGACATAAGAAATGAAAGTGGTTAGTAATATTACTTTATCTACAAAAGTCATATTTAGAAAACGTATAAAAACCGTTCATATATTGAAAACCGTTCAAGCGCGCTGTCAAGAGGTGCGGGTTCAAATCCCGCTGCATTCAAATTTTTATATGATTTCTAAATATGTATTTTATAATTTCCTAAGTGTGCGAATAACACTTTAAAAAATGTTAAAAAGAAATATTACTGTATCTGTTCTAGAGTCACTTTTAAATAAATATGTTCAGCCTGGTCGTTTTAATACAAAACAAAAAATACTATTTAATAATAATGTGTTAATAAAATTGAAATTTCTCGCTTATTCTAAGACTAATTTGTTAGTAGGTACAAAGTTAATAATTTAAATTGCAATTGATTGTGAGTTTGGAAGCAGGATTCAGAAATTGGAAGCAAAGTCATCTAAGACTATTTAAACAAACATATTATAAACATATTATTCAATTCAACAATATTATGAATTTGGGCAAAGTTACTGAGAACGCGGGCAGGCGAAAAAAAGTAATAGCCATTAGTCTGCGGGTCGCTAGTACTTTAATACAAAAAGAGGAATTCAAACCCACACCTACTGCGCAATTCATAAATAAGCCATTAAGGCAGTTATATACAACGATTTTATATTTATTAAAAACACTTTAACTAAATTAGGTCACCACTCAATACAACCTTCGCTTATGCAAACGAATGAAGCTGTTATGGCGAAACTAACTTCCAAGGTTTATTTATTTCCGTGTTTGAGATATATCGATATCGAACTTTGGACGATTTTTTGTAATCTTCATATATGTTCCAAAGCTACTTTGTTATTCTTTCTGTTCTAAATGGAAAAAAGGGGTACGACTCAAAATTATTGTTTGAAGCAAAACTAGATAAATATTTATATATGTATATATATATAAAATATATATATATATATATATATATATATATATATATATATATATATATATATTTACTTCTAATACATTTCTTTTTATTATATCGCACTTTTACAAAGTTATCACAAAGTAAAAAAACATATTTCTAGAAAAATTTAAACGCAGCGTGATTCGAACCCGCGACTATTAGAAACCGTCCAAGCGGTCTGACCGCTAAGCCATGCGTTCTACATGCAGCAGCGTCGAAATTCTTATCGCTTATTACAACTTATTTTTGTTGTTTACGTCTCTGTAGAGAGATCTAAAAAATTTTATATGTTTTCAATTTTCTAAGTGTTAATCACTTAAAAAAAAGCCATAAATTATCACAAAATATTTAAATTATCAAAATTATTAAATAATATTAATTTACTCTTATAACACGCTAAATGAACCTACAAACATCTCGGATAATTAAATCAAATTCAGTACTACATTGGAGTCAACGTCACGTTTTTTTCTCGCAAAGCAGCGTAGTTAGTTAGTGAGAAGCTAGTGTCAAGACACTTCGAGCCATTGCGTGTTGAGTGGTAAAAAGAAACCCCGTGTTTTGGCGCAGTGACCAGATCGGAGAAATGAAAATAATTTAATTATAACAGTTCCTCCGAGTGGGAATCGAACCCACAACCAATCGAGTTCACAGTCACTGCGCCACAATGGCCTCAATAATAACAGAAATAAATTTAAAATTAGATTTGTATTAATAATTGTAAAATAGAACGTCATAATTTATTTCGCATGTTTAAATTTAATAGTCTTGTTCCGCCAAAGAATGTCGAAATTTTGATCAAAAGACGGAAGGCCGTTACCGCATTTTACATGTAAAGTGTAAAAGATCATAGATAACCTAGTGTCTAGACACTCAGTTCTCAATTTTCTACCCAAAATGAACATGCGTGTTGAATAGCGGAAGTCAACTAACCTAACCTAATCTTAGGTATTAAAATATTTTAAATATTATATTAGCGCGAGTGAGAATCGAACCCACAACCAATTGCGTTTATAGCAAGAAGCTGTTCCACTACGCTTCAAAGGCCACCACAACTCGACTATTATTTAATATTTGAAAATATTAATTGTATGTTTGAGAATATTATACTAAAAATCGTCAAATAAAAAGCTTTTAGCCAATTAAGCTTTGAAACTTTCCCACGATTATAACTTTAAGTTAGCATCTCAATAGGAAACGTTCAGAAAGACTTAAGCCGCAAATAAATGTAAAAAGTACAAATTTGTTTTTTAATTATTTGTTATTATAACGGTATTGACAGACGGAGAAAACTACGGACGTTCTCAATTCGACAAGTATATATTTTTAATTCGAGACCACGTATAACTTTATACAGGATAGGTTTTGATAATTCTTTTTTTAATAGATAAGGTATACTCCAAAGATGGTTCCATAAAAGATTGGGGTAGCTAGAGGTAGAACCCATGGCGGTCAGAGCCCTTGAACGGTTTTCAAGAGGCGCGGGTTCAAATCCCGCTGCGTTCAAATTTTTATACGTTTTCTAAATATTTATACCAATACCTCTATGGAGTCTACAAAGCGCTTTATTTATTTAAGGTATACATTCTTATCGAGCTACGTCGAAACACTTATTGCAAGTTATTTTTGATATACTTATTTTTCCAGTACATTTTAAAATAACATTTAATGAACACCACACATTTTGCAGTGTGTAATAAAAAGATATTCTTTCTCTGTGTTTCTTTATTCCTTATACAGCGATTTGAACCTACTAGCATCGCTTTCAACCAGATAAGTCCCAACTGCGCTACGAAGGTGACATAAAGCTACGAAATATTGTCAACTGTTTTAATTTAAGTCACGTCAATCAACTATTACAGACCGGATCTACAGACGGACAAGATTTATAAGTACTTTGTATAGTATCATTAGGGCACAGATAAAATAAATTTTGGTATACGACATAATATTAAAATAAGGCTGAATGTTAGTTTATAAGTTATATATTTTATAACTCAATAATAACTGAAAGAGTGTCAATTACTTACTCCTCGAGCGGATAAGTTAGCTAATATACGTAGCTAATAACCCATACCAATATTATAGATGCGAACGTAACTCTGTCTGTCTGTATGTGACGCCATCGCGGCCATACCGCTGAACTGGCTGAAATTTTATATCTTGGGATGAACAAAGGCTACTTTTTTCTCACATTAATTTATAGTTCGTCCTTAAAATTCATTATTATACGAAGACGAGAGCACGAGGTTGGCTGAGGTTTAGATTTGCCTGATACATTCAAATTTATCGACTTGGTAAACAAGTAAAATAAAAATTCATGCCTACGGGGAAGTATGAAATTGGACTTAGTATAAAAGAAGTCCATAAAGCCAATATTTTTTAATAATATTGCATTGGAAATACATTAAATTAAGAAACAAATATTACACGTCCTGATACGTGTACGTTGCAATACAAAATGACACACACTTTACTCAGGGAAAGCGTATTTTACACGCCAATGGGTCTACTGTTATCTTTTATGGCTCTCCGTTCTCCACGATATTTCTTAATGGGTGAAAAGGCTAAAGAAGGAGCTTAAAAATAAATTCATTACCCCTTGCATTTTCCTAAAAATCAAACCGACAACCATCATTGGCTCAGGTTGTCGGTTAGATTTCTAGGGGAACTTTGTAAAGTTAGTAAAGTTAGTAAGTAAATAAGAGGCCTGTAGGCCTCTTATTAAAAATTATATATTCTTTATTCAAATATTATAACTTATATTGTGTTCTAGTGACCCGCTCGCGGCTTCGCCTGCTTAAACTACATGACAAAACTATTTCGGTTTTTTGCCTACCCGCGTTCTCTCTTAAATCACAAACTTTGCTTAAATTTATAATTTAAATGCTTGTAACTTTTTTGTTTATGCATCGATCGAAATAAAATAAACATTAAATGTTAAGGCTAGCTTACCACAATAATATAATTAAAATTGCACGAAAACCAGTTTACACGTTTCTGAGATTAGCGTGCACAAACAAACAGACAAACAGAAAAGAAAATTAAAAATCATTGTTTTGGTTGCTATTATATTGATAACAGCCTTATAATATTTTTTTAATGCATCTTCCATGTACAGACAGCGATCAATTAAATATTTATTATATGTATAGATTATGTAGGAATCTGTTCTTAGATATGATGACGTTGAAATTAAAGCAAAGTCAAGGCCAACATTTCAACTCTATCAGCAAGTTTAAAGCAACTTTATAAATATTTTTTTTGTATACAAAAAATCTAATTCAAATTAAATCAGTGAAGCTTAAAATTTTAGCTATTCATTTTAAAAACTACTCGTGCAGATGATTGTTGTAATTTTTTTTTATCCGTTGCATTTGTTGCCTGTGTTCTTTTTTTTAACGCCCTATTCTATTTTTTTATCTATCTATTCATTTTTTTTACATAGCATATTTTCAATAGTAGGCAATTGTGTATTATTTTGTCGAATTTATAGAGTTTTAGTGCAATATAATTTAGTTATGTAAATAATACGGCAATAATTTGAGAAAACTGTTTATTCCATAAGCTCTCGTCAACCAATCATATTTGGTACGGACAGCTGTTTAAACATTTTCTCTACGACCAACATAAGCTTGAAAGCTTATTTAAATAAACAAACGAATAAGCTTAATACTATTTTCTCATTTACCTGGTCTTCCTGCCAAGAACATCAGTTCCATGGTAAGAAAATGGTGTATTGTCACCGGATCCGGAAAAGAGAGCGAGTTTTCAAACAAATTAGACACTAAGAATAGGGTTCAAATTGCGTTTTAAGAACAAGGATTTTTTTTACATTTAGCTATATACAGGTGAAGTAATGTAAAGTCAATATACCGCTTATAGAAATATTTAAATGTTTTTAATTATAAAAAAATAGCTTTATAAGGTGAAATCATTTTTAGAAAATGTATAAAAATTTTAAAGTAGCGGGATTCGACCCCGCTCTTGTTTCTCATGTGCTTTGACCGCTTGTATCCTTGTACTTATTTTTGTTATGAAACTATATTTTTTAACCGTATTAATCGCGTTTATTTTTGATATTCGAAAATACCATAAATATTTTCGAATACCAAAAATATACGCGACAAATGCGGTTAAAAAAAATTACATTTCAAAATTTGTAAAAATCTCGAAAACAATAAAAATCTCATTTTTGTTAGCATTTTTGTATGTAAATTTATATAAATTTTCTAATTATGTTTCTTATATCGTAAGTGTGAAAACAATGTGGTACTAATTCGAGTCCTGTTAGGTTTAAAACTTTATACACTTTTTAAATATATATTTCCATTCCATTATATATTTCTTAACATGTACAAATTTATTTCGAATTTATGTCGTCGACAGAATTTATTTGCCAGTGGGACAAGCTATTTTTATATCTGATACGTAATTTTTGAACTAAACTATTTTAGCATACTATTAGACGACTAGATAATTTAATGACAACTATAAGTAATTAGCGTATAAGAATTTCATCGTAGCTGGATGTAGAACGCATGGCTTAGCGTTCAGAGCGCTTGAACGGTTTTCAAGAGGCGCAGGTTCGAATTCCGCTGCGTTCAAATTTTTATACGTTTTCTAAATATGTCTTTTTTAAATATGTCTTTTAGGTTAAGCAAGTTAAAACTTTATAAGGTATCAATAATTTTATATAAGAAACACGTGCTAGAAGCTATATTTAATTGTAATCAATTAAAACCGTATTGAATAATTCTTTAAGTAATTAGTTATATTAAATACAATAAGGAAATATAAAATTTTATTGCAGAATATTAATCTTGGCCTTTGTAAGACGACTAATTAAAAAAACACGTTTTAATATTGTGTATGTGGTTTAGTTAAATACATTTAACTTAAAAAAATACATATTTAAAAAGTAGTGGAATTTGAACCCGCTCCTCTTAAAAAAGTGTTTAAGTTTTTTTTCAAATTCCTAAGTGTGTAAATAACACTTAATAATAGTTAAGGCTTATACTTATACTTAGGCTGTGAGTTCGAATCAATCAAGGATTTTTATTACAAAGTTTGTATCAAAAGAAATGTTCGTTTAGTTAGTTACTAAAGCTATTAAAAAGTAAAATACGTATTTAGAAAACGTATAAAAATTTGGAACGCACCGGGATTTGAACCCGCGCCTCTTGAAAACCGTTTCAAACGATATTAAAATGTATATTAACATTTTTAATTTTAATATCGATCTCAAAATAAATCTAAATTTAGTTTTTCTCGTGTAGCAAGGTAGTCACAGCGAAATTAGGGTAAAAGCTCTCCGTTCTCCGCTTTACACCCGTATTTGAAACATTGTGTTGAATGGCGAAATTCAACGCTGGACTTGGTCTTCAGAGTGGAGAAACGTAAAAACCATAAATATATATAATTTTAGAAAATGTATAAAAACCGCATCTGAACGTAGGGCTTAGCAGTCAGAGCGCTTGGACGGTTTCCAAGAGGCACGGATTTGAATACCACTGCGTTAAAATTTTTATACGTTTACTAAAAATATATTTTTCAATTTCCTAAGTGTGTGATTAACACTTAAAAAAGTGTTTAAAAATAAAATCTTAATATAATTATTTTCTTGAATGGGTATCAAACCCACACCCATCGCCTTATCATTTAGACGTTCTACCATTGCGTGTAATAAACTTAAACAATTCACTAGTTCGCCTTAAAAAATATAATAAGATATCAGCTACTAATGCAGTACCCACTGTACTGACAGAACAATGGCCACGCGACAAAATCACAGACATTTGTTAGATAATTCAATATTTAACTTGTCTAAAATAATTTGTTAGTAGAGGTTATTTTGAACAATACATAAATATGGCAATGGATATCAAAACAAATCAAACTAAAATCTTCTTTATTTAAAAAGGATATTTATTACAAGCACTTTCAAATTGTCAATTAATATATTAACATAAAATGTCAGTATTGTCAGTCCTACCGTTAGCTACCACTGGCTCGGGAGGCAGTTCTGATGAGAAGAGCCGGCGAGAAGCTCAACAGCATTTAATTCCACACATTAATGAACAGTGTCAATATTCTTGGACACAATATAAAATGTGTATATAACATATTTTATATTAATTTTAAATATTCAAGTGGCAAGTCTGATATTATATGTGGATTTTTTATTTACATCCGTATACTTTGTAATATATTTTACTTACTCAGTTTTTGAAGGCGATTACGGAGTGAGGCGAGTAATCAGCTTAAGCTTAAGCTAGTAAAAAAACTAGATAAATATTAGATTTTAGACATTTTAGTATCCTATTGTTTGGAGCGTGGAATGTACCAATTTTTTGTAGTATCAAAAGTAGTATCAAACAGAACAATGGCTTTAATAAAGACCAACAATTCAGTCTACGAGTCAGCTAAATAATCTATGCATGTGTCATGGTTGCTATAAGCTCTATTACCGTATAATTTACATCTGGTTATTTGAAGGCTGACCGCCTAATCCGGCCCTGCAAAGTTGCTAATAGTTTGTAACAAGTACATTAATAAACAGGTACAATTTAAATATTCAATATTTTTCTTAGAATAAGCCTTGATATATAGCATTTATAGCAAAAAAATAAATTATTAAATACAATGAGTTATAATATATTCGTATGATGTATTTGTATGAACGTAAAATAAAGCAATATCTGGCATACAGAGAATGTGTGAAGCTGTTTTTCTCTTTTTCTCATTACAAATCTATAGAAAATAAAGGAGAATCTCATAAAACAAAATATAAGTAGCTAAATTTGACTGAGCAAATAGTCTCAAGTCACTAGTGACTTGAGACTATTTAAACGTAACCGAGTCGAATATTTAAACGTAACCGAGTAAACAGAGATCAATTATACTGTAAGGCTTTGTATATAACTATGGTAACCAAACTATCGATTCGCACGCGGCTTTACCTGCGTAAACTACACGGCAATTTAGTTTTTTCACCCGGCCGCGTTCTCACATAAACCACACAGCTTGCTTAAAATTTATAATTTAAATTGTTGTGACTTTTTTATTTATGAACCGATTGAAATAAAATAATATTATAGTAAATAGTCAAAATACAATACTTCAAACTGCATTAAAATCGGTTTAGCTGTTTCTGAGATTAGCATGCACAACCGGACAGACAAACAGATACACAGGCAAACAGAAAAGAAAATCAAATATCCTTCTTTGGGTTTTATATATATATATATATATATATATATGAGGCCATCGGCACAGTGTAGGTAGGATCCCCACTCGGGGAATGATTATATTTAAATTTCATCATTATGTTAATTTCCCCGCTCTAGTTGGCAAAGTACAGCGTTGAGTTCCGCCACTAAACACGCAATGTCTCAAATTAGGGCGAAAAGCAGAAAACGGAGTGTCTTAATACTAGGTTCTCCCTGCCTGCCCTTTGCGGGATAAAGCGTGAAGCTAACTTTATTCTAATTTAACTTTATATACACAAACTAACGTCACTTCTCTTTTTCAGAATAAAAGGGTCAAAATGTTCCACGGAGGCATTTGGAGTAAATTGCAAGACTTCTACAAGTGGTACGTGCTGGGCTTAGTGTCGGTCGGCTACATTCTCGGCGAGTTGGGACACTACCTCATTGGTATGGGACATAATTTTCTGTTTTTTAATCTATGTCCAGTAGAACACAGAGAAAGGCTGGTGATAATGATTCAAATTCGAATTCAAAATATATTTTATTCGAATAAACTTTTGGAAGGCAGTTGTGCTCGGGAAACTCAACAGTTGCTGTTTTCTAATACAAAAGTTACAATTTTATCATTTAATATAGTTATAGCTGACCTGGACCAAACTCGAAATCATATTACTTCCACACATTTTGCAAGTTGAAAGAAAGATACGAAAGGTTCTTAGCCTGTCGTATGTGGACACAGCTTCTTCTTTATCTTGGGTACAGATTGCGGAACCTTAGGAGAAACCAAAGGTTAGGTTACTGAACTAAACTGAACTGTCTCTAGTTGTTCTCATTTTGTTAACGGTGGCTATTTCCATGGATATAGTTAAGAAGCCAAGATAATACACCAGCAACTTTCTTGATAAGGGCACAATTCCGCTAAGGGCATAATTCTATGTCTATTCTTGATAGCATACTCTCCAACATTAATACATATTGTACTAATTAGAACTAAGATTTATTAGAACACATAGAAAAAGTAAAAGTTTATTAAAAGTTTATTAAAGGCCGGCAAAATTCCTGTAACTCTTCCAGGGTTACATCACTTACCATCAGGTGACCCGAACGCTCGTTTGCCTTGCCTATTGAATAAAAAATAAAAAAAAGCTTTCATCAATCATTATATTTGCATAAGTTTTAAGAAAGTAATATTTGAACACCACAAATAAATATTGTATATTCATACTTATATAAGGATACAAATGTGAGGCAATAGTAGCGGAATGCAGGCGAGCGTCTGACTTAAGGCACAATTGGTCGTAGATTTGATTCTTACTCGTGAGATTTATGTTTATTTCTTTATTAATAAACACAAAGTACCACCATTGAATACGCAATACCTCGATTTCGGGACTCTATGACGAACCTGCTATGCAAGAAAGGGCATGAAGCAGATTTTTATTATATTTTTAATTTCTTTTTCAATTATAATGTGTTTCCAGTATATTTTTATAGATTGAGTATATAAGAAGGTTCTAACCCAGTTTCTAATAAAACGAATCTCCACACCACTTTCGTTAAACATACCAAAAAAGGGCAAAAGCTTGAATAATAAATATAATAAAACGGAAAGGGGTCTCGATATTTTATTTGCATATCTACATATTTATGAAGAAAACTTATATATTCGATATGTAAGTTTTCTTTAGACTGTTAGAAGCTACTTTATATTTATGCTATTTTTAATATAAAACATTTTTAACTTATATATAAAAAAACATTTATAACAAACTAAAAAAAATATTAGAAAACGTATATTAAATTAAACGTAACGGCACTCGAACCTGCTTTTCCGCCTTTTGTAATCTGTCTAACCGGTCTGAACGCTAAGCCTATACGTCTAATATCCAGGTACATCGAAATTATTAAACACTTGATAAAACTTATTTCTGTCGTTAGCATCTCTATAGAGAGATTTTTTACATATTTCTGCTACCTATTGCTAAGAACAATCAGTCATAACACTTTAAGAATATTATAAGAAATATATATAAATATATATTTTTGCCACAAATAAAAGTACCGAAAAAGTCCAATTTAAACCCGCAAGGACCTTCATAAAGCAAATCCTTGGTTTCGCAAATCTAACCTCGACCTAGTAAACTAGCAGAGGGTCGAATGCCATCGCGTAATGCGATTTAACTTCGTGACCAGCATGGTAAGCCCATGTCAGCTTAGATAAGCTTTTCAGTAGTTTAGATAATATTATTTTTAGTGTATTTTTAACATTTTTATATATTTTAAAGTGTTATTCGCACACTTAGGAAATTTAAAAAGAAATATTTAGAAAACATATAAAAATTTAAACGAAGCGGGAATGCGGAGTGGAATCCTGCTGCGTTTAAATTTTTATACGTTTTCTAAATGTCTTTTTTTTTCTTTATTTAGAGTATTTTATATTATAGATTGTTAAATACCGTTTAAAATCAATGAAACTGAATATAAATCAAGATTTTAACACATTCATAATAAAATATGTAATATTTTCGATCCGGCTATCCTTTATAGTCGAAGGGTTGTAGGTTCGATTTATTTATCATTTCATTTATTTTAATAGCATTTTTAATTACTTTATAATGTTTTTTGCTTATATCTTAAATATTATTTAATTTTTAACATTACATTAGTGATAGATTGTTAAATACCGTTTAAAATTTAAACAATGAAATTATTTTTTGAGCAAAAGTATCCCGCGCGTTAAGTATAGATTTTAATACATATATGCTAAGGAAAGGTAATATTTTCGATCCAACTATCCTTTATAATCGAAGGGTTATAGGTTCGAATTAGTAGTTTTCTTTAATTAATAATAACACTCTAGATTACTTTATAATGTTGATATAAAACCATGCTTTTTTCTAACACCTCAAAAACAACAGAAGTAATAAAATTATAAACAATGCTATGTAGTAAACCAAAAAATTGTATTTATTTAACATCGACTATTTTTAATTATTTAATTATACGTTAATTTGACGATGTATTGGTTTTTGGTGATCCAATAAAAAGACTTCCGCATATGACGTCTTCGAATAAAAGCAAAGGCGTATGTTGTATATATGATTAGTGTCATATGAATTCACAATATGATTTATAGTTTCAACAAAATAATATTAAAAAAAAAAAAAAAAAAGGTGACGAAATATATATTATACTGTAGTAGTTAGATATATCCGGTTTGATTCGCGTTGTAAGTATTTATGCCGAATTGTCATAAGATTATGTTAAGACTAGCGACCCGCTCGCGGCTTCGCCTGCGTCAGCTATATGACTAAATTATTTTGCTATTTCACCCGCGTTCTCACTTATATCACAAGCTGCTTAAATTTATAATTTAAATGGTTGTAACTTTTTCGTTTATGAACCGATTGGAATGAAATAAACATTTATATAGGTTAACCCGTTTTTGAGATTAGCGTACACAAACAGACAAAAAACCGAAGAGAAAATTGAAATCATTATTTTGGTGAATTTTATTTTTCTTGTATCTTCCATGTACAGACTGCGATTAGTTACATTCTTATTATATGTATATATAGACGACAAAATGCCATTAGTCTTCTACAGCATATGGCAATGCGCTGTGGGTTAGATATCAGGGATTTAATTCGCATTAAATGCACATTTGTGGAATTGTCTTGAGATAATGTTATTTTTTTTTATATTTATAACTATATCAGAAATACTAAATATATAATTAGTCAGAAAATTTTAGTTTTTAAAAATTTTACTAAACGTTTTAAAACCACATTAAACTTAATAATATTTTATTAAAACAAAACATGTATTCTATTGTATAATGGTATAACGAGTATAATTACATGCAGTGTGATTTGTCATTTTTTGATAAGCCTGATAATGGAATTATAAAATTTTCTATCTATACTAATCCAAAACTAATATTCTAAAATCGATAGCCGGAGGTTAGCTATATATTATATAACACAAAAGACATCTTTACACCCATCTAATTCATACTAAAGACGACGCTCACCACAAGACCTCACTCAGCTCAGCACCAAATTTAATTATGAAACTTACCACTCATTACATTAAACGTTTATGGGTATATAAAATGTTTTAATTAAAAGCTAACAGTAATAAATTTTAGATAAGAATTGATAATTTTGACGAAATATTTATGTCAGATGGTCACGTGCTACGTCCGAAGGTCAAAATCCGGTCATAAAACTGAAGGTCGGTATGTCAAAATTTAAATATATACATATATATGTATATTTGTTATAAAACTTTTAATTAAACTGTGATTTATTGCTGTAAATAATGAATAAAACTAAAATCTAACGTTATTTTAACACGGTGTATTACAGTTTATGTTAAAATTTTCAAAGTGCTATTCACACAGTATATGAAAATTATTATCTAGGAAACATATAAAATATTTGAGGTAGCGGGACTCGAACCCGCTCCGCTAGGAAACCGTCGAAGCACTCTTGCCATCATGCCATGCGTTCACGTTTGAATCGTCGGAAGCACGGAAGGCAGTTCTGCTGAGTAGAGCTGAAAAGAAAAGAGAAACGGAACAGTTGCGCTTTTGAAATATAAATGTTACAATTTTACTATTTAATACAGTGGTACGTGTACCAAACTCAAATCTTATTGGTTTCACATTTTTCATATTTTTATCTTTTAAATATTCTCCCACAAAGCAATAAGCTTTACACCTTAATATAGTTTTTATAGTGGCTTTAAAACTGTAGGACTTTTTAAATCTCTGAAACCGCAATTTATTTACCAAAATCTCTAGTTGTTAATCAGCTACAAATAAATCACTAAGGGTGTTAAAGAAACAGTAATAGAACAGTCATAGATTGATCATATAATTTTTAATTTTTTTATTTTGTCTGTTTGTTTGCACATCTTCGTAGTTACTGGATGGATTTGAATGAAACCTTCTTTGTTGTATAGCTTTTAACCCTGCTAAGGGCATAATTGATTTCGAAGAGTCAAACACCTGCAATAGAACTGTAATAAACTATAATGATGAAAAGCTGCCCTAACAAAATTTACTTAGCGTGAAGTAACTAAATGCTCGCTAACAAAAGGTATTCAACCTTTTATATATAAGATAGGATAGTATAGGCTTTTTCCATTGAAATGCTGCATTAGTAAAAGATGTATAGTATGATGGGGAGATTTCGTTCGCAATTCCATGAATTTTGTGGCTACCGAGGCCCATCGGAACAGCGTCTGACTTTAAGCGGTATGGTGTTGGGTTTTTCTTTTGGGTGAGACAAAAATGGACGTTGAGTTTCAGCATTCAATAAACAACGTCTCGAATTCGGTTGAAAAGTGAGACGGAGAGCCGGGAGAAAAATGCGTGAAGCTGATAAAAAAATTACAATCGTCTGGAATGTCTTATGGAGAAATGTTAGAGACAAGAAAGTAAACACCTTAGAGGAAGTTATTATAGTTTTAGGTCCAAATTTCAATGTAAGCTAGTTATAAATGGAAGCATTATGCCATAAAGGCACGAAGTCTACGCAATCGAAGTTGCGGGCATCAACTAGTATATATTAATTAATTAATAAAAATATTTTCCTAACTTAAAATTTAACTTACAACTACCGAGCACCTTTAGAGCCTTCAACTGCGTCACAATGGCAAATTATTTTTTATACAATATATACATATTTTCATACTTATCTCTCATCATTATATAAACTGTAGTTTAAAAACCTAGTCTTCAAGCGTTTACGAGAAATAGTGTCATGAATGATAATTACGAGATAAAATGAAACTAGACTATGTTAGAAACGACTTGTTTGTGTGGAAAAGTTTTAATTTATATTACATAGTGTGTATATATATATATATATATTCATATAGTATATTATATATTATTTAAAACGAACCCTGCTGACAAGTAAAATACGCGTTGCCATAACAACGTGTCACTTTACAACACAAGTGTATGTCAAGCACATGGTAACGTGAGTAATAATTATTTTAATGTACTTGTAACGGATTATAGATTATTATAAGATATATAAGCTTTCTGCATTCTTTATTCATATAGACATCTAGCAACCGGCTCGCGACTTCGCCTGCGTAAACTACACTATTATAACTAAGTGTTTCGTTTTGTCGCCCGCCCGTGATCTCACTCTTAGCTTAAATTTATAATTTTTTTGTTTATGAACCGATTGAAATTAAATAATTACTAAATGTAAAGGCAAGTTTAATAAAATACAAAAGTCTAAAATAACTGCGCTAAAGTCGGATAAGCCGTTTCTGAGATTAGCGTGCACAAACGCACATACAAACAGATATACAGGAAAGAACATTATAAATCATTGTTTTGGTTTCCATTACATTGATAAATGCCCCGACAATATTTTTTCCCATATACCTTCCATGTACAGACAGCGAACTATTTAATTTTTTACTATATATATATAAATAACTGTGACAAATTTTAAAATCCTTTATCAACATATTTTTCGTACAAACGAGTCCAAAGCTTTTTTTTTATACTTTCATATAAATTATTTCTTACCAAAACACACTGTAAATACAACGACGTAAGTTCTAAATTAACTTGTAAGGAGTGTTGTTTACAAATTATCTATATATATCTATGCATTTAAAATCTATTATCCAATTGGAAAAAATTGAATACATACATGTGTTTCCATTACGTTTTCAATTTTTTTCCTGAGACAGAGTACATGTTGAATAGCGAAACTCAACGCCGCGCTTTATCTTACTAGAGCAGGGAAATTGAAACACAATCAATTTATGTCTATTCACTTTCCAGGGACTACTTCAAAAGTAACGGCTGAGGAATTGCATTATGGTGACAAGTCGTGTATGCTGAACGCGACTCATCTAAGCCTCAGCCAACTACCGGTGGTTTGTGAGAAGGTCAATTCCAGTGATATGTAAGTATTGAAAATATATATACCAATCCATACTAATATCATAAATGCGAAAGTAACTCTGTCTGTCTGTGATGTCATAACGCCTAAACTGCTGGACCAATTGTGATGAAATTTTATATAGAGGTATTTAAGGGTCTTAGGATGAACACAGACTTTTCTTTTCGTACAAAATGGCCGCCGAAAGTACTAAGCCGTTATACGTTAGGTTCACGCGGGATGCCGCTAGCGGTTAGAGTATATTATAATATAAAAAAACAATGAACAAAACTAAGCACGGATTTGTGAACATGAGAAAATTTAAGAAATGGGTATCAATTTATATTTTGGTAACATTTTTTAAAGTGTTATTCCCACACTAAGGAAATTAAAAAGGACATATTTAGAAAATAAATAAAAATTTGAACCCGCGCCTCTTGATAACCGTTGAAGCGCTCTGACCGCTAAGCTATGCGTTCTACATCCAGCTACATTGAAATTCTTATTCGCTTATTACAACTTATATTTGTTGTTAGCATCTCTGTAGAGAGATTTTTACAAATTTCTGCTACCCAAAGATTATTCTACGAACAATCGTCTGGCAAGAGAGAATGCTATTTATTAAATATATATTTTGTTAACATTTTTTAAAGTGTTATTCCCACACTAAGGAAATTGAAAAAGATATATTTAGAAATAGGGTATCAATTTAATGCTAGTTACTATATAAGCATAGTCTTGCAAGGCTTATAGCTTTACTCTCTGAACGTCTTCCGCGCATAATTCGGCATATGAAAAAGAAACTGAAACTTGCTGGTATTCTAATACATACAATGAATATATAAGTTAATCACTAAATATATATTTAAGACTCATAGCCAAAAACATTATTAAACTAATGAATGAAACAAAAACTTAATGCTCTTTTTTCTTAAAATAAATTGCGGATGGAAGAAGTAGTAAGAAGTGTGGAGATGAGGTGTTCAAATTTAAGGAAAAGTGCAGAAAGTAAATATTTTTTTAAATATAATTATTTAAAAAAATATTTACTTTTATTTATTAGAAATATTTATGTATTAGAAATACGTTTATTTATTAGAAATACGTTAAACTTTTAAGATAAATATTACACACAATACTGTGTGTTTCACATACACTTCTTATTAAATGACAGACACTTTCTAACAAATCAACGTGTTTACTGTACCCCTTTTTACCCTTAACTATTGTAAATTTTATCTTGCTTTACCTTGAAGAAGGTTTGATATTCTAATACAAAACTAATTTAATGACGTCATTCTATTATATAAATAACACTAATCGATTGTATCATCAATGAATCATATACTTAAATAGTAATATAACATACATTCTAAAAAGTATTTAGAAGTATATTATTTTTTTAACGCAAATCCTACTGATTTGAAGCCGCGACTTTTGAAAACGTCTAAGTGAAGTGCTGTAGACAATTAAGCTATACGTTCTTATCGAGCAACGTCAAGGTTATCATATGCTTGCTTACAACTTGTTGTAAGCATTTCTGTAAAACTAAATTACTTAAGACTTAAAATATTCAATCAATTATATACATATAAATATGGATTTATGTCTTCAAATTAAACGATGAAAATGGTTACAAATTATATCACTTTTGTCAACACCTACATACATCATGTGCTAATGTTTTTTGCCAATCTATAATAATAACAAAAAAAAGGAAATTATCTTTATCTGTCATTCTAGTAATAAATATGTAATAGTTTTACTGGAAATTAAAACAAAAACATTCCAAATTGCCAATTTACAAGAATTTTGTGTCGTTATTTTTTATTAAGTTACTCTATAAAATTATATAATCTGTCGGTTAGTCTATAAAACTATATTATACATATAATATTTCAAGTACATTCGTTCGTTTTATTTAAATTGCGGTTCGCAGTTTCAAAAAACCAGTCATTGTACTTCCTGATTATAAAAATGAATGACTTAATAGTAGTACTGTACTACAGCTTTGCCTGTATTAAAAGTACATAAGTAAGTTAGTATGTACACTGTCTTAGGAATTACTGACTCATAGAAGATAACTAACAGTGGCGAAGTACCCGCTTACTAATAAATATATAAGATAATTTTATTCTGTAGTGATTTAAGACGACAGTCAATGAAACACTATTCGATCTCTCTGTGAAGAATTGATTTATTTTTACATTTTTTACATTGTTAGCCTTATTAATATGTATAAAACTAGACATATAACTTTACCTATAAAAAAAAGAAATGACATTTAATTAAGTCATTTATTATTATTATTGCAATGTCGATTCCTAAATCACAATAGTGGTGCTTAGCGTTAGATTTTTCAAACAAATTAGTTTTTATTTGACAGTTGGCAACCACAGATTACCAAAAGATGTATAAGTTTATAATATTTTTCTTTACAGATATAATTATTTAATAATGTAATAAAACAACTACAAAAATCTATTTTAATAGATACAAGACAATTTCAACGTAAAATAAAATAATTTTTTTATATGATCCCAATATAGCTGAGTTATAAGGGACTAGTGTCAAAATACTCCATTTTCCGCTTTCCGCTCGAATTTGAGATATTCTGTATTGAGTGGCGGAACTCAATGCTCCGCTTGGTCTTAGGTAGCCCAGCATGAGATCTATACATATAATAAGTTGTAACTTATCGCTGTCTTTACATAGGAGATATATGAAAAAATATATTATTGGGGGCATTTATCCATGTAATACTAATAATAGTAGTAATCAATGTAAGCCAAACAATGATTTTGTATTTTGTTTTCTGTTTGTCTGTTTGTTTGTGCGTTTGTGCAGGCTCATCTCATAAATTGGTTAACTGATTTAAATATCTGATTTTAATTTCTTTGTAATCAGTTCATAAATAAAAAAAATAGTTTATTTAAATTATAAATTTAAGCAAAACTTGCGATTTAAATGAGAACGCGGGCGGGCGAATAAACAAAATAGTTTAGTCGTGTAGCTTACGCTGGCGAAGCCGTGAAAGGTGGAATGCTGAGAACGGAGTGTCAGTGTCAGTAGGTCCTTTTTGCCGAAAGAGAAAAGCGTAAAGCTGAAAGTCAAGTGCTCGCAGGGACACAGTACCTTCTTCCCTCACCCCACGGTGTCGCTGTAAAGACCAACTGGGTCAACAGCATTTGTTTAAAAAAAAAAGACAAAAAAAAATACAATCTCATTTACAGTCAAAGAAGTTCCACTGCACCACTGAATTTTTTTTCCCGGTGCCGCAAAAAGAACTAATTCGCTACGCTCGTGATGTAATTACAGTAATGATAATAATATATGTAGGGAATATAATTTTGTTTGTGTATTCAGTGAATCTTCTTTGACACAAATCGTCAGACCCTTATAGTACTCAAATTTACAGGTTTTTTAAGTAAATTTAAAAACAAAAATGTAGAAAATATGATAATGGGATACTTTCATACGTAGTTTCCACTATTTTGTATAACTTATTTAATTAAATTAATGTAATTAGTTATGGGACAGCGTCTTACTGATAAAATGATTGGTCGTAGATTCGATTTCCACTCAAAGAAATTCTGCGCTCTTATGTACAATGTTACATTAAATGAAATATAATTTGGAGGCCATGGCACAGTGGGATATCGTCTGACTATAATCGCGATTAGTTGTCGCTTCAAATTCCGTTTAGGGGAATGATTATATATAAATTGTATTCATTTCTCTGTGAAAAGGCAAAGCGCGGCGTCGAGTTTCGCCACTCAACACGCAATGTTTCGATTTTATCCCGAAAGTGGAGAATTGAGACTTTAAGACACCCTGCTATGCGGAAAAATGTGTGAAGCTATAAAAAATTATGTTTTTCAAGACCAATTTTTTCATGTGTATAAATAGAATTTAGTGACAAGTATTTCTATTCTCCGCTTTCAGTTTCAGAAAAACCGGTTATAAGACCAATATTCTTTAAGCGTTAAAAATTGAATTTCATTGATTGGTTTAATCATTACTGTTTGTGCTAGCATACCAAGAAGCCGATCAAGGTCATATGACGTTCATAAAATGAGCTTGGTCATACGTCGAAATGAATCAAAGTGAACTTGACCATGAAATTAAATCATTCGAGGTTGTAATTAAACTAATAATCTTTTGGTTCCTTATATATGACCGTCAAAATATATGAAGTGTTAAAGTTATACCTACCAATATAGAGGTGGTGGTATACTGGTGACTGAGAGACGCACAGCCTAAAATTACTGGAAGCAAAAGACTAACTAACTGGGTTAGGCACGTATGTCGAAAAACCGATGGCCGTTGGAGCAGACGAGTGCTTCACTGGAGACCGTGGATCGGCAAGCGTAGCTTGGTGCCAGCCACCAGCTCGAAGGACCTGAAGCTTGCCGGGTTTGGCTGGTCGCGGAAGGCAGAGGCGCACCCTGGGGAAGGCCTACAGTTTAGATCAAAAGGCTGAATAGATTGATTGATTGAGAAAACTAAAACTTGATGTACTTTCCTGTGGTATAGGCATCGATCGAAATTACGATAGTATAGTAATGTCATAAAGTCCTCAAAGTTGTGACCGTTGTTGCATTGTATGGCATGTGGAAGAAAGAAAATGAAACATTGAATTAGTACTCGATAAATAAATATTTATTTAAACTTTCAACCGAATCCAAAAACCTTAGTTGAATATGCTGCAACTTTTGAATCTGTTCAACTAAAAGTGGTCTGTATAAAGTTAAAACTAAAAAAATCCAGTAACGGCACATCACACTAATCCGAAACGGATTTTGTTTAAATTCATATAACTTATTTTTAATACACCGTAAGGTGTATTAGAAATTACATATTTTATCATTTTTAATGAGGATAGATTTAGGATATGAAAGACATTATTGAGAACGTAAAAAACCCGCAACCCCCGTAACCCTTAGGGAATCCTCGATGCTCGGCCTCTTGGAGACCGTCTACCGTACCGTTCTGACAGCTAAATAGTATTCTCTCATACTTAATAAATAGCATCTCTGTCGCCAAAATATTGTTTCGTAGAAATAATCTTTGTGTAACAGGAATATGTAAATATCTCGCTACAGATATGCTAACAAAAAAAATAAGTTGTAAGCATATAAGAATTTCGATGTAGCCGGATGTAGAACGTATAGCTTGTCAGTCAGAGCGCTTAGACGGCTTCCAATAAGCGGATTCGAGTCCCGCTACATTCAAATTGTAAAAACTTATCTGACATTACAAATGTAAGATATTCTAGAAATAATCACAAGTTAATTATGTACAAATTTTTTGCACGAAGTCCATGTCCAATATTTTAATTTCACGCAACACGGGTTACTTGGTCGTATATTTTCCCCCCTTTAAAGACATTTCATAGTGGATTGTGTAATAACTCCAGGTTAAATCATTTTTTTCAAGCAAAGTACCTATTTCGAATAGAAATTCAATCCCATTTAGTTCTTCTGACTGTAAACTTAATTGGTTGATAGATACGATCCATATTTTTAGGTAAGTAGTATATTTATACTACTTTCATTTTCCCCGCTATAGTAAAAGAATGCGGCGTTCAGGTCCACCACTTTACATGAAATGTCTTGAATTCGGGCGGAAAGTGGAAAACGGAATCCCTCGACACTAGATTCTCTCTGTGTACCTTGTTATGTATGAAAAAAGCTCGCTTATTTATAGGAACTAATGCTCTAAAATCAATAGCAACTAATTCTATATGATTTTTACTCTCTACAGAGATGCTAAACGAAAATAAGTTTGTAATAAGCGTATAATAATTTCATGCTAATAATGTATAATAATAAGCTGGATGCATGGCTTAGCGGTCAGAGCGCTTGGACGGTTGCCAAAAGGCGCGGATTCTAATTCCGCTTCGTTCAAATTTTTATGCGTTTTCTATAAAAAAAAGTATTCGATTAACACTTTAAAATAACTAATTCTCTATTCAAGTATGTTATAGTTGTAAAAAATATCAATTTAGTTCTTGTGTTACTTTTTGTTATCGTCTACAATATCGCGTGCTTTGTTGTTCGATGTAATATTCACTTGTAACTAAGCTATATATAGATATAATATAAACCATTTATACTTATACATAAATATATTTTTTTATTTTATGGAAAATATTTTTTTTGCAGCTTTTTCTGTATCGCGCTTTATCCCTCATAGCAGAGTAGGCAGTGAGAACCTAAATGTCAAGAAGCTCCGTTCTCAACTCAAGTTCCAGATTAACTTATTAACTCATTGGCGTAACTCAATGCTGCCCTTCTTCTTGTTCCAGAGCAAAGAATTGAAAATAATTAAATTATAATTATCCCTCCGCGTGGGGTTCGAATCCACAACCATGAGCTTTATACGCCCAGCAGTAACGTTACTATGCGTTATTTGTCAGTCGGTGTGAAACGGTTTTTGGATAGGTATTTTGATAACATGCTATGCGTTTTAGGTTGAAAAGCCCTGCTCCGTGCTTTGTCCAGACAAGACAAACATTAAAAAACAATTTACAACAATACAAGTCAATTATTTACTTAATAAATCTAATTATACATAATAACACTTGCAGAAGTTGGAAATTTAAGCAAAGTTTGTGATTTAAGTATTATATAGTTATCATATAATTTACGCAGGCGAAGCCGCGAGCGGGTCGCTAGTATATAATATATTGTCAATTTTACATTCTACGCATATTATTTGACCTTGTAGCTGTCGTTAGGCCTATGTGGGTTTCCTTTCCATGTTTCATACAATTTTTTTTTGTATTAGTCATAAAATTTAATTAATTCAAATATTCTTATATATAATAAGCACAGTACAGGCACTCATTGCTCAGTGTTTTTTACGTATGTACAAGCCTTCATCAATCAGTTATAAATAGTTTACTATGTAATAAAACTAAACGGATTATTTATATTATCGCCTAGAGCGAGCCTAGATTTTTAATAGAACGTCCTGGTTTAATGCGAATAATAATCACTCAGATGTAAAGCAGAGGAAGGAGTGTTTCGACATTACATCCTCTTTGAATCTGCAAAATAGCTTGTAGTGCAAGAAAAAATGTGAAGCTATAATAAAAACGATGTGCATATACACACTAGTGTTGTAACTATTACAATTTAGACACATTGTTTGTTGAATAGTGGAAGCTTTTAAAGCTTTTTTTATAGAAAACAATTGAAAGGAATATACGAAATTATTTCCTTATTACTTACCCTATATGTAAGGTATCTGAAGGTAAAAAATATAGGCCTATATATGGTTCATACAAATAAGTAAATAAAATTCCAAAAAAAAAAGCACTGTTGTTTGCAATCGACGCAAATATTACCCACTGGTTTAATTTAAATCTAGCTTTTAATTCAATTGTTCATATGTCCACATGTTTAATTTTTTTTATATTTTTTTTAATTATTGGCAGCATTGTGGAGTTGGCTGACATGTTTAAAAATGATATCGTATTCCAAATCGGGTTTATTAAACCTGATGCGACCTAGCTCCTCGCCTAGCTCTTTTAGGACAGACAAAACAATTCTTTATACATTACATTTCACAATATATACCTATATAAGCCCACACATTCAGATTGAATAATAATATGATTTAAAAAAGATTTCCTATTCACACAGTACAAGTAGTTGCGGTTAAAAGCGAGCTTTACATAAAATGTTATTTGAAGTGACTTTTCAATACACTTAAGTTTATTTAGTATGTCAGAGGCTCATTTTTATAGAAAAAACTACTTATTCACTAAGCATATTTTTAAGTACAAAAGAGTTTTCGTTCAAATCAATCAAAATATACGTCGCGTAAAATGTTTATCTATACTATAAATTTAAATATATCAAAATAATGTACTCGTAAGTTGTTTTAAGAAACAAATATTGAGGCCATCGTGGCAAAGTGTGACGTCGGACTGCACACACGATGGTTGTGGGTTCGATCCCCACTAGGTAGAATGATTATATTCAAAGTATTGTCAGTTGTGTCAATGTAAGATAATCTTACTTAGAAATTTGCTGTTCGGATCATATGGAAGTTGCGATAGATTAGGACAATACTATATTGAGATAGATTTGAACCTGATGCCCTTACCAAGACGGGCAACAAAAATTAAAGTCGTGCATTTTTTAAACTATTTCTTATAATTTGAAGTAATTAATAATTAAAAATATTATAAAATAATTTATTTTCTTTTTTCCATAGATGCGAGACTCTTATACTCAATGGCACGAGATACTGCGAGTGGGGCTACAATGGCTTGGGGATCGATTACCAAGTGTTGGCCGGACCGGCCTTCATGGCGGTGTTCACCGTTGTAGGCGTCATATTGGGAGTAGCCGCTGATAAGTATGTTAAAGTCAAATATATATAATAGTTTTATAAATAAGAGGCCGAAATTGATATTTACTATTATTGCCTATCGCGTGGATTGTGGGGTCGGTCGATTCAGACGGAAGGAAGAGAACGGAGTGTCATGACACTAAGTTCTAGATCCTAGATCTGTGCGAGACAAAGCATACAGCTAGAGAAAAAAAAAAAGGAAATATATTTGACCTATAGTAGCATCTTCAGTCATCACTCACATATTTTAACTAACGTAGTTGATTCCTTTTCCAATTTCCGCCAATTGTATTATATATTTGGACACGTATTTAAACGTGAACGTAGCGGGACTCGAATTCGGGCCTCTTGGAAACGCTCCAAACGTTGTTGCCACTAAACCATACGTTTTTAAGCCATATTATGTTCGTCATTTATAAGTTCATACTAAATATTAACTTATAAAGAAATATGAATATACTTATGAAAGTTTCTTTAATATATTCTTGTAAATTAAATGTAATATTATATTATTTGAAAGCAAAGTTGGAGGTAATAAAAGACATTAATTTAATATGAAAGTTAAAGGGAATAAGGGAACAATAAGTAATATTCGTCGTATTTCTAACTTATTTAATTATACTGTTATTAATATATTATAATTAAAGGTATATTAAATATAATGTAAATTAATTATTATTTTAGAAAATAATTAATTTTTCATATTAAGAAAAGCGGAAAATCCACATTCATAAGGACATGATTGTAAATTAAATTTCAAAGACTTTGGTAGTTTAGTACCGAAATCTAACGTAATTTTTTCATAAATAAGCGTTCCCCAAGTTAGATTCGTACCCGCAACCAAATGCGACATAAGAAATAAATCCTCCAAAGCTCCTTTTCAAAGTGTATAAATAAATATAAAAAGCCTTGTATTTCTTGCAACTTATGTACAATGTTACATTAAATTTAATATAATTTTGAGGCCATAGCGCCGTGGGATATCGTCTGACTATAATCGCGATTAGTTGTGGCTTCGATTGCATTCAGGGGAATGATTATATACAAATTGTATTCATTTCTCTCTGGAAAGGCAAAGCGCGGCGTTGAGTTTCCACATTCAACACGCACTGTACACATTATAATGTAAAATAACACTTATTAAAGGATATTTATTGGAATTACTACAAATGCAAATTACACACTTTGCAATTAGGTGTTTTCTCTAAAGCGTATTGAAGGCGTTTGTAGGATAATAAAGCATGCTACATTCTTATTTTTCTTTTCAGGTATAACCGAGCAAAAATTCTTGGAGTTTGCACATTAGTTTTCATAGTGGCCATGTTTATGATGGGCACAGTGAAAGAATATTGGCATCTTGTCTTGCTAAGAATGATTATGGCAGCAGGCGAGTCCGGGTGCAATCCGCTAGCTACTGGCATTCTAACCGATTTGTTTCCGGAACACCAAAGAGCTTTAGTGCTGTCTATATTCAACTGGGGTATCTATGGAGGTTATGGTATTGCGTTTCCCGTGGGAAGGTACATCCCTGCTTTGAATGCTTGGGGTTTGGTGAGTATTTTTATTAAGTTAGCAGTTTAGAATAGTTTCTTAGCAACATGGAATTTGTATGTCAATGTATACGAAAGTGAATGTCACAGTTATATTAGTATGTCTCATATTTATATTGATAATTGTACGCATTTGTAATCCAATGTTATATATATTGGTTTCCGTTCGCAGAGTTTTCGCTAAAAGGAGTCCATAGATTTACCTTTCCGTAATAATATAGACGTCTTTAGAGACTATCTAGTAATTAAGTTATTATGCCATTCTCCAGGCACTAGCACTTAAATTTTAAATATAAGTATTATTTTGTATCGTGTGATTTGAACCAATAACAGTCGTGTCGCTAATTTTGTCTTGACAAATCTGCTTAATGAGAAATTCGAACAATAAATTAGAACAATTACCTTTAAACATATGCAATATGAAAAATTTATAATATTATTGTTAAAATATGCAAAAGGTACCGCATGTTTTTAAAATTTTATAGTTAGTACATTACTATTTGCACAATTGAACGTTTTGCATAGATTATCTTAGGTTACTTTATACAGTTGTTTAAGGTAACCCGGATGACAAGAAGTTTGAAATTTTACATCTCGACACTTTTTCCCGCATAGCAGGGTCCGTATAGTCAGAGAGAACCTGGCGTCAATACACTCCGTTCTCCACTTTTCGCCCAAAATCGAGACGTTGCGTGTCGAGAGGCGGTACTCAACGCCGCGCTTTATCTTGTCACTGAAACGGAGAAATAGAAATTATTTAAATATAATAATTCCTCCGAATGGGGGTCGAACCCGCAACCAATCATGTTTACACGCAATCACGACGACCAATAATAATTGGCCAAGCTAACTATTAATTTTAAAAATATATTCAATTTTGTTTTAATCATTTTCAGAGCTGGCGAGTATGTTATTATGGTGCGGGTATCATTGGTGTGGTGATCATTGTCTTGACATTCTTGACTCTTCGTGAACCCGAAAGAACTACTATTGGAGAAGAAGGTACATGGTTTTATATCTTAGTAGACAACGTCTGACCGATTACAAGTGGTAGTGAGTTCGATTCCCACTCGGCGGAATGAATATAATTTATTCTACCGGTCTGGTTGCTAAAAGTACTGTAACTATAAAACATACATTTGGGTCGTTTTAAAAGCCACCTAATACATAATGTCCCGATTTCGCGTGGAAAGTGAAAAACGGAGTGTCCTGCCCTGCTATGCGGGAAAAAGCGTGAAGCTGCAAATAAATACTAATAGTACTATACATTTATAGCAATATTTTAATTAATCTATAATATCCTTTATATTCATATATATATATATATATATATACATATATATGTATTAATGCAGATGCCGGTAACGCTAAAGCAGGCGATGCTACTCTAGAGGCTGGCAAGAAAACGCCTCAAGTCGCCATCTGGCATGTTATTGGACAACCAAGGATCGTGCTGCTGTGCTTAGCCGCTTCTATTAGACATTGTGGTAAGTATTTAATTATATGGAAAATATTCTAAAACACAATTTTCTAGTATATATCATAGAAAATTACAAAATTTCAATTATTTACGCATTAGTAATAAAATATATTATTTATTATTAATTTAAGATTATTTCAAAAGAAAGAGTTAAAAATGTACATATTTTTTAATATACATATAATTCAGATGTTATACAAACAAATTAAGTTATCAATTTTTAAATATTATATACAGAGGCGGTGTATTTTTGTACCCAAATATTGAAAATGCGAACAGTTAATTGTACAAACAAACATAAATGAAGTCTTCATTTTAGAGTAGTTTAAAGCTATAAATATCAGCTTTATTAAAAGTATATTAATATATCATTAAGTATTGATAATAATTCTAAGACAGTTTTTTGCACGTGCAATGTATCAAAAATACGTAAAACAGTAAAATAAATGTGCAATTTTTTTTTTTTTATATATATATTTTTTTATTTAAGGACTTTTTATGTAATAATACAAAAGTATCAGCCCCATCGTTCCCTTAAACAATCTTCAAACACACAATTATAGCATTGCCTATAATCTTCGAAGTAGACTATTTATACTTAAATTTATACAACATCTTAGCTACCACAAAACAAGGTTCAAACAAAAAAAAACATTGGAAAACACCTATATCTCTTAAATTTAAATTATATCGACGAATTAAATCTTGACGGGCCCTGGCATTACGGACACATTCCACTAAGAAATGGTGAATGTAAAATATGTGTAATATATACACTTCTGTGTTTCACATAAACATGTGTATAAAGTGACAAGCACATTGCTAAGACGAATAATAAAAGTAATAGTAATAATAAAAGTGGGTCTTGTTAATGGCAATTTTATATCTTGATATAATTGACGTTTTATTATAGCATTGTTATAACAATATTAATTATAATTAACACAAAGTGCATACGACTCGCAATATTAATTTATTTCTTTTATGAAAACAGTAATTGAAACCTTTTATGAATACAGATTAAATGTTAAACAAAAGCTTTTTTTACATTATTTCGATATCACTTTTTGTTAATGAATGAATATTGTATGTACCTGACTGTATGTGATGGTTGTTGGTTCGATTTCTACTGAGGGAATTTTTTTTTATTTAAATTAAAATTGCATATTTTTGTCCACTTAATGATTGACTTTGAATGAGATTGTCTTTCCTTAACCAATCAACTTCATTCGGAAACAGTATTGTTATTGTATTGTTGAAAATATATTACCAAAAGAATTAAATATCTTAAACTTATATTCGTACAACTATAATATTAGTAATTAATTAGTTAGAGAAACAAAAAAAATTATAACAATTACTAAAAATTGTGCTTTTTATTATTTTTTTAAAGTGTTATTCGCACACTTAGTAAATTGAAAAACGTTTATTTCGGTTCAAGTCACGCTGCGTTAAAATTTTTATACGTTTTCTAAATATATGTTTTTTTTTTTTATTATATATATTATGAGTATTTGCAATCAAAACATACAAATTAGAATAAAATAAAATAGCTACTTAATCAAATCAACGTGATGGGTGATCATGATGAGCTTTATACCATTTTCAAAGAAGAGGTTATTATTTATGAGTTTAGGTTTATAGTAGATGATTGACTCATGGCGCCCCATGTAACTCATGGTTACTTTATACGGGCGCACCAAGACGCCGCGGCGCACATTCAGGGAACCCCTACACTAGTACATAGAAACTAACCTGTAATAATAGACTAATGTATATATAATTCATTAATTTATATCCTATTTAATGACTATGACATATAAAAAAAAAAACAATTTTTTTTAATTATTTTTTTAAATTTAAAAAAATCTATTTTTTTTATTTTCTTTTTAAAAGTTTTAAGTAAAAATAACAATTTTCTCTTAATTTATTTATATTGAAAATCAGCTTTTTATATTTTTTAAACACAATAAGGATAAGAAATTATATATATTTTTTTTTATATTTTTTACTCCACCAGGTGGCATGACATTCGCGTACAACGCAGATTTATACTACCGCGATTATTTCCCCGACGTGGACCTCGGCTGGTGGTTGTTCGCTGTGACTGTAGGCATTGGTTCCGTGGGCGTAGTGGTTGGCGGTGTTATTTCTGACAAGTAAGTTATATAACGGCATGGTTCAACAGTTGCGGGTTCAAATTCAATTGAGGAAACTGACTGACTCTCTTGGTCAGTAAAGACTAAGGGCGTTGGATTTAGCTTGTAAACATGGTTCTGTCGTAGTAATAATGAATAACTAAAACATAAATATATTTATATTAATATAAATAAATTATTTTGGGTATATATATACTTTTCTACTGATTTTAGATTTTATTATGTTAAATATTCGCAAAGATCTATAAAAATAATCTGTCACTTTAAAAAATACATACTAGGTATGTTATAAATCTCCGTAAACGAATTCGAATTCGATATTAACTGTCGAATATTTTCGGATTTAGGTGAAGTCTAAAGGCGAACTGTCAAATCCTAGAAAATCCAAAGGCACCTAAGATAAACGTTATATTAAACATGATAAATTAGTGGCCACTAATCACTTACTACACGGACAGATATTGCAATACAATTTTTTATCCGTAACCGAAATCGATCTATTATTGTTCCTATATCCTTATCCGTATCCAGCTCCGACGCGTTACATCCCTATAATAACATCCTGTATTATGCATATTACCTAAGGATTAAGATAAATCAAAAAATAATATTGAATTGCAATTAAAAGTTATATAATATGTTGGAAGTTATTTGTTTATATTATAAAAAAATGTATTGTACACTACATCCGTTTGTCAATTAAACAAATGAAACCGTAAGTTGTGAGTCGAAATAACATTGCAAGATGTTTTTTATACGCTTAACTGACAGACAACAAGTGAAAATAATTAATATGGAAAAGTATTTCTAATAAAGTCAAAATAAATGTGTGTGCATTATTGTGAACATTTACACTATTATTTTCAGATTTGTATCGAAAATGGGCATCAGATCGAGAGTACTGGTACTGGCGTTGTCACAACTGATAGCCACTTTGCCAGCGTTCGGCTCTGTTATATTCGGACCATTGTGGGCCATGATTACTCTTGCCTTCTCTTATTTCTTCGGTAATTATTTAATAAAAAAATATAACTTTATATAAATGTTTTTATACTTATATAATAACCATTAGAGGCTATCGTAGTGTAATGGTGAGAAAGTTTGATTGTATCCGCAGTTGTTGTGGTTTTTAATCCTATTCAGGGTATGATTATATAGAAATTTATTTTCTAAGCTCTAGTATGATAAAACGCAGCGTTGAGTTACGTCACTCAGCATTTAAAAAGGGTGTAAAATGGAGAACGGTGTTTTTATTAAAAAAAACTACTCAACTGTTAATCAATTTGTTATTAAACTTACAGTTAAGTCTAATATATATAGTTCAACCTCTGCCCGAGGAATAAATAATACACCAATACCTTCATTATAGACTCTTATGTACATCGTGGGTAAGTGTCCATACAAAACAATTCCCACCGGCTTACCTTTAGTAAATTATAATAAATGAATAATAATTTATTCATTTATAATAATTTAATATATATAATTATTTAATAACTAACAAAACCACTACAAAAATCTGTTTTTAATTGATACAAGGCAAAACCAATGTAAATTCATTACGCGGTGTTTTTATCACTAGATGTCACTTTATCAATTACAAATAAAAACATATTTAAAAAACGTATAAGAATTTAACAGCAGCGGGGAACGATGCGTACGCATGGCTTAGCGGTCAGAGCGCTTGAACGGTTTTCAAGAAGCGCGGGTTCAAATCCCGCAGCGTTCAAATTTTTATACGTTTTCTAAATATGTCTTTTTTAATTTCCTTAGTGTGCGAATAACACTTTAAAAAATGTTAAAAATATAAACAATTATAAATACTTTTCACCATTGGTAATAAAACAATACACCATGTGCATTTTAAATTTTTCAATAATTTTACATGTTTTTGGTAATATAAAATCCAAATTCATACTTCCAAGTCGTATCATTTTAACACAGCTATTGCTATCATTTTCTACATGGTCATTCATTTGTTTACTAACTTAAATCTTTTCCACAGCTGAAATGTGGTTCGGAATAGTATTCGCTATCCTCGTGGAGATAGTTCCGGTCTCCGTCCGCTCCACTACGGTCGGCATATTTCTCTTCGTCATGAACAACGTGGGCGGCAACCTGCCCATATTAGTCGACCCCGTGTCCAAAGCTATCGGCTATAGGGAAGCCATTATGATATTCTATGCTGGATTTTATGGTATTAGTAAGTATTTTTGGTATCTTTTTGTGAAGAGAATATAAAAGAGATTTACGACTAAAATTGTACCTTTGTGCTGGTTTGCATACATTTAACGTTATTAAATACTTATTGATCTCTCTGAAAATGGTAAAATCCGTAGTCCTTTTTTATAAATAAAAAAAAAACAGTAGTACTTTTTTTATAAATTAAAAAAGAAATTACTTGTGAATATTTTATACAGACTAGATTATTTTTAACTGTCATACAAAGGAAATTAATTATTTATTATTTTCTGTGCAACAGGTAGCATACTGTTCTTCCTAACAATGTTCTTAATGGATGGTCCAGTAGGGAAGATAAGGGAAATAAAGAAGAAAGTGAAAGACGCAGCGGTTTGGACAATAAAGCATATTCACACGATGAGGTTACAAGAAATAGAATAGATAATATGAGATTATAAATTATATAAAAAAAAGATAAGAAAATCGATTTTGGTTAAGAGCCGTGAAAATTTGATAATGAATCGAAATAGTGCATTGCTATCGATTTTTTTCGTTGTTATTTTAAAAGAAATGAAATCCTTAATTTGTAAAGATATACATTATTTGTCACAGGACATTTTAATTTTCAGAAGTCAATTTAAAGTTAGTTATCTTACTTTCTCTAGCTCATTTTTCAGTCTGTTCGATCAGCTCGATAAATAGTTTTTTTATAGGTTAGGCTAATGAGCTGTATTTAGACCGCTTTTGGCCGTGTTGTTTTATTTTTGTTTAGTACTTTCTTTTTTTATCGTTCTGATTATTAGAATAATACTTATCGAATTTTTATTTTAAGAATTATTTAATAATAACATATTATACTTAAATTGATTAAGCTCTTATTTTTTTAAAAAAAGTGCTCTATTTTTAAAAAAATGTTAGAAATAGATTAAAAATGCTATGAAATATATCAAACTCGAAGTAAGCTCATTATTGATTCTACTTAAACTTAAATACCAAAGCTGCCGAATATTTCTCATTAAAGATATCTGTCGGAATGCTCAGAAATATTGTTTCAAGTTTATTTTAATGTAATAAGTATAATTACATATTTTAAAAATTGAAACTGGCTGAGATAATATTTTACAAAAATTAAATGAATTACCAAATTGGCAGTAACTTATTTCGTCTGTTAGTTGTTTATTATAAAAACAGATATTTATGCCAATATTCGCCACTTATTTATTGCAAAAAAAGACACTTAAATATAATAATTTTCCAGCCAGTCTTAAATATCAAATACAAATTTACAAACCTACTCTTAAACCGTTCCTTTGTAGAGTAAGAAATAAGATAATTGTTTTAATTTAACTAGTGTTGTACGTTTTTAGTTATTTATTTGATATTACTTTATTATTTTAAGTTATTTCTTTTTCTTTTAACCTCAAACCTGGCAATAAAAAAAAGATGCGTCACTTGTCATCATCAAAAGCAGTTAATTGTGATAATGTAATTTGTAAATAATTAAAATAATTGTAAATAAAACAAATTGTTAATAATTATTTAGTTTTATTGTTTAGAATTACAAACAAGCTTCGTGAGGCATTACTTAGGGACATAGTGCCTATTTTAATGTTGTAATATTTATTTCTTCTTTTGCAGTTGAACCCAATTTTATTATAATATCTAACTAGAATGCTGAAATAATAATATTACGATGGAAACGTGAATGAAATACTTTAACCTCTTTTTTTCAAAAAATTATACAGACGATAGACGAGAGAAGCTAGAAATTTAGCATAGTTTAAATTTATATCGCGAATGTAGAGAAAAACGAGAAGCCAATATTTATTATTATATAAATATAATAATACATCAAAAATACATTTTGATATGAAACTATTTTTAACCGGATTAATCGCGAATAATATTGGTATTCGAAAATACATTTTAGAACCCGACGTTTCGAACACTTTACAGTAGTCCGTGGTCACAGGTAAAAATATTTTAAATATTACACACACTACCATGTGTTTATAGACTGTTTTGTGTTAAGCGACGTCTTTACACAAAAAGTACATACAATTTTTTCTTAGAGTGAAACTTGAATGACAAGACACCATGTCAACCATGAAGGTCAACCATGGCATAACCAGGTGTTTTCGTAGTCGGTTTTACCGTGTGTCGTAACCAAAAAATATATTTCAATTGACAAACTATTTATAATATCTATAAGTTTGATAAACTAAAGAATTATTTAAACAATGGGCATTTATAAATATAATTTATTTAATCCACTCTCTATTAAATTATTTTCCAATGATTCTTTCAATTTTTTTTTTATATTTACAGTTTCTGATCAATTTAATACATTAATTTAATTTGATAATACAAACCTTTCTTTCTATTTTTCTTTTCCTTTAAGATTAACAAGGTTTTAATAAAATTAAACATACTGACCATCACCAGAACACAGTGACAGCTGTCACAAAGGAAAATGAAACCACAGAGTAAATATGTCATTTCCTGTATTTCTAACATATTAGACTTTTATACACTACGTCATTATTTACATGAGCATTCGCTTCACAATATTAATAAAATTAAAATAATTTTTCTCTCTTAATTTAAAAATATTTATACAATTTTCATACCTATTATTATTATTAGGCAAAGTGACGTCACTTCGAAGCTAAAAAAAATCGTATAATAATTTACCCACATCACACTGCAATGGAGTTTTATTAGCGGAACCTTTTGAATGTCTCCATACATATATGTGATGAAAAAAATGAATAACAATTATCAACCGTTTCAAGTTATTACAAAAATGTACAAAATTACGAAACTATGTTTGTGACTAACGTACAGAGATACGTCAGTTATCAAAACTTATGTAATATGCGGTTCTGGTAAGAAAAATATACTTTTTTATTTGTCTTTAAATAATATTTTTTTTTGTATTATTATTATTATTAACTATTTTTACATATTATGTTGTATTGATTGTTATATTAATTTTACGATTTCAACCAATATTGCACTCACAGCTGAAATTATAATTTTGCTGCAAACCAAAATTGGACTATGACCCCTTAACACAAAGCTCATCGTGTTTGAACAATATATATATATACTGTATTGGCACAAATCACCCACTACTCGTCATTTTTTGTCTCTTTCCAATGTACGGCGCGTGCTAAGTAAGAAAGAGACAGACTGACCTAACAAGTGCGCGGAAACAATTTCAACAGCCGAGAGGATTTTATACACTCTTATTAATTAATTTACAATAAGTTCGATCAGTCAAGCTAAATTAACGTAAACTATTAAATTCTAGAATATTCGTCCTACAATTTACAAAGGTTACACATTTGTACAATTAGTTATTGCAAATGAAACATTCTAGTTACCGACTGAACAGTCCCTTGTTTTTTTCTTTTTTTTTTTCACTACAGTACCAAAAACTCAGGCACATTAGGACGGCGAGGCCTCGGCGCCGGCGCTGTTTAACCTAGTTTTTACATCACCCACATCAGAAACTTGGCTATAACCGTGTTATATTTGACAAAGTGAGTCCAATACTCACAATAATAGTCTAAATAAAGTTAATATGTAACTATTTTCATATAATCACTTATAAAATTTATCAAAAATTGGCATAAAACTGTTAATTTTACATCGAATACGAACAAAAATTTTTACCAAACTAAACAAACAGCGGGTGGTAACAAACAAATCACGCAACTCCTCCCAACACATAGCTCCCTGGTACTTATCATTTCGTAACATTTAATAAGCCACATTATTAGAACATAAGTTTTTTTTTTATACACACGATTCGAATTGACAACACCTAAAGACTTCTTTCTTTGTACAGAGTTTCAAGTACTACAGTAGCTAACTAACTGCACACATCACAGATATATAGAAAATATACGTTTTATTATTATTATTATATGTTTATACAGTGGCGTTACTTGTATAATAAAAATATATATAATATTAAAAAAAAAAACAAATTTGTATTAGTTAATTAATTTTAGAATAAAAATTATATTTAAGCACGCCACTGAATAAACATGAACATTTTAGCCTAATACTAAATATTCACAGAGTGTATAGAAATTACTCCATAGCTGTGGCGTCTGTTAGTTTTGCATTCGTTTTCGTACACTAATGCGGTATCGAACCCGCACCGACTTACAAACAAACAGCCACCATAGACAGGAGAGCGAAGTATCGCGGGGAACATAGCGTCCACTTGCTACAAAATATAATTCAGTTTCCGACATATATAATTGCTCCCTAAAATTACTGGCTCTAAATAAATAAATAATAATTAAATTACGCACACTGAGTGCACAAATCACATGGAATTTATGTTAGTTGTAGAAAAATATAAAGTGAACTGTACCTAATCTAAACGGTTTGGCCGGATCTGAACACCGCACCATAGATCACACTATCGCTACTCGCCGCGCTACGTCACTAGTCTAGCACAAGACAAAATTTTGCACATTTATTTATATTAGGTAAAATGATAAAAATCAAATGATAACAATAATTGCAACCGCCTCTCGGTCTATTATTTTTATTTTTTAGCTTTATTATTTAGTGTAGACATCGCGCAACAATTAATAGAATAATTTGGTATAAGTTCAAGTTTAATAAAAGAAAATCTTTATAGATACTGAAAAATGAATGAAAATGAACAATCTGTTCTTATATTAAATATAGTTCTCACATATATAGAAGAATATAGACCGAGAGTCGACTGTTAAATTCCTTCCACAAAGATGTTTTTAATAAATGTGCAATTTACGTAGATCTTATTTTAGAAACCGCTTATACTACACATTATTATTGCTTGGTATTTATTTAGGCAGTGAGCGTCAACCGCAAGTCGGACCGAAACGTATATTATAAAATTATAGAATAGATGAGATATTTGTAACATTTTTATAATATATATGGTTATGCAAGAAGAAATCAAATTATATACTGTCATAAAGAAACAAAATCATTATCATAAATTAAAATATAATTATAAAATTTAAAATTCATAGTATACCGATCGATTCAATTATTTTTAAAAATATTGTATTTTAAACTAATATAAAACAAGCACGTAATCGATTATAATAATAAAAAAGAAAAAACAAAATTTTCATATAAAATAATAACCTCATTGCATAACCACAAAGGTAGAAACAAAGTCCAAAGTCCAACATAACATAAACATTCCAACATAAAGACACTAGCACAGTGCGCGCGCAGCCCGCGGGCTCAGAGCGCGGGTCACGTGGGCGGCGCGCTGGACACCACTACCACCGGCTTCACGATGGTGGTGCTCACGTACTGCGCACTCACGAGCGGCGCCACTCCTTTCACCATTTGCGTTTCTACCATCTGTTCATTTATATAGAATACAAATATATATATATATATATATTGAAAATGTAATAGTTATAAATATTTTTACAATACACTAAGGAACATGAAAAAGACATATTTAGAAAACGTATAAAAATTTAAACGCAGCGGGATTTGAACACGCGCCTCTTGAAAACCGTTCAACGCATGGCGTAGCGGTCAGAGCGATTGAGCGTTTTCTAAATGTCTTTTTCAGTTATAAATAAGTTTGAACGTAGCGGGATTTGAACCCGCGCCTCTTGGACACCCTTCAAGCGCTCTGGCCACTAAGCCATACGCGCTATAACTGTGTTTAATAATATTAAAGCTTAAAAGATGTTTTATTTGGATGTTTTAATGGGTATAGTGTGTACAATTCCTAGAATAGGACGAATGGAAAATGTTATGGTTTAATCATCAAGCAATGGTGCTGCTTTAAGAGTACAAGATGAGACAAATATATATTACATATATTGTAATTTTAAATAAATTACTATTATTATTAAGTTATAGATAAAAATTCTTACGTGCGTCTATTATATAACAAACAATTAGTAATATATAAATATCTTCCTTCAAAACATTTCAATATAAATTAGAAATGTTGTCGCCCTTATCATAGAATAGGGATTATAGTATCTGGCTTTAAGCACTATAGTTGCGGGTTCAATCTCAGCATGAGGATTAGAAAAAAATATTTAAAAGTTTATCTCATTAATAACTGACCTTATGCGTAAGTGTGTGCGTTTGCAGTAAATGCGTGGCGGGCTGCGACACCACTAGCGGCGTAAGACCGCTTACTACCATGCTGCCTTCTAGAACAAATAAAATTCTTAATAATTATGTCTCTTTTTTCTTCTTGAACATGTATTCTTTTGATTAAATAGTTTATTTGTAAAAACCCATAAGCTGACTGTACCGTACTGAAATTATACAGAATGTTTATTTTGTCTACATTTCCAATAGGCATGAATTGTGATCATTTTGAAATATTTTAAAGTGTTGTTTTCATAGAATTTAGAAAAAAAAAATAAACTAATTATTATAAAAATGTACGAAACGCTAAGAAAAAGTAACTAAATGGTGATTAACAAAATTATCTTGTATATAATATATTATATATAATAAGCTTGCATCCCCAGTATCAAAGTAATTGAGTTGATAAAGAGGGTTTCAACTCCGCTAAGTTCAATTATTTATATTTTCAATTTTTTTAAAGCAACAAATACAAACAACGAATTTCTAATCATCCAAGTCGCCATGGCATTTTTTTTCGTAATTTTTTTTTTTTTCATCATTTTCATCAGAACCGAACACTTTTGCAAATTTTCAAGCATACGACAAAATTTATCAAAATATCCTTGTCATTTTGAAATGAAACTATTTCTTAACGGATTCATCGCGTATCGTGTTCATGAGCAAAAGTTTCACCCATTTAAATTATAAATGTAAGAAAAAATTGTGATTTAAGTGAGAACGTGGGCGAGTGAAAAACCAAACATTTTAGTCATGTAGTTATGCAGGCGAAGCCGCGAACGGGTGACTAGTTTACAATATAATTAGATACCTAAATCAATGTGCAACGGCGGCCTTATTACTAGTAGCGTTTTTTTACAGGCAACCGTCAATAACCGGATTTATTATAAAAAAAACAATAGAGCAAAAAAAACTAATTTAATGCAATTTTAACTTTATATGTATAAACAAACATAGATACTATACTAAACACAAGTAATATTTATATAAAAAAAAATTATAATAAAAATCAAAAACATTACCTGTAAGAGGCGAATTGGTGGAGACACGATACCGTTCTCTTTACAAATTTTTATTACTGTCTGTTTGTGATACCTATTAAAAAAAAACACTATAATTTAGTGAAGTGATCATTTTTATATTTTTATACTATTGGAAATACTGGCGGAGTGTGACGGCATCTGACTGTGAGCTCGATGGATATTGGTTCGATATCCACTCGAGGGAAAATATTATTTATTAAATATTTTTATTTCTCAGCTCTGGTGAAATTCAAATACTAAAATAGTTTTAAAACGTGGATTAGTTTTACACAGAATGGACTTGGCGGGAGTCATGAATTACATCATTCTATTTGCCTCATGTTTTCTCTTCCATAGGTAGAGCAGGCAGAGAGAGAGTCTATAGAGTAGAGAAGACTTACTTCATTTTTATATCTGACTGATAAAATTAAAATATATCATTTTAAACATTATTATTTCTTGAAGAAAGAACTGAACCCACAACCACAACACTATCCAACTGTGCCACCATAGCTTAAAGACAATAATCAATTTACAATTTAAAAAAAAACGATTTATCAACTTATACAATAGAAAGAATAAAAAAACACATTACATAAAAAAGGGCCTTCACACTTCGCCCCACATAGCATAGGGCAGAGGCAGCAGGCAGCATGGTGTCAAGACACTCCGCTCTCCATTTAAAATAATACCTATATATTAACTCACCGTTAGTGTGAATAGACGGTGCTTGTAACACTCGCAGTCCGCTGGTGGAAAGCAGCTGTAACGCCGCCGGACTCACCACCAGACCACCACTGCTTACCACCTGGGCATAACCAGTTTCGTGGTCAAAATAAGCAAAAAAATGTAATAATCATTTCGAAAATAATGGTTAAATGGAAAACATTGATGATAAGTCTGTCGTAAATTAGGTTCAAATTCATTTTTTTCATATATCACATCGAATTTTTATCTCTTCACACCATTAAGCAAATTTATTCCAATGGCTGAGCGTTCTTTCAGTAACGGATTTTTTAAATATAATTATTAAGTATTAGTTTCTGATTATTTATTTTAAAACAATTCTATTCTATATTAATAGTAATTTTAAAAACCTTTATAATAAAAATGTAACTGGTCGCTGTCTGTGCGTGGAAGATATATGAAAGAGGCATTTGCCGTAGAGACACTAAACAATTACTTTTAATTTTCTTTTCCGTTTGTTTGTCCTATGCGTTTTTAGCACGCTAATCTCAGAAGCGACTTAACGGATTTAAATGAAGTTTTAATATGGTTTTCTATGACATTAGATTTTAATAAGTTACCGAAACACATAACATAGGTTATTTTCATTTAAAAGGCGCAGTTTAATAAACTCACTTGTGACAGGGGAAGGTTATTTGAAAGGCCGGATGTACTAGATTATTCAATGTATTGACGCCGTTTTCTTGTTGACCATTCACGAAAAGAAATTTATTAAAAAAAATTAACAATACAAAAACATATATTTAGAAAGCGTACAAAAAAATTTCCTAAGATTACCTTTAGAATAACACTTTAAAATCATATAAAATTAAAACTTTAAAATCATATAAAATTAAAATAATAATATATATATAAAAAATTAAGAACAGGTTACAGTCCGGATAGTTGCCTCAGCTTAGAATACACTATATCGGGTACTTTAATGGCGCTAGTGCTTTACAATGATTACAAGTCCAGTAGTTCGTCAGTAGAAGCGAAAATGTACCGCGGTGAAACTTCGACAGGCTTTATTAATCTAGTATTGGTACTGACTGACTGACTGGTAGCTTCACACCACTTTATTGTCCTCGTACGCATTATAATTTAAATTACACTATTCATACTTTTTATTTCTATCTAATGCAAATAAAATGCGCAAGTATCCGTATCAATAAGGACAGATGTCCTAGGAGCAACACCATTCTGCAATTTTAGATTCTAGTTCGAGTAGCATATCGATTTTTGATTTTTACATAAAAACGACAAGTTCTACATTAATATCGATATAAAGCTATATTTCTATACATGACTATTATTATCTGTCATACATTCATTCTAGTTGGACAAAATGCCTTGCAAATATAAACGCACCAATATATCTAATGTTAATGCTCGCCATAAGTTATTTGTAAATATTATTTCTGTTTCTATATAATTTAATTATGCCTCTTGGTGCTGGTATTAATTTAGTAAAGTTTTTAAGAAGACAGAATTAATTTAGTAAGGTCTTTTTTTTTAAGAAAATTCTATGTTCAAATATAAAAAAGAGAGGTGGTTCATGTATTGAAGCGTGGACAAGCAGGGTCCTGAAGACAGTTGGTTGGCACGAAATACCTACTTTAAATTAAATATATATAATAAATATATTAATAACATTGTTTTTCTTACATTTAGGTATTAAGTGTCGTTATTGTTTTGATATAACCGCTATTGTTAATTGTTATTAAATAAACCAAAAAAATTGTTAAACATAAAATTGTAAAATAAATTATATGTTTACTTTGAAAACTTCTCAAGATATAAAAAAAACAAAGCAATGGTATACATAAAAGAAAAGAAAATTTTGATCCAAGAGTTGAGTAATTTCTGATCATCTGAAGATATCAATTGTTTTGCCTTCGTGGCACAGTGGGACAGCGTCTGCAAACGCGATTGGTTGTGGTTTCGATTCTCATTCGGAAGAACGATTATATTTATTTCCAGTGCTTACTCTAGTAAGACAAAACGAGTCCCACCATTTGTCATGCAATATCTTGGATTAGGACTGGACGAACCCAAGTCCAGCCCTGTCTTGCCACAGGTCACCCTGCTAAGCGCGACAAAGTGTATAGCTGCGAGAATTAGCAAATCAACAATAAGTTACCTGTGCATTTGGCTCCGCGGGAGCAATGGTCGTGAGCGTTAAGGTGTTATGCCTAGTGCCATATGACGTCCGCACTACCTGGTTGTAAAGACAATAAAAAAGTTCTAATATTTGTTTTTCATAATTCACTATCATCGTTTCTTTTAATTTAGAAAGTATATAAACATTTAAAAAATGCTAATATTTTTTATTGTTTATTGAAATTTTAAGCAAGGCAAGTAATTTACAGAAACTGGACTCTGTTACATAGACACATTTAGTTCTTTATATATCTTTCTTATAAGCCTTAGTTTTAATTACTGAAATTGTAAAGAAAAACATTGTTTTATAAAAAAGGAACAATTAATAAAAAAAGATACGGCACGTACTGTATTAACTAAATATATAAAAAATAATAATATATATATATATAAAATATTAAAATAAAATGTAAACTAATACCAGACATAAGGTAGTTTACGTCTATTAGTGCAGCTGTTACTAACTGCCATAAATTACTTAAAGAGACTACTTAAATTTCAATTAAACACAAATAACCAACAAGATAATTGTTTTATTCTGTGAGAATAAAAACACATACATGCTGAAAATTAAAAAGAAACCTTTTAAACGTGCCCCTTTCGTTTGAAAACGGTCACTTACCTTCAAAATATAAATTTAATTAGAAACGTGACTAAAATAGTTTTTTTTAAACCTTGTTTCTTTAACAAACAAAAACCTTGTTGTAAACAAGTGTGACGTCACAAATTAGCTTTTGGCAATTAAACAATTACTAACTACTAACATGTAGAAACCATTTTTTTTCTCTCTTTTTATGTTGACGTTACTAGGTGTTTGCGTTTCCTTTAGCAAGGTCAGTAAATTCTATCAAACCTTCATGATAGATAGATATTGAAAATAACAAGAAACAAATGTGTGTAGAATATTTTGTCATTTTTATTGCTTATTTTATTAAATTTAGCAAATATACATTATATCTTCTCTTTTTTCTTCTCAATTTTTTTTATTTAAGAGTGTTTTCGCATTTATATTCCAATGTTTATGTTAATAAAGGCGGTATTAAGGCAATAATTACGATAGATATTTGTCCTAAAGACAAATTAAAAATTTTCTTTAGTTTTTAATATTTGAAGTACCTAATTAATAAAAAAGTTATAAAATAAAAAAAAACTCAGCCCACAAAACAATCTTCAATCCTAATTAAAAAAAAAACAATAACTAAAATATATATATACTCTTCTTCATTACAACATAAAACAGAAAAAAAAAACAATTCCTCCTCATAATCTCCATACAAATCTGAGATTAGCCGGAGATCTAATTTCTAACGTGTTACCAGGGTCCCATACCTGCGAGGTGGTGGGCGTTATCTGTATAGGCAGCGTGCGCAGCTTCGTGCTCAGGTTTAGAGTGTGCGGGGGAGATTCCATTCTCGCCTGTGACCGCGGCGGCGAAGCGGTAATCTAGAAAATAACAAATAAAAATATACAATAAAAATTTAAATAATTATTGTTCATGAATGTTATGTAAATTGCATAAAACACTTACACTTATGGGAATCCCTAAAACCTGTCCATTGACACTATCGTCCCTATCTTTTTCTTCAGAAACGGCATCTGTAATTTAAAGTTTTAAAAACTTTTAAAACTACTATTGTAATTTAAACAAAAAATATATATAGTATTTAATTAAATTCTAAATAATAAATAAAACTAAACAACAAATTTACATAATATCTCTAAGCACGCGACATCTACTTTTCTAAATAAATAAAACAAGTTTAACAGACAGAGACAGATATATATATGTATATAACCGTCTCATTCTTACCAAGTTTAAATTTAATAAGAGAGAACAAACAAACACTTACTTGACTTGTCAGTGAGGACAAAATAATTAATTTAATTCGCAATCGTGGTGCCAAATATTAAATAAACTACGATAGAACTACCAGGCGCACATAACTAAGGAGAAGTTGTATACATCATCTTGGGAAAATGGAACGTGAATAAATAAGGAAAGCGCGGACTTAAGAGTCACCTCTAAATGAGCCACGCCGTGTGAACTAGGCGCGCATGAACCGTGAGGAGGTCTTACCGATACTACGAGGTCGTATCGTAGCCCGCACGGTCACCTCCCTCCTGAGCGTTGCGAGGCGTTGTTGCGCCGCTATCTTCTCGCGCGCCAGCCGCTCCATCTCGTGCTCGCACTCGCGTTCCTTTCTACGGAGCACCTGAGAACAATGTACCAGGGTCACATGGGTGGGCGGGAGGTATCGCGTGGTCGCGTTCGCCTCGCCGATACGCGCTATCGTGAGTCATGACATTGACCGTGTATGATAATATATTTTTGTTACTATCGAGTTTGGTGGTAAGCAGGTTTTATGTAATAAAAATACGAATAATGGAACATCGATTTTTATGTCACCACCAATTGAATTAAATAGTAGCGTGCTAGAAATCGATTTTATTCATTATTATTTATCCAGTCGATAGAACCACAAGTTGCAGTAAAGAAATCAACCGTCCTCGATAACTCCGTCCTAGTTTCTCAATATGCTAAAACACGGTAAAGGGCTGGGCCGAATACATAATTTAAATTGTACATGACCGTACACCGACAAGGTAACGTTAAAAACAGCCTTATATACGAAACATATGAGAAAGCATAGACCCTCCATTTTCCATATTGGATGACAGAACTACTCTTTTTTTTTCACTAGATATAATATCCATACGGACAAATATTACATTTTTTATGAGACAAACCAGTAACCAAAGTAAATTAAATGACGTCATGACTAGTATTATATGTAAATACATATACGTAGTGGAAATAAAACGAACCATAACATAATATTAGCGAAGATCTCTTGTAACTATATGATGTCCTGGTCCAAATTTGCGAATTATGTAATTCGCGCGTCGTGCCGACGTTTTACAGATATCGTGGCGGTCGGGTTTTTTTGTACGTACCGATTCGCGTTTCGAAGTTAATCAATTAATTAATATAATATGAATACAGTTAGTAGTTAATTTTATTATATATTTTTATATTATTAATTTCATATTATAAATTAAAATTAAAAAACAATATGATTTTCGGATTTTTTTTCTATATTTATTTACAGAGTTGTTTGTTATAAAATTGGTAAAAACGATTTATTGATATTTCAAATACGCTATCTATACAGATGGTAATTAAATTTGCCTGTGTCAAAATATATATATATAATATATGATATATACTTTATATCCATTAAATGTTTACAATAAGAGATGTTTACAATAAATGTTTACAATAAGAGATTTTAAATTATAAATTAAAATATTTTAAAATAAGATACTTCACAAAACCTTACAGCTGTAACGGCTTCATTACTAAAACGTAGGTTAAATTACGTAACAAAGGTCATATTGATGTAATAAATAAGTCGCTAACTTCATATCTGTACTAATAATAAAAATAATAATTACCTGAATATATCGTATCGCAGACCCAAGTATAGACAGGTTCGACGTCTTTTTATCATCAGGTGTGACGGGCAGCTGTCTTTTGAGGAGTTCAAAGCACTCTTTGAGGTGAGCCCGGCGGTTCTTCTCCAATTTGTTGTGGACCTCACGGGTCCCCGCCCTGGGGGCGCTACCGCCGCTACTTCCGCTACTGCCATTACTACCGACTGACGGCGGTGATGGGATTTGGGGTGGTCTGATGATATAAATGATAAACACATAAAAAATCCCTTTAGATATCTTAAGTATTCAGGAGGGTTAACAGAGAAAACCTAATGTCAAGACACTACTTTCTCCATTATCTACATAAAATAGAGAAGGAAACCCTCGCATTGGGTTACTTAATCAAATTTTGGCAATTAAAAAAACATTCTCTCAAATCGTGATATCGAATCATCGCTTTCACAGTTCACAGTATCTTGTGCTAATTGTGAAGACAAAAATTGAATTACAAAATAGGGGTACGCATAATGTTGCATTGGCCATGCATGCAACGAGGACTGGTCTATTGGACATTGAATACAAATAGTCAGCATGTAGAGCAAGCCGGGAGACAGGTACTACACTACGGACGGCAAGGATGATATTACAGAATCAATTCTGACCTTATTACATTAGTTGTACAAGTGTAAGTAGCTGGTTTGAGTTACGATATGCTACGGATATAGGTCGAATACATACATAGTCGTCGGTATAAAATATATTAAAAGATTAATAGTTATTACCCACGACCTATATTCTTATTTACTATCCATGCTATCCACATTAGAATTATCTTTCTGTCTTTTAGAAGGTCTTGTCGTAATAGTTCTTTTTCTTGGATAATTTGAGGTAAGCGGAGAAGGCTAAATGATAAATCGCTCTATAATCCAAATTGCACTTCTGTGTGACTGATCCCAGAGTCACGCTTAATCTTATCTGGACCGGAGAACCAAAACTGATAAATGAAGCCGGAGATCCGAATTAATTATAATAATTACAAAAATCGCTTTTTTTAATATAATTTATAATAAAACCTTCATATATCGATTTTTCATCAGCGTTATGTTAAGTAACTACTGGAAAATATAATCAAACGACGTTTCGCAAACTCAACGGTTAAAAAAACAAGCATCTGTCAGAAGTGTCATGACTAATAACAGAGGGAACAATAGAAATAGGAAATACGTCTGTGAATGAAGTTTTCTTATTCGTTTCATTTGTTACGTACAAAATGTCATTACAATATACTATTTTTTTTTTTAAATATAATCGCCGTTTGGTTTACGTAAGCTTTTATTGTGCTAGTGAGTAACTCAATGCCATCATGGCGCTGTAGAGTGTAGTTTAATAACATTTGTATATTTAAAAATATTTTCGCTTACCCAACGCGCTATGTGAAATGGAAATACGATAGATTGGTAGGCTGTTTTCTAATCAACAAAGGCAATTACGTGGCGAATGCGTAGAGGTGGAAAATGAAGGCACAGGCTTTATTGTAAGACCGCCAAACAAGTTAAACAGTCGGTATCTATAGAATTTCTAGAATTTTAATCCAAATAAAAAGAGCATTCAAATAGCCAATTGAAATTATAATAACAACATCCATTAGACGACCGCCCAATATACATCAGCAACGCTCACTGAATCAAAAATAACTCCCTCCAACAAAAATAGTTCCACCAACAAACAAATCAGTCGTTTGTCGTCTGACAAACAAAAAAAAAATGGCGAGCGAGCACGTGCTTAATCATTCTCAGCTGTTTGTAGCATCGCGAGTACCAGGCTGGCATAACTCACCCGTGGCTTGTACGCGGCCTGGAATGTTCTTGTATGAAGTCGAGGGGCGCGGGTGCGGGGGCGGGGGCGGGAGCGGGTGCGGGTGCGGGTGTCGGCTCGGGCGGGGCGGCGTGGAGCGCGGGGGGCACTGGCACCGGCGACGTCGGCCGCACCACCCCCGCCACCCGCAACGCCACCGGCGACACCGGCGACACTGACACCACCGGCACCGGCGACACCGGCGACTTCGGCTCCTCCTCTGTAAACAAACAGCCCGCATGAGTGGAGTGACATCACTAGCGACTACTGACTAACTAGTGTAGTTACTACCGGCGAGCCGCTGACGGCCGTGTCAATTCCGTGTCAACCGCTCGTCGGTGGCTGCAATCTGTGGCGGTAAACTACCAGGCGAGCATGCCGCCCGAGGAGTTGAACGCCCCGTGAAGAGCGAGAGGTCGTTGCGAACTAACGTGGCATTCAGACCGGCTGCTCAATAACAGATTTTCCAAATTCATCCTTATGTTAAATACATTTAGAGTATATTTTTCGTTGTGTGTAAAATACGTGTAATAGTGCATTAGAAAGAGACGCAAGATCTGAGTTTACATAGGCGCAACTGAGATAGGAGGATAGGGGGCGTGACTTAGATGACGTCAACGAGAGTGCGAACATCAGTGTTTCGAGGTTACCAATTGCTACGCCTAAATCAGCTGCTCGCTGCGCTGGCTGGCTCACAACACAATACTAACATATAACGTAATAATACGCGGACACGCTAAGCCTCTCGATTTACAAAGAAATCTCGTTTTACGTAGCGAACGTGAAATTACCTATGCAACGGGGTCATTGACATCTGCTAATACGTTCCTCAATTGTCTAACAACGACAAATATATCACAAAAACTTATAATGCTCATATAATGCGATTATTGACTTACATCATGACTCGTAACGAACTATTATTCTATATAATTTATTAAATCAATATATGTAGGCCGAATGAGTGTACACTTACAGCACGGCCATTTCAGATGTTAACGAAATCATCCGCAGCTCGGAACCAATATGGCGGCCGTTTACCATTCAATTGCGTCAGTGACAGGAAAAAAGCACAAAAACAATATAATTAAATGAATTCGTCAAATGAATAGCACCGCCACCGAAGCCTGTAATCACCTCACGAGCAAGATCGTACATATCAAATAATTATTCGGCTTATTTAGGAAACGTATAAAAATATGAATGCAGCGGGATTTGAACCCGCGCCACTTGAAAACCGTTCAAGCGCTCTGACCGCTAAGCCATGCGTTATACATCCGGCTACGTTGAAATTCTTATACGCTTATTACAACTTATATTTGTTGTTTTATTGTTAACTTTTATACGTTTTCTAAATATGTCTTTTTTAATTTCCTTAGTGTGGGAATAACACTTTAAAAAATGTTAACAAAATATATAAGTATTCGGCTATTTATTCGCATAATAAAATTTTATAGGCAGGTAGCTAAATCGTTCTATAATATTATAATAGAGTTAAGTTAAATAAAAACATACTCATTTATACTCTTATTTAATTCGCAGTTTTTGTGATATGTAAAATATAGAAAATTCTAAAATTACTTTCTAACAATGTCAGCTGGTGCCACCCGAAATATATACCTATATTTCATTTCAGTTATTTTCATGGCCTTACCACAGCTTTAGAACGAGCTTTAGAGATAATATAATTCAATAAGGGCACACACCTGTTTAAGGTTTAATGCCACTAGAGTCTGAAATAACTTTGCGATGTATACAAAATACATATATTAAGGTATATTGATGATTTTGTTGATATTTAAAGATGACTACGACTCCTTTACACTGCCAGCAGTAAATCTGTCAAAGTATTGAACATAAACAACTTTTTCGTAACGTTTAATTTTTTTATTAATAACAAAACATTTTTATCTTTTTTATTTGTTGTTATTGTCATCGTAATTGAACGCTGTGGTCTTAGGGTATAAAGTCTTAAGCGAGTCCGCTTACAAAGTGCGGGGTAAAATTTCGGGACACAGCCCAATGATGCTCTTGCATTTTTTTTTAACGAATGAAAACGGAGAACGATACTATTACAATATAAGTTCTCGATTCCAAAATAATTATAATCGATATTACGGTACAAGTGCGACCTAGCTGCTATGCAAGACGTACTGAACACATTATGAGTCATATAAGTTCTTCATGTAGGTCAAGGCGGGAGGGTTCTCAATATTTATCAGAATATTGACATAAACTGTTCAAGAAATTGCAAGTGAAAGACAATGTACACGTACAATTTTATTATTTTATATTACCTTTTTAGATATGAGTAAATTTTAAACTGTCCTAATAAGTTCATTAAAATAACGTTTTTATATTAAAAAATATCAGATTTCTTACATAGCTGAATTAAGACTCCGTTTTCCACTTTCCACCAGAAATCGGAACATTGAGTGATGAGTAGCGGAACTCAACGCCTTTGCGTTACCAGAGCAGAGGCATGCAAATAATTAAATATAACTATTCCACCGAATGGGAAGCGAACCCACAACCAATTACGTTTACGGTCAGACTCTGTCACGCCTGGAGATTACTATAGAGCGTATATTTAGAAGTTAGAAATAAGCCATTAGGAGACATATTTCATAATCATGACTTTAGTTAACAAGCTGACCGGACTTAAATAATCAAAAGATCATTAGTTAATTACTACAATCTTATTAGATAAGATTTGTGTAAGACAAGTATCTCGTTAATTTTTTCGCTTTTTGTACGGATTTCTTGTATTTTAGTAAAAAAGAACTTAGTGTTCACATTAATTTACCCAAAAATTTAGTAACGAACCCAACAAAATATATTACAAAATATAATACAATCATCGCCCATCGCATCACTTTTCACTCGTATCTACCTATCAATGTAAGAAAACCTCTCAACGCAACGTTGACCCATTTCATTGGCTTAAAAATGTGCATATGTGTCCGGACTCGATGCGACAATATGCAATTTTCATAGCGGAACCTCATGTCTTTTGCCATACGGTCTAAAATTGCGTACTTGCGGATTCTTTTAAAGTAACTTACTACAATTGTCTTTTATAGTGTTTTGTTCATGATTTAACACAGATTTTTTTATTAATATATGTAAAAAGTATAATTTTGAAATATTAGTAACTTAAATTGATCACGTTCTTAAATCACACTGAAAAACATTTCAATCTTGATATGCCAAATAATTTATCGATAAAATAATAAGGAACGGCTTGAGTATAAAACATTTGCTCTATATAATTAAATGTAAAACAATTTATATTTTAAAACAAAATAATTTAGTTACATCTTAATAATTACTACCGAATTATGACAGCAACCAAAGCAACCAAACACACTTTTCCCGCATAGCAGGATGATAGTCAGAGAGACTAGTATCAAGACACTTCGTTCTCCACTTTCCGCCCAAAATCGAGGCACTGAGTGTTAAATAGCGTAACGCTGCACTTACTCTTGCCAGAGCGAAGAAATGAAAATAATTTATCATTCATAATCATTACCCAACTGGGAATCGAACCAATTGCGTTTACAGATAGATGCTGTCGCACTGCGCCACAATGGCCTCTCGCAAAAATCTTAAGAAGCCTCGCAAATCGAATGAAATAGATTTCAACAAAGGCCACCATTTCCAATGCTAGTATAAATAAAAGTTGTGTTAAAATACATGTAAATGCGAGTGCGCGAGAGCTAGAATATAATACCCTCCACCTAGAATAAGCGAATCAAAAAGTCAAAATATAAGAGTTCATAAAGTAGAATGTGTTGAGATGTATTGATTTGTGACTATGATTAAGCTTTTTGTATTCATTTTGTTTCTTCCGAATAATAATTTGTATGTTCAAAATATATCGATTATTAAATAAATATAAAAATTCATATCGATTGCTCACCAATAGATTAATCGGCTTAGAAATAAAAAATGTGGCATAAAGGTTTTTTTTTTCGAAAAGTAAGGAACCACCAAGATAATGATATCTTGAATTTTACAGAAGAAAAAAATTAAATTCTACGTTTTACAGTCGAAACATTATAGCTATCGTAAAGTCAACGGAAACGTACTTGCAAACGAAAACACGGTCATTTTAAAAACTATTTATATTATATAAAAAAATACAAAATCGATATAGAGTATATAGGAGGCCAATAGTTGAGCTTAATAGTTATTGGATTTTTTCCCTTTTATTAGATAGTGTTGTATTGGAAACAGTTACCTGTCACACAATATCATCAAATAATTAGACAGTGTATTGCAGAGTAGTTATTAATTAAATTATCTTTGCCAGCGCAATTTGTATGTGGAGTATATATATGAAATGAAACTGTAAAACGTTTTTGGAACGTATAAAAATTGACTGCTTCGGGTTTCGAAGCCGCGCCTCTTGGAAACCGTCCAAGCGCTGTGACCGCTAACCCATGCGTTCACACTCAACTGTGTCGTACGTCTTACTTCGTCTATTACAACTTATTTTTGTATTTAAAACATTTTTAAATTTACTAATTACGTGAATTAAAAATGTATGTCTGTCTATTCATAAAAAAACAAATAAATTAAAAGTGAAATTATTTTATAAATTATCTACTCACTATAGTCTATATGCATAGTTTAAAATGATTTAAAAATAACTTTTATATACTAAGCTTATTATATATTTCAACAAAAAATATCAAGACATATCTGTAAAATGTAACAAATGTCAATCATTTTCGCACACTTAGAAAATTGAAAAAGACATATTCAGAAAACGTATAAAAATTTGAAAGCAGCAGGATTTGAAACCGCGCCTCTTGAACGGTCATCAAATATTTATACGTTTTCTAAATATGGAAAACCATGGGACTACAGTCACTGACCATTAAATTGAATTCGGCAAAAGCATTTGAATAGTTCGCAAATTCTAAATACTTGTAAAGGTGATTGTGTCCTAGAGGCTGGCGAACTCTTGACTTTGAGGATCAACCTTCATTTAGATATATTACAATTGAAACGACTTGTTTTGCCCTATGTTATTTTAGATACCGTTATTTGGAACAATAAAAGTTTTTTTTAAATGTATTATGAACTACTGATCCGCGCGCAGCTTCGCCTGCGTAAACTACACGAGTAAGCTATTTCGTTCTTTTGTCCCCCCGCACTCTTACTTGAATCACAATTTTTGCTTAAATTTATTATTTAAATGGTTGTAAATTACAAATTTTGTTTATGAATCAATTGAAAAGAAATAAACAATAAATGTTAAAGAAAGTTTACCACAATACAAGTCAAAGCTGCATTTAAATTGGTAACCGATTCGCTCAGACAAAAAAAACAACAATTACAATCATTATTGTGGGTTCTATCATATTGATAAATGCCAATATTTTTATAAATAATGCATTAAATATACAACAACTAACAGAAATAACTATGAATAATGTGTTTGACATACACTTTTTTGTTAAGTGACATACACGTTGCTAAGCAATGCGTATTTCACACGCCAACAGTAGTTCTAGTACATTAGAAACAGTATTAATTCTAAACAGTCGTTTAAATTAACTCAATTATCATAATAAAAACAGAAAGAAGTTATTATATTTAATTCTTTATTTTCTTAAAAATTGCATACTAAGTAGACCAGGTAGTCATTTTTTTTACAACAGTTTCAATAATCGGCTGCATTTTATACATACTATCAATGTATTTACAAAGAAAAACCTATATACTTAATTAAACTGTACTACAAAAGGTTTTTTTTTTACATATAAGATCAAAAGATTCAAAGCCTAATATACGAGTAGCATAATGTTCCATTATATAGACATAAGCACCTACTTACCTAAGTGAATACTAAACATTTATTTAAAAAACAAATAGTCTGAAGAAATAAAATGGTTACAAGGAAAAACGCATAATTTATATATAAAAAATGACTCGTCAATAAATGATTTTTGGGTAAAAAAATATAAACAAATCAATTGATTACGCAACTTAATTTAAAATGACGAGCATCTGTTATTGATTTGCAATCAATAAAGTTTTACGTAACGATGAATTTTTAAATTAAATATTTTATATTTATATTCAATTTGAATGCTTTTAGTAAGAACTAGGTGTAGCCGAATAGTCCATGTGAAATTCTAAAATAGAAATAGCCTAAGTTACCTACTCCTTATCACATCAGCTGTCTGCTGGAGAAAATCCCGAAAATCGGTCCAGCGTTTCCAGAGATAGGCTTATTCACAATAGTTTTACCGTATAGTATAATATTAACATGTATATATAATAATTTTCTTTATATGGTCGAAGCTCGTTATAGATAATTGGTGCCCCGAAAAATTATAAAGAAATAACTACCGCGATGTCCTTCTAACAGTAATTCTATTGAGAAGGAAATTTCCAGTGCCACAACTGATAAGACCACTGTGAATTGGTCGAATTATTATTCTAAATTAGGGTACCATCAAAAATTATTAAGTTTTAAATTCATTCAAATTAGTTCATACTATATCTATAAGATTTTTATAAAAGAGACAAACTTGCTAGATGCCTTTATATGCATGAACCTGCCACCGCGCTTTATATGTGTGAGCAATCTGCCTCCAATCTCGATCAGCCAACTGCACCATTATAGTATTGTTGTCTGTATATAAATACTCATAAATATATATAAAAAAACATATAATATTTTGAAATATGAACAAGTATTTCGTAAAGGCTGTCCGTTACACTAGGGTGGAAGCACTCGTGCGTTATAGCAGTCCTCGCAACTCCTAGTAGGCGGGTGGTCGACATTCCGCAAAAATGATATTGGCATATCGGGAGCGATTGCTATATATTTACATAGTATAACAATAGAAAGAATTTTTTTAAATTTTTTTAACCCTTTATTGTCGTACAAAGTTATATTTATTGGTGTATTAAATATGTTATTGGTGTATTAATATACTTAAAACTCGTTATATAGTCATAATAGTGTTGTATTATCTGAAATACTACTAAAATTGCGCCAAACGGTTAAAGCAATTAAATAATTCGTTTTTAATCAACCTTAATATGAATTTTACGTTTAATTATTAAAATAACTGTCTAGAAATTTTAAATACATATAAGCTGAATTTCGAAATCCATATTGTAGCTCAGTGGGACAGTGTAGCTATTAAAGTGATGGTTGTGGGAACGATTCCAACTTAGGGAAATGTAAGATAAAGCGCGGCGTCGAGTTCCGCCATTCAACACCCAATGTCTTGAATGCGGTCAGTGGAGAACGGAGTGTTTTAATTCTCTTAATTATTTTCAGTATTGTCCAAGCAGGGATAATTATTATATCCTGCAATGCGGACTAAAATGTGAAGTTTATTAAAGTAAGTTATTTAATACAGCCACAGATTCGTACCATATACACTTAGAATCTAGATGCTTGCTTATAGTGCCCTGGCCTCAGACTAATACAGACACGGTACGAGCTCCTCTACAACGCTGTTCTCCTGGTACAACTTGCGCATGATGCCGCGCTAGGTGGCGGATTTCGCTAACGCATCGGCGCCTCCCGCCGAGGCTCAAAGTACCCTGCGCTTTAAACGACTATTCAGTATTTATATGGACATGTGTTATTTTTGATAATATATATAATATATATTTTTATTTGCTTTATAATAAATACAATGAATATAAAATAAATATAATTTATATGTTTTTTAATATAATAATATATATTTGCATAATTATTTAAATAACCGTTTGTTTAACCTTCGCTCAGTGCATTTATTTGTTCATTATGAGATATTAAAAAAAAAGTGAATTTAAAAAAACCCAAGTGTAGTCAGTCAGTCACATTTTAAAAACACAAAAGCAACAAACAAAACAAATAAATACTTCTAGAAAGAACATCTTGAACAAAAATTCGAGTTACCATGTTTTCAACGTCGAAAAACCTTGATAAAGCTTTCACATGTGGACGGTCACAGGCGTTTTACAAATGGAATAAATGCACGTCGCGCGGGGAGGGCCGGGGGTAAGGGCGGGAGGTACCGGGGGTGGGGGGAGGCACGTGACAGACAGTTACACGGCGGGGACTCCTGCTGCATACACTGCAAAAATGCAACCGCTTTTTATTTCCATTTTTCTTACGATTTTTCTTCGATAATTTCCATTTTTCTTTTATAACACTTGTTTGCTATGATCCTGTCATTTTAATGAATATTGAATTTTTTTTGGCCTTGTTTCTATTAATTTTATGAATTTATACACTCTCGTATTCCCTTATTATACATATTATCTAATATGTAAAGCAAATAAATCTCATAGAACACCAAAAGATTGAGCTTGCCAATAATATTTTTATCGCAATGTCAATAACCTCGCGTTTTGCGCTCCACATTTTATGACGTACTAGGTAACACGTGTAAGCATTATTTATGCTAAATATATATATAAATGTTGTGTTTGAGCCGTAGCTACTGACCAGGTAGGTCAGTCAGTCAGTCAGTCAGTCATCGGGAGAGTCATATAATATTTTATATGCATTTCTTACGAAATCATAACTATATTAATTATATATATACGTGAATTAAATTACACTTTCGGACACTACATTTCGGTAGTTATAACAAATGTATGAAATAAAAACGGTATCAAGAATAAAAAAAAATATATACGCAAAACATAATATAAATTTAGGATTACTCAAAACAAAAACATCTCAATACGAACATGTGACTGACGCAATGTGTTTATCACATCAGATAACCGAAGCTATCTTTATTTGACATAACAATGAAGAATTTCATGTATGATTAATTTAAAATAAAGAAACGACTTTGAACCGAAACTGTTCAAAGTGTTTCCACTCGTGCCGTCTTTGCGTCTTACCCACTGACCTTTGATGTCATATGACACACTTCCGACCCTGAACGCACTTCGTGTTAGGGTCGACCCCGATACTATATTTCCCGGAAAACGATTTTTGTCACGGTTCAACAATATAAAAAACAAGACGAGCGAAATAAATGGAAAATTCATAGCTATATATAGCATATGTTTTGCTAAATCTAAATTAGCCTAACGAAGAAATGGCGATAGCTTTATAACTAACTCATATTACACATCATTTCATAGCCAAATTAATATTCAATGTGTTCATTACATGGAGGTTGGTAATAAAAACAAGTTCTAGAAACGAAATGGACGGATAGCGTTGGTCTTTGCCACGATAATTTACGAACACCCATCGTCTGTTCGCGACCAATCTAATTTAACCTCTAATACGGGATGGTACGGTCGAAACTTGGACAAGACTAAAACCGCATAAGGTTTAATCGCTAGCAAGTGTAACAGAAGACCGCGATTAGATAACAGCTATGAAAACAAACGAGATCACGGCAACCGATATCCGTTAAGATATATATTGTAGTCCTTTCCTATTTCTTGAGTAAGCTGCGTCAGCTGTTCCATATTGAGCTAACACACTAATACTAATACAGCTCATAAGCTGTATGCTATAAATTATGCTTTATAGAGAAAATTATATAAATATGCAGTATTTTTTAAACATGTAAAGGCATTGCATTTATAAAAAAATTATCTAATAATCTAAATTTATTTAGAGTAATCTATAAATAATTATCTATACATAATTAAAAAAAAAATTTTTTAAGTATAGAAGTATTATGATGAGAACATTTCTCGCGCACGTCAGATTTACGTCACTGTCATGTTGAAATAGGCAAATTTGTGCTATTTCGATAAAAAAAAAAAAGTTTCAGCGCAAACGTTGGCCATTGGCAGTGACGTAAATATTCGCGTTGAGGCACATCGAGTGCTCCCCAGTGGGTGGAACTCTTAAAGGCATTGTTGCGTAACTACAATCAGACACACTAGCGTCCATCTTTATTGGATTTCTACAAGGTATTTAGCATTTGTTAGTTACATAAAACAATATAATTTCACGCTAAAAATGCAAACAATACTGTAATTGGAAAAATTTGAAAAACACACACTTTGTTAAATTTCTTCACCCTTCGAAATATACGTATAATATATTAAACGAACATGACGGCTGCGAAGTTGCCAAGTGTTTTGTAAACTAGTTAGTGCCGACTACTAGTCATAAAATGGTACACTAACATTACTTGTTATGAAAAAAACACAACGACATGCCTTTTCGTTATTCTTTACTCGCAAAAAAAAACAGAAATACATTCGTATCGACATTGCCACCACTACCTTGACGGCTCGGTTCAGCACCTACCAATATCATAAACACTCCTCGATTCAATATCATTTAGAGTACGAAACTTGACAAAGTCTTCTAGTAACATACGAATATAACTTAATAAGCTCACCTATTTCATTTTTATTACATTGTAAAAGTCCAATATTTTCGGTAATAATCATAAAAATGCCATGTAGATTTCGAATCAAATTCGACGAGACAATTATTGCAGTCCTTTGAAGCATACCAAGGTAGAAGCAAAAAAATTGCACTCTTACATAACGCCTATATTGTAATATTACAGCGAGAGTAATAAACGGTTTATCTTAACATCGTGAATCTCGTGCACGGATCCATTAAATTTCTAATTTATAACGCAGTACTTTTGAATAACTGACTCATTGATTTTTGATAACATTCCTATCCATATCGACTCGTTGGAACTTACCCAAGTACTCTTTGATCCACTTCTTTTTGGGCGGCCTCGCAATCTTTTGGGTATCCTTCGCTTCTGCTGTGACCATTTGTGCGGTAGAAGCGAGGGATTTTTCGGGAGTGATGACGGCAGGTGTCGAAGCGGCGACCACCGGCGCATACCCGTAGCCGTTAAGCGTATGGCCGTTCGGGTGGAACTGCTGATACGTCTTCAACATGATCGGTATCGGCTCGACCAGGCCGCCGAACTCTGTCTCCCTCGTATTAATCGCAATGGTGTGGAGCGTGTCAGTATAAAACGCGTCGGGCGCACTCATCGTGCCAAATAGTTCCGGCTCACCACGTCTCCGGTAACTGGCAGTGACCAAATTAACTTTGGTGGTTTCCATGAATATACCCATTCTATGTTTGGACACAGTTTTTGTTAACTTCGCACTTCACTAGTCCTCATTATCATATTAGTAGTCTTTATAGTCTTACACATAATAGTCATTGTTTTAAAATATTTTATTATCGCACACGTTGTTCCTTACACCGTTTCTAAACACATAATAAACAATAATTTAACACAGTGCGTCCACGACGGCCGAAAGAAGGTCATACGATAGATAGTTAAATAATTTGATTTAAAAAGATATCTAAATAGTTGAGACGGAACAGCCAACCGAAAGCGATATGAAAAATTGTTAGTTTAAATGATCCACACGTAGGGTTTCCTCAATGGAACGATACGTGACCCAGGAATTTACGTAATGGTTCGTCGCAAATTTCTTATAAAGTCGCCTTTTTATGAAGTTTCCTTCACGTTGTATAAGTTATTGTTGGCGCGAAACTATGAAAGGAAAAAAAAACATTGGCCTCAAACTGCGCAGTCTTAATTCTCATTGGAGGAGTTGAAATTTCCAATTTTAACAAGTCTAGTTCGAGAGGTTTCACGCTGATTCAAGGATAACAGAATACAAGTTAATAGCCCAAATTACGCTCTAAATAGATACTGTCTATCACATACAATATATAATACTTTTTAACAAGAAAAGTGTGTGCTCCAAAATTTAATAGAAATGATGAATTAAAACGGCGTTCAGAGGTACTAACACCAGAAAAAAAAACAGCTCCGCGACAGTCTCGCTCTCGAACGTTCAAACAATCATCATTAGCTATACTAATGTGCTAGAGCATACAGAAACAGCATTGTCAGAATCGATACGTATAAGATCGCACATAAAAGTGGCAGAGCGAGAGAGCGAGAGAGCGAGATGTCGTATTAGACTGGGCGAGATGGTGTTGCGAAGGCCAGCGACATAGTGCGTCGCGTCGCTCAACAAGTGCGAGGGGGGAGCGTGCACGGTGGCATGGCTGCGGGCACGTGCACCGCCCCCCTTACTCGTCCGTGTCCCCCCACCCCCGCAGACATCCGCGCCAGTGACAGTTATCTCTACCTCCTACGCGGGCATGTTAGCCTGGTACGCGGAGCAACCAAATTGGCAGACATTTTCATTTCGCTGACCGACGGAACTGGATTTTTGTTGTTTGCATGCAATTTTAAACTTTTTTTTTTATATATATATAAATTAATATAGATGTCAAAAGTAATAAAACAACTGCTTTATAATTTGCATGAATTGTAAAACATATTGTGATGTTAATAAGATCATCGTATTTCAATAATACAATAAAATAATAATTCTACCTACACGTTTTTATATAAATAGAAAAAAATAATAATAACATTAATGAACGTATTTTCATTTACCACAGAACATTGATAAATTCTGTACTGTTAGCACAATAAATATATTGCCACGATCATAAAACAGTTTAAAAAAACATTTCATAACGCACTAGGACTAATAATAAAAAATGTTTTTAGAAAACGTATAAAAATTTGAGCGAAACGGTTAGACGGTATTTGAGCGCAGAGGGATTCGATCCGGAGCCTCTTGAAACGTCGGTTAGACGGTATCCAAGAGGCGTGGTTTTTTATAAATTGTCTAAAAATGCTTTCCAATTTCCTTAGTGTGTGAATAACACTTTTAAAAAAATATTAAATCAAGTCATAAAAAGTTTAATTGAAAAAAGAAAACAATTTATTAGGTTACTAATTAATTTTCAAAACAAACATTTATTTACATACATATGTAAATATAAACTGTCAATATTACGAGTTTATATACATATATTAAATCTTTAATTTTATTCTAACGTCAAACGTCAGTTGCGCTACATAAAGGGTATAATATCCACTATCTCTAATTCTTTATTTTATTGTTCAATGAAAAAACCTCAACCAATATCTCAAGAAACTCGCTTAACTGTTCGATTCAATGGCCAGATGCAAAAAGCCTGAAGCCGACACCGACTTGGTTTTTTTTTACAGAGTACACTTTTATTTTATGAAATATTACGAATTTAATATAAAGACATATAACAAACAAATAGCAAACGTCATTCGGTCCTATAGACATTTACCTCCTATAGTGTTAATGCCTAATAAACAGGAAAAGAGGATTTACTAATAAATCATTACAAATGAATCATTACAAATGATTTAATATAAAAATTTATTTATAATTTAAAAATTTAGATACCAACGAAAAATATACACGTATAAATGGGATTGTCAAAATAATTTGGTTCAGATTTCATTTTTTTTTATGTCATTTGCCATCAATGTAACGTCAGCTGTATTTTGTGATGTCAACTTTCTATCTATGTAGTAAAGACCTATATATAAACTGTATAACAAAACTAAATTTGCAGAAAACTATATACGGTTGATTAATAACTAAAGTATTTAAATAAATAATCACCATAAATATTTCATTTATCCATATCCATACATATAAAATATATATATATATATATATATATTATTAAAGTGACAAATTTCCGTATTAAAAGTTACGTAAATATATATAATATAAAGTTAATCTACACATAAAATAAAAAAATGTTACTGATCGCTGTCTGAATATTGAAGATATATGAAAAAATATATTATTGGGTGCATTTGTTAATATAGAATAGCAAAACAATTGACTTTTAATTTTCTTTTTAGATTGTCTGTGCGTTTGTGCACGCTAGCCTCAAAATTAACTGTACCTGCAAATGTAATGCTCAACCGATTTAAATGTACTTTAGACTATTGTATTGTGGTCAGCTTCACTTAACATTTAGTGTTCATTTTATTTAAATTGTAAATTTAAGTAATGTTTGTAATTTAAGTAAAAACGCGGCCAGGTGAAAATACGAAATATTGTAGTCGTGTAGTTTACGCAGGCGAAGCTTGTCGCTAGTATATACATATATAGCTATATACAAAGAAATATATATATATATATATATATATATATATATACAAAGGAACGATCATTGGCTCTACACATTAATTCATGGACATAAATTTTCATTCTCAAAGTAAAAAAAAAGAATAGACCTATTTTCCATAACAAACTAGTGGCTTTACATAAGTACAATGTTATCGTTAGATTAAACACGTGCCGATCGTACAGTCTGCGATATCGAAGTAGGCACAACACTAGGTAGAGCAGAATTTCAGATTAAACAAACAGCAAGACGTTTATTTCGATAGTTCTCGGTTTATAATATGTTAAATAGGTTGAATGTTTTATAATGTATATATGGGAGGGAGATTATGGAGAAAAAGATGTTCTCTAGAGGGCAGTATTTAGAATGTAACTAAAATTAAGTCTAAAGTTACTTTAAATATAACATTATTTTTAATTTACCCCATGAAATAATTGGACTAATACATATTTAGAAAACGTATAAAAATTTGAACGCAGCGGGATTTGAACCCGCGCCTCTTGAAAACCGTTCAAGAGGCGCAGGTTATTTATACAGGAATATTTATACGATTTCTAAATATGTATTTTTCAATTTCCTAAGTGTGCGATTTTAACACTTTAAAATAATTGGACCAAAGGTGTTCATTGTTTTATTTCTTCTATTTCCAATTGTATTTAGATAAAAACAAAAAAAAGCAAAGGCTTTAGCGTATAAAATCCAAATATATTCTATTTAAATTGAACCTACAACCATCACTTTCATTAGGCACATCCTAATTGCGCATTTAATTTCAAATTAAATTTTGTAACAAAATATTTCACAAAGAGAACAAAATAACTCATTCGTCGTTTTACATGAAAAAAAATTTTAAAAATATCAATTTCATACATATATATCTACATATATACGAGTACGAGGCGATCGTGGCGCAGTAAATGCAAAACAGTAGTTGTAAACGCAATTAGGTGTAGATTTGATCCCTAGACGGGGGAAAGATCTTATTCAATATATATATTTTTTTAACGTTTTTTAAAGTGTTATTCCCACACTACGGAAATTGAAAAAGACATATTTAGAAAACGTATAAAAATTTAAACGCAGCTTAGCGATCAGAACGCCTGAACGGTTTTCAAGAGGCGCGGGTTCAAATTTTTATACGTTTTCTAAATATGTCTAGATCTTATTCAAACAATTTACATTTCTCCACTCTGGTAAAACAAAACGGGACGTTAAATGCCATCTCAACACGTGAATATATACTGAATGCGTAGAACGGAGTGTCTTGACGCTAAGTTCTCATCACTTCTCTACTAGATTCGTATAGCTACGAATATATAGAGTAAAGTAAGAAAATGAATATATGTATGTAAGCAGTGTGTATTATAATGTCTCCGTAAGAGTTATTTAACAAGCATAGACATTAGACACGTGTTATGTTTATGTCTTAAGTAAGCTCGAGTCGCAACTGGTCTGTTTCTGCTAGCTTGCCTGGAATAGTAATTGTAATAGTGGCCGTAAAAGTTAATACTTGAATGTAGGGAGAGACCAGAGTGTTTACACTGGTCTCTCCTTTTTTTATATTTAAAATTAGACGAGTGCGAGTAGGTTCTATTGCGGTGGAGAGTGTAGTGTCTTGACGCTAGGTTACCCCCTGGTATGCGAGGAAAAGCTTAAAAATGAACTTCAATGCCTTTTACCACATTTTTTTTCTCTCGTCTTTACCAATTTTTTTATACTACCATCAATCATATAAAGTTAATCCACAAAATTCTCAATCGATTTTAAATTATATTTTTATAATAATTGTTTTCTTACATAATTTGAAAAATTACAAATCTTATAACTGTCGCGTAGTTGTAACGTTAGTACGATGGTACATTTAAATATTTATCGAAGTTATATTTAGTTAACATTTTTTAAAGTGTTAATCCACACTAAGGAAATTGAAAGACATATTTAGAAAACGTATAATTTTTTTTTTTATCGAAATTATTTCAAGTAAAATGTAACATGGAGTTGGATTATCTTTTTTTTCTTAAATATTTATTTTTGTCGGAAATGTCAAAAAAAAAAAACTTAAAAGCCACGAATGAGTCAAGAGTACTTGTAAGCTTTGAATAATATCTGTAGTTACACATTGAAAGTAGCGCGAAGTGAACAACAAGTCTATCAAGGAACAATGCTGTACAATCTTTGACCTTCATGCATGTGTACCCACATTTTAAACTCACACTAAATATTTATACATTATATTTTCTTGATTGGACACATCATATAATCAGAGATAACATAGCGTTAAGACTCTCTCACAGCTCTCCGTACTATATCGCAGACTTAATTTTTTTTTTTATTTTTTAATATAGTGGTTAGTGTAAATTGAGTTTAACCACATTCATACTGCCTTAATATATGCCGTATTTAATATTGCGACAATATTAATTCGATTTGTATTCAGCTTTTACTTCACCCGGAATAGGTATATGATAATAACAAATGTGTCAACACACATTATAATTTAAAAATTTTGCGTTTATGTTAAATTAAAAAAAAAATTTGTGTAATTTTTAAATGTTTGTTAAACTAGGATAGGTATACTCGATAATACACCTACTATGCATTCACCTTCCTATCTAACTAACAATACTGTACCTCTAATTTTTATTGACAATGAAAGGACTTAAAAGTGCTTTTAGAGACCTAATTTAACAATGCTTCTAATCTAGATTTACAAAAATCTTTTAGTACTAGAGTATCTACTTAAAATATTAATTGCCTAAATTTGAAATATATAAATAATGTATCTTGAAAATTACAGTTTTATAATTATTTTTAACATTTTTTAAAGTGTTATTCATAACACTTGACAACTGTTGTGTGTGAACACATTTAGGAAGTTGAAAAACTTATAATTAGAAAACGTATAAAAATTTAAACGCAGCAGGATTTGAACCCGCGCTTCTTGAAAACTGTTCAAGTCCTCTGACAGCTTGACCAGTTGAACGCCTGGCTTAGCGGGTTCAAATCCCGCTGCGTTCAAATTTGTATACGTTTTCTAAATAAAAGAACTTTATTATTAGAAATAGAGTTCTCTACACACACTTTAGTGTAAAGACACTCCGTTCTCCCCTTTGTCCCCAGTTTCAAGACATTACTTATTGAGTGGTGGAACCTAACCCCGCCATACATTACCTACATCATGGTATGTCTGATTTATACATATATTTCTATGTCATAATAATTAGATAATACCGTACCGTGGATGTTTTCTCACATACGTGGCTGCTCTAGAATATTAATATTGATTACCACAAAGAATTAATTTTATTTTAGTAAATCCATTTCTAAGCTAAATCCAAAAGCACTAAAACATATTTTGTTTCTTCAAAATAAATTATAATAGCTACCATTTATTAATTTAAATAGCTAAATATTACAAACACCTGCTTAAAACGACTACGAAAAAATATGAATTAACGTTCTATTTTTGTAACAATTAATTTCGGAAATAAACTACTTATTATACATATATAAATACTTTAAAATATTTATTTATATAAATAAATGAGAATAATTTCAATTTTTTTTTTAATTTCACGCTTTTGCCCACGAGATTTTGGCTAGACAGAGACAGCCTGGTGTCCAGACACTCCGTTTTCCACGTGCCACCCGAAATCGAGACATTGCTCTTTATTTCATTATAATAATGATAACATAGACCTAATACTTCTCATAAGCACAATCAAATATATCATTTAATGAAAAAAATATCTTAATGATGAATTATAGTTGGTTGCCAAATTGTGCAATTGGTGGTCTTAAGATTCCATCATTTTTGATGACATACATATGTCGCACCTTCGGATTATCGAATTATATTGAACAGTTTTCAAGAGGCCACTGCGTTAAAATTTGTTATACGTTTTCTAAATATGTATTTTTCAATTTCCTAAGTGTGCGAATGACACTTTAAAAAATGTTAAAAAATATACATGAATTATATTTTAAGTGCACAAATATATTCAAAATTTAATTGCGAAAATAGAAGTTATATTCAATTAAATACTAAAAATATATTTAGCTATAATTTAATTCCGCTCCTATTATAACAAGCCCTCTGACTGTATATATGACGGTTGTAGGTTCGATTACCCCTCGGGGGAATAATTACATTTAAATTCTTTTTATTTCTCTATTCTGACGACAAGACAAAGGGCGGCGTAGAGTTCCGCCACTCAGCACGCAATATCTCGGAATCGGGTGAAAAGCTAAGAAGGGAGTGTCTTGACATTTGGTTCCATGCCTACCCTGCTATGCGGGAAAAAGCATGAAGCTATATTTTTTAACATTTTTTAAAATGTTATTCCCGCGTTAGTGTCGCAGGTTCAAATCCCGCTGCGTTCAATTTTTTATACGTTTTCTTAATAAGCATGAAGCTATTATACCATTATTTAAAAGTTCAACACACTTTTTAAATATTGCCGCAAGAAGTGAGCTAAGCTCGTTTATCTGCAAATTAAATTTGCGACAGCATTGCATTTCGCCATCTTAATGTCGGATTCCGTCAATTAATATACAATATCTTTAAAACGGACGGCAAGTGGGTAACAGTGACATATAACAGTACTCAGACATATAACGAAACACCAAGAATCACTTATTTTTTTTTTAAATATATACAAGTGTGCACTATAACAGTCTACTATTCATATCCAAATGCATTCCAATGACGTCTAAAAAATGTAGGTTTGCATAAAATTGTAACTTGTGCAATACACATAATAATTAGTTTCTTTTAGAATTTATGCTTAAGCCGATTAAATGTATCGAATTTCAATAGACTCCTCATACTCATCTATAACCTGAATATAATATAAAAAAATATATTCGTATTCTTTTATTGAAAAAGAAATAGCGAAACTATTCACGTTTCAAATAATTATTTTTCTTTTGAATTTATGCGGAGAGCGGAATTTGACACTAATTTCTTTTTGCCTTCCCTGCCATATACGGTATATTGGGACAGCTAAAACGTATATGATTTTCCATTGAGTATGTTTATTCGTAACAAATCAGAAAACAGTGGTCTGTAATAGGTTATGTAAGTAAAGGAAAAATAATAATTTAGAGATATAACCTACCATCAGCGAGGTAATCTTTTTCTATATAACGAAACAAAGCAATAAAATTTGTCACTGAGATTTTCTTATTGTTTCAAATACGTACAAACTTAAGGTTTACAATGATTTAATAATATCTGACTTTTAAGGAATATAAATGTCACAAGTGGCAAAAAATGCTAACTTTTAAAAGGCTGTGTATGTAAAATAAATTGACATACCTAATTCGAACTTTCAAAACATAGATATATCACTTTTCATATGAAAGAGCTCATATATATGTAACAAAGTCCCATTCCATTCAAGCCAACTAAAAAGCAAATATATCCACGAATTTTAACACTTGGTAAATCGAAAAAACGTTACTGGGATGAAGATGTTATCTATATATACGATAGCTACCCAATTGTTGTACTATTATACCTAATATTTAACGTAAAACAAAACGAATAAAATTAAAACGGCTTTTGCTAAGTGCATATTTAAATTAAATAACACACAAAAACATACCTCGTACTTTAGCTCGCTAAAATTGCCTCGAAACACGATTTACACGTTACTTTTAATAATTATTTCTATACTAGTTCACGAAAAGCTAACACTACAAAAAACTAGAGTTGCGTAACGTTACAGTTTAAACAATCATGAGTTTGATTTCGATTAGTACAAAACTTTATACGACTCATAATGTGAATAGCCTCAAACAGCTGAGAGGTCTCCGTGCGAAGCTACTATCGAAACTCAAACAAAGAGACAAGAGAAAAGTATGATAATATTGGGTGAAAATGTTGAATTAAGATAACACCTGAGAAAAACCGAGCAAAATAATAATTTAAATAACTTTTATAAAGAAATTAACCACTAAAATTCTGGAGCGCTCTATATAACACATCACAAAGTACAGACGGGAATGAGAATCATACCATAGCGCATCGCCAACGCCAAGATTGTACGCGTATTATAACCATTCAAGTTAATACACAACGGTCCCAGGCGTATTAAAATTATTTTTTGTTTGCAATTTTGCGGAATTAGTTACTACCAGTTCCAGTTCCAGTTGGGCTATTCCGTCTGAAGTGAAATGATAGACACCTCGAATTACCTGAGCGAAAAACCCGAGTCGAACGGCCAAAGTGGCAAAAGCTACCGAAGGTGAAAACGCTCAAGACTTGTTCTGGAATGTGCAAAGTCCAGACAATGGTGCCGGTAGAGGGGCGCACGGCTGCAGCGGAGGCGCACGTGGGGCGCGGCGGCGGCGCACAGGTGCCGCCGACCTCGCGCTATCTCGTCTCGCCGCGAGACGCGAGGTCGCGATGATAACGTACGCTATTTTCGTCCGCAGCCGCCGGCCGCGTTCGTGACCGTCGCGGACGCAGCGCACCGCACGCGAACTCCCGAAATGGCAGCGCCCGAGAGTGGCGACGAGGCGACGACTACCGGGGCGCGAGCCAACCGGTGCCGACGAACTCCGCTCGACGACTGAGCTGGTCGCGGAGTGCCGGAGCGCGACGTGCCTCGCGGCGGGGAGGGCGCGCGGCCTCCGCGGCGGCGGGCGGCGGGCGGGCGGCGGCAGGACGGGCAGGGGGGAGGGGAGGCGCGCACGCGGTCGAGCGCAACGCCGCCGCTGTCCGCTGCACCGTCTCTCCTCTCACCGTCGCGGCGTCTCAGCGCTTTACATAACTCAACACGCGACGCACTCCGCACTCACCGCCGTCGCGTAACGAGGTCGCGGCGGCGTGCGAGGTGCGAGGTGCACTACAGAAGGCGCTCGGTGATGAAACGGCAGCGCTGCCGGTGACGCGGAGGAGTTAGTCGGTCACCGGCGGAGTCACTGAACTGTCCTCGCCGCCGGCGAATAAGGTGAATGGAACGTTGCAACCGAATCGGGCGTTGTTGGCGACGGTGCGACGTACAGGTCTCGCTCCTTATGCACGGTGTCGTCTAACTTTCTAATAAGAGACGCTTGTATGACGCCCGGGTGCCACTTTTCGCAATGAGCCCTCGGCGCGGGCGGCGGTGCTTCACATTGCAAGTAATGAAGCGACGCGTAGCGTGCACACCTCGCGACGGGCTAAATAAATAAATTTAACTAATACACAACCACTCTTAATCTGACAAATAGGATTTCTGCAATACCTTGTCCGTGGCATACTAATACGTACGCACGAATTCTGCCTCCTTCCCACGCGCCATTACAAAATTATTACAACAATACAGTACGAACACACTTTTAAATAAATCCTTCTAATTGTCTCTTAAGTGAACAGCATCGCAAAGGTAATTGGACGATAACAAAACATCCTGCACGCGAAACCCTGTTGAAAACCTATTTGCGGAAGAGGGATTTTTTTTAAAACTCATTAGGAATCATAACGCTGGTTTCTTTCTATACTTGTAGCTTGAAAGTGAACACAAAACGAAAAGTGTACATCACGTATCCGCATAAGCTATTGTCGAGCAAAAGGAGGGAAGGAGCGTAATTCCGAGTGCAAGTCACAGGAGCACATGCATAAGTGGGTGCAGGTACCGGTACCGTCGAGCGGGGAGGCGGGGGAGGGGCACCAATCCGGGGACGAGGGGGGGTGTTGCCAATGGTGTGGGGGGCGCATGCGTGCGTAGACTGACCTTGGCGCGGTGCAGCGTGCAGCCCGGCCGCCCCCCGGACAAACACCCCCTGCGCACCGACCACACCTGCCGGTTTAGCAGGTTGCGATCCGACCTAGCATCATGTCTAGATTCTATTTTCGGAATACTCGCTCTCGTAAAATTCGCTCAATTTCCACCGCCGAGATGCTCCTCGTGCCTACTGCAGCGACGCTTGTTAAAATTCAATTCAAATCATTGTTGCAATGCGGCCGGCAGCAAGTGTGTCGAGTGATGAATAATACGTTTCTGAGCTTCACATTTTTGTATTTTGCCCAACGGTGTGACAATCGATATAAAACATTTAACGATAGCAAGAGCCCAAGTGGAAACACCATGAAGGGGGAATTCCACCCACCGGATGTCGAGATAACGACAGCGTATCGTGCGAAACGCGAAAGCTCACTGATTCATGTACCCTTTTCTGATTAACTTGATGATATTTTACAAAGTTACCAGCCTTTTCATCTGAAATCACGTTCCAACAAGAGGCTTTACTTTGTTATGTTTTCGTATAAAATGAATTTATACGAAAAAAGCTTTTAATACTTTTATCAAGATCTGTCCTGGTTACTAAATAAGAGTTTCTTGAAATTCTTTATCAGATTTAAACAATTTCACGTTGAGTTTAATTTCTTGCCAAAGTTTACACTAATTTGTGTTTTTACAATAACATATAAAAATAAAGAGCTTCAAACTTTCTAAACTCCAGGTTAGGGTTATATCTTTTGTGTTGGGTTTCATATACAATTTTTTTAGAGAATAATATCATGTAGAGTTCTAAAAGGCCTAGGATTACTTTAAATGCCAATGAAAGTTACATAGAAGCTACATGAACAGGTTCAAATAATAGTTATTTTTTATTCAACTAATCTCTAACACACTCCTGCTTACTAATTTTATGAAAAAATACTTTATGCATTTTCTATTGTATAAATAAAGTACAAATGAAGCCAAAGAGTTAATGACTCTCTCTTTAATAAAACTATTATATATATATGTTACGAAAAAGTACAAAATACAACAACTATCCGAAACAGTCCAGCCCATTTAAGGAATAAATGAAATGATTTGATAAAACAAATTTACGTTGAGTTCCGCCACTCAACACGATTCAACTATCAAATTTGGGCGGAAAGTAGAAAACCTAGAGTTTTGACACTAGTTTCTCTATGACTACCATGATTTGCTACTGCCTGACTGACTGACTACAAAAATGCTTTAAGCTGTAAAAAAAAATCAAAATTACTAAAAATCTACTAGGCATACACGGTCCTGCCCTGGCGTTCATCCAACAGCAACATTTTTTAGGCGGGTATAAACAACTCCAGTACACATCATTAAAAATAATTCAATCACACTTCACTTATCAAAATAGGCATTATTTTAATCAATTTCATTTAAATTGAATTTAATTTAAAATACTAACGGGACATTCACCGGGACCGATGTTGAATCGAACAATATGTGAATAAAACATGGCTATGCTAAATCGTAGCTACCACTTAAAGTATTGTCAAATTTGAAAAAGAAATGACGATTTTTCGGTAACATACTCGGCCGAGGGAACAAAAGTCGTAACGTGACGCTATATATATATACTATGTCTTCTTATATATATCGTTATATATATATAATGTTTTTATAATAATAATTTTACAAAATACTTGAATACCTGAAAATAACAAATAAACAACTTTTCTCTTGCTCTTCATAAATAATTTCGTTCAAAATTGCAACATTGCATGTTGATGTCCTCAACGCCGTGGATAAATAAAGAAAATAGTTTAAACAATTTATCAAATACAAGTACAGAATCTTAGTAAAGGTATTTTAATACTATTAGCGAAATCATAAGTTACAGAAGTTTCGCGTTAGGTTAATACTATATAAAAGAATATAAAATATATTTAAATATACACAATAACGCATATATAAGGTAAAAATTAAAGAACATGTACAATAAGGCCATGTATATATGATATGATATTTATTTAAAACTAACTTTAAGTTAGTGTTATCAAGTAGTATTTAAAGTATCACTTTTTATTTTGTTATAAAAATACATATTTTAAAAATTTAAAATTAATTCACTATATTGCAATTTCAATTAGATTTAAACGCTTTGTATTTGCCTTTTCAGCTTTTTGGAATTCAGCTTTCGGACCTCATGTAAACAATAAAGGCCTTCCTTTGCACGACTTGCCTAACGCGAGGTGTACACAGTTTCCTAAAAAAATCTATGCAGCTCAATATTTCATGAACACACAATAAAAAATAAAAGAAACAAAACAGTTGTGTGTAAATTTTTATTAACTAAATTTTTAAAATGCTTATCAATTTGTAATATCCAATTATTTCTTTTGATAAATAAAACCTTACCGGAACTGGATTCTGTGACAATATAGACAATTCACAAAATACCATACAATGTACCTAGAAAAAGCGGAACCTGAGTTGACTTAGAAACAAATTCCCTCAGCCTAACCCACAAATTGATGGAAATAGGCCAAAAGTACGCCACTTAATACAGTGCCCGTCTCTCTATCTCTCATCTAGATATATCAAAACGCATAATGATGGACTAAATAGACCAATAAATTATCAAAAACGACTTTACCATTGAATGTAAAAAAAACTCCGTTCCTTTCTAGTTTTTTAATTTATGATTTTTAGGCGTGCCAGTAGAGAACAGTTTACTTTAAAAAACTCTGTGCCTGAACTAAAAACTGACATTTAAGAAATATAGAGCATTAGATAAAGCCTAACTAACAAAATATTTGCATTGATACTATAAATGTAATTCAACACGATTGACGGTGGTGACGGTGGAAGAAGCCGTATAATGTCGCTTACATTGTAAGAATTGAGGTGTGTTTGTATGTAATTTGGTCAAAACAACCAACGGTGTTTAGATTAGTCATGTGAGTAGATTTTTTAGCTTTTCCGGTGTCAAAAGCTAGTGTCAAGACACTCTGTTTTCTGCCCGTATTCAAGATTTAGTGATGAGTGAAAACCGACGCCGCGCAATCTTACCAGAGTGAGGAAATGAGTATAAGCATTGAGTGGAACACTGATTTCAATGTACTGGAAGGATTTTAAACATAAATCATTTCTTTTTTTTTATATAAACTAATATAAAACTATATAACAACAAGTTAGTGGACTACAATCCCGTTACATTAGTACCTACATATTTAATATTAATAGTATATATTTAAATATATAGTATTTATATATAGTAAAAAATGTACACAATATTATATATATATTTAAATATATAGTAATTATATATAGTAAAAAATGTACACAAGTGCAATTTTAATCAGTCATAAATTTAATAAAATAAATAAAAGCACTAGGGTTTTCCGTTAAATATTTATGGCGGCAAAAAGGCTAGGGTATAATTTAAAAAAAAAAGTGAAATATTTTTAATTAGTGAACGTTTCCAAAATACGTAGTATTAAAATAAATACACAGGTAAAACATACCAAAAACAACTAAAAATCCACTAACAGATTATAACAATCGGGGCGTTCGAACAAACAATGGGCTCGTGTGAAGTTAGATGATCGTCAAAGTTTCAGACTCTAGTACTATTTAATACAGAAGATCAAGACTTATAAAAAAAAAAAGTAAAGAAGCTCCATCCTACGAATTAATAAGATAAGAAAGATACCACTATACATAAATCGTCCAAGACGGTTTACGGCTGCCAAGTGAGGGTTCGAGTCCCGGGAGTGTGTGAATAAGACTTCAAAAATGTTAAAAAAGCTGTACAATTTATCTCAATTTTAACACATATATATATCGGATTGTCTTTAAAAAATATTAGATTGTAACGCAGTTGAGATATTTCTAACTAAATAAATGTTACACGATTAAAGTTTACGAAACAAATATTTATAAATGAAATAAATCAACGAATTCATCATTTTTCAGTATAAAATATGCATATATAGCTTGAACTGCAAATAACAGGGTAAGTAAAGGTTCTCCACCTATTCGTCAAATTTCGAGACATCAAGACTCAATAGAGTAGCGGAACTTAACGCAACGCCTCCTCGTCTCACCAGAACGAGAAAATGAAATTAATTTAAACAATTGGCAATCGAAGCTACAACCTCCGCATTAACAGCTAGACAGCTCCACTGCACTAGAACAGTCTCATTGTATAAATCATATATAAAAATCAGGGCGTTTGACACAAACAATGGCCCGTGTGAAGTCAGTTAAATGCAAGCGTTCGTCAAAAGCTCATTCTCCGGTACGTACTGTTGAATACAAAAGCGTGGATGACGAGGTCAGTCCCTTTCACCATTCAGATTGTATTCGTGGCGACCTTAGTGAAGCCTTGTGATAAGATTCACCAAATCTGTGTATATCTTGCTTGCTATATATTATATTTAGCTATATTTTTTTAACATTTTTTTAAGTGGCAATAATCCCACACTAAAGGAAATTGAAAAAGACATATTTAGAAAACGTTCAATGAACGCATGGCTTAGCGGTCAGAGCGCATTAACGGTTTTCAAGAGGCGCGAGTTCAAATCCCGCTACGTTTAAATTTTACTTATACGTTTTCTAAATATGTCTTTTTTATATTTTTTTAATTTAATTGCACAAGATGCTACGCAATGTCTATTAAAATTGTATATTTATTTAAGTTTCATTCTTTTCCCCCACATAGAAGTGGTCAGAGAGAACTTAGTGCCAAAACACTGCTTTCTTGATTTCTCCACTGTTCGCTTGAAATTAAGGCATTGCGTGTCTCAACGCACTTGCACGCACAACTAAACTCACCGCTGAGCTTAGTATTAGGTAACAGAGCAGAGAAATAATCATATTTTTTTTTATATATTATTCCCCCAAGTGGCAATCGAACCCAATACCAATCGCGTTTTCACTCGCCACGATTGCCTCATAATAATTTCTCAAAATGTAATTTAAATTAGAGTATATGCATATAATAATTATACTTGCTTTATATTATTATCTCGAGTTGTAAAGCGCTTGGAAATATTATACTAGAGAAAGCACATTAAATTTCTTGTGCGTTATACTATATTTTTAGTAATGAAATCATAAAATAGACCATCGTGCCGGAGTGGTCGGACAAGCGACTGTCTCTAAATGCGACTGGTGGTGGGTTCGATCCCACTCAATGGAAGGTGACGGAGCTGAACGCCGTGTTTTTTTCTAACTAGAACCGAGAAATGAAAATAATTTAAAGATAACCATTCGCTTATGTGGGATCGAACCGAAAAATATCGCGTTTTACAACCAAACGCTGTCCCACTGCGCCATTATGACCACGTAGTATGATGAAATAATAAAAAAAAATATGTCAAATAGTATATGTCATACGATTAAACATTCCATAGTTTTTATAATATCATTGAATATTATCCATAAGGTCAAATAATCAGTTGTAACTACAGTTGTTACAACTATTTATCGGATTATTTGACTATTTATCTGATTATAAGATTTAAGTTATGGGTTCAAATCCCACTTAAGGAGTTCAATTACGACATTTTCTTAGGTCTCGTTAGACAAAATACCCTTGGGTTTTGGTTCAAGACGACTTTAGGTGGCAAATGGAAAAAGGAGTGATGCCTAACCTCGAAATGCATAATGTAACGTAAAAATAAACTGTATTAAATAAAATATGCCATATATTATTTATACATTTAAGACAATATTGCGCAGCAGAGATGATTGTAGATAAATAAATTGTTAAACCATTCAAGCGCTTGATAAGATTTGAGTCTATGACACGCAGTAAAGCCAGAGAGTACCTATCTCGTGTGAAAACACATCGTTCTCTAGTTTTCGAAGAAATTTGATATATTGGGAGTTGAATGCTAGAACGCTCTTTCTCTTACCAGACTTTTCAGACAGAGAATTTCAATATAATTATTCCCCCGAATAGACATCGATCCCGCCACCAACGCGTTTCCGTCGGACGCTGCCCCACACCGTTCCATTTTCCTAGATTCTAGATTTAACTTGCAGTTAATGTAACAACTAGTTAAAATTATGCATATATTCAGTAAATAATTAACAGTTAATACCCATCGCGTGCTTAGGTACTTTTTCTAAGAGATAAAATAATAATTAGTTTAATTGGTTGTACGATTAACATATTTATATGTATTTTATGGTGCATTTAAGATGTAATTATAGAACTATAGGTATATGTATAATGCAATCAAGCATTCACCTAAAAATACTACAAAATAATTCGGCTAGAGCTCTACAATGTTAAAAGTATTGTAAAGGGCGGTAGACGTTTATCTTGAGATAAATTATAGGTAGAAAATGATAAACGTTTTCTGTCTGTCACCTGCCTAATATATTATGTAAACTGTATAAGTAAAGTCAAGTTATGCGCAATATATTTTAATTTATTTCTGCGATTTTTCTATTCTTGTAATTTCAAAGCCTTCAAAAGGAACACCAAGCCACCAAAAATAACAACAAGTACAAGGATATTTATCATAGGTAAAAATAGAACCCAGGACCTCTACTAACCTACCTCCTCTCCTCCTCTAGTAAGCTAATCAGTCTAGTAAACAACAATACACTTGTTACCACCCAGCAACTGCTTTTGAGTGGACTGAATAACCCTTGCCATAGTAATTTGATTTCTATTTTCTATATAGTTTCAATTGTAATATTTAAAATGATATTTTTTCCATTCCCAAGGGAATTTCGGGAAATCATCTCATAATTTTCTACACACTCGCAAAACACATATATGACAAATTTCATCTTTGAACCAAGTAGGCTTGTCTGTCAGTCAGTCACTTATTAAGAGTTTTTGCAGCTCCTAACTTGTCAAAACACTGTGCTATACTATCCGCCCGAAATCGAGACATTGCGTGTTTAGTAGCGGAGCTCAACGCCGCGCTTTGTTTTAGGTCCCAGAGCGGAGTAATTAATGTATTTTTAAAATAACCATTTCTTCGAATTGGTATCGAATCCAAAACCAATCGCGTTTGCAGTCAGACCCTATCCCACTTTGCCTCGTAACGTTAGTTTTATATACATTTATCGATAATATTGTACTAGTTTTTTAGTAGATAAATAAATATTGCAAATTTTGCAATAAAGTAATTAACTTGTTTCAGATTGTGATTCCTATTCATCAATGTTCAGAAGGCTAAGCCGATGAGAGCGCAACAAGAAATCTCAAAGCAAGGCTCTACTTTTTATCGAGCAAGTTATTTTTATAGTAAATATAAGCTCTATATAGAGTTTAATTTATTTTATGAAATATAAAACATATAAAAAATCAAACCAGTTGTACGTGCAATATAAATTACCATACTTAAAGGATATAGATACATTAACAAAAAAACATTAGCTTAATATTTTTAGGAAACCTATAATTTTTTTAACGCAGCGGGATTTGAACCCGCGCCTCTTTCGTTCAAGCGCTCTGACCGCTAAGCTATGCGTTCTACGTCCAGCTACGTCGAAATTCTTATTACAATTCATTTTCGTTGTTCCGTACAGAGATTTTTACAAATTTCCGCTACCAAATATCAAACTGCGAGCAATCGTTTGGAAAAAGTGAATGCAATTTATTAAATATTTTAAATATTTTCAAAGTGTTATTCGCACACTTAGCTAATTGAAAGCATTTATTTGTTTTGTAATATTAATATTTTAATATTGTTTAAAGTGTTATTCCCTTAGGATATGAAAAACATGAGCAATAAATGAAATTCTTTCAAAGTTAATTCCATTTATAATAGAACCTTTATCGAATTCGGATCCTGATCCAGATCTGACAGACAAATCAGGCGGTGAGACGATCCAAATATTGTTGCAGGATTTTAATAAATCGATCAAGCTCTATATTTTCTTCTACTTTTGCGCTTATGTCTATATAGTAGGGCAGAGAGAACCTAGTGTCAAGACACTCCGTCCTTGAGTTTCTGTCCGAATCCCAGACAATGCGTACGGTCATCAACGTCGCACTTTATTTTGTGATCAGAGCGGAGAAATGAAAATAATTTAAACATAAATCATGCCACCGCATTGTAATCGAACCCACAACCATTGCACATCTCTATATAAATATGTTAAATACAAGTTATATACAATATCTTAAAATAATAACTTAGAATCACAATTATTCCTTTCTTCATATACTACTTATTACTTGCTTAATAATAACGTCTCCGTTAATACAAATATTTAATTCACAAAGCCTCTTTATAGGCAAAGACCCACGTACATACAACTGCATGCAGGTTTTGATCAAATATAGATTACATTCTGATAAAATTTATATGGAACTATCTCGACCGATTGCTATTTCAGATAATACAGGAATTATATAAAGATATGTCTATAATCGTGACACTGTTGAAAAGTTTCAAGGCAACTCGTGAGATGTATGGAAAATTGAACTTGATATATTAAAATTATTTTAATATTTCCGGTAAGGCGCGGCGTTTAGTTTCGCCACTCTACACGAAATCTCTCTAAAATAAACGGAAAATGATCTAATATTATAACACTACGAGTTTTCTACATACCTTACTAAAATATAGTACTTGTGTGACGCTAAAAAAAAAATGCAAAGAAATGCTTTGAATAAGAGTAATATATAATTTATCAATTCTAAAGTCTAGTATTAATGCAACTCCATTCTCCACTTTCCACACGCGCTTTGTCTCACCCGCACTTACTAGAGTGAAGAAATTTAAACAAATTAAATATAACCAATCCCCCGAATGGGATTCGAAACCACAACCAATTGCCTTTACGCTATCTCACTGCTGCACAATTGCCTTAGACATAAACATTATGTAGAGTCCATATTAATTTCTAAGTCTGTCAGTATATCATTGATTTGTTATAAAAAGGTCTCCAAGGTTGCAAGCGATGCATTTCGTAAGGGCCCTCAAAAAGATCAAAGGCGTATTTTAAGATGTAAGTTTTAAATAGAAAAATACAACCTTAATACTTTCTAGTGACCATCGGGGCGCAGTGGGACACTGTCTAACTGTAAACACGATTGATTACGGGTTCGATGCCCACTCGTGGAAATATATATATACAAAATATTTCCTGGTCTGGTCCTTAAAACAAAGCGCGACGTTGAGTTTCGCCACTCAACAGTCCTAAATAGAGTCATTGCGTCTGCATTTTCAGCCTAAAAGTAGAGGGCCGAGTGTCTTAACCCTAGTTTCTCTATAACTAATCCTGGTATTCGTATTCTAGAATTCATACCTAATAAGAAACAATTAACAAATTTCTATGAAAAAGAATGAGAATTTATTTTATTTTGCTCTAAATGTAAAAAAGCATTATAACATCTTAAAATATAATAATTTTTCTTTCCAATTTTAATATCTAACAAGAGAATAATATATGTAATTACAAAGTTATAATATAAATACTTCTTGGAAGCTTTAAATAGGTAAAAAGTATAACGGAGTGCCATTTCTAGGATCTCTGCCCACCTAAATACATGACAAAGAATAACGAAACGATATAATCTATACACATTTTATATTATACATTTTGTATAAATAACCGTTACTAAAATTTATATTAATATAAACATGTTTGAAAAGTCAAATAATTTTAATTCCAAGACTTCAAGACAAATAAACAACTACTAATTCTAAGAAAACATTTACTGTGTAGGCACAAGTACAATAACACTATACTGATAACAATTTGCATATTTACAGAAAAATACTTGTTTTAAGACGCAAAAAAAATGAAAGCGGAGAACGGAGAGTCTTGACACTAAGTACACTCTGATTACTCTTAAAATATATAATTTTTCTTTAACGATCCAAGCTACAGTCATAACTAGTTGGGGTGTTTGATACTTATAAATTGAACAAAACTGAAAATCAAACTAAATTGATATATAAGTTTGAAAATCTTAACATCCAGTATATAGTCTTATTTTATACGTGATCGATGCGGGTTCGATTCCCACTCTGCCACAGGGCAAAGATTGTATTTAAAATATTTTAATTTCTCCGCTCTCGTGACAAAACAAAGCGCATTTCGAGCCATTCGGGCGGAAAGTGGAGAAGGGAGTGTCTTGACACTAGTTTCACTCCCCTCCCCCCCAACATCTCCACTAAACTAGCTACTAACGCCATTTTCATTAATTGCAGGCTTTTATCTACAACCAATCTCCTTATAATCTATTATTTAAATCGTAAATTGTTAAGCCCATATTAAAACTTACACTTCCGTTTCGTTCGAAGAGAGCTTGAAATCGCAAACACGTTTTCAAAATAAACTAAAACAACCTTAGGGACTCGGCTTAAATGTTAAAAGTTACCAGGGGAACATAAGCCGGCAGGAGTCAAACCACCTGGCTCTACTGTACACGTGTAAAAATGCGCGATAACGTTAGCCCCGGCCGATACGACCTTGTCTAGTTAGTGGGTTTTTTCTTAGATACTTTTTTTTCTTTGCCGACATTCTCTATATATTTTTGAGGTGTTCTAAATGAATTGTGGATCAAACACAACCTTTATTTTGTAGTTACATTATAAGCTTACTTCAAAAGTTATTTCTAATATTTCCGGTTAAAATACCATTGGATCATATCTCATTCAGCAATTATAAGAATGGTGAAAACTTTAATAACGCTCGTTACTCAGTGTTAATGTCTAACACAACACAAAGGAGTCATTGTTCGCAATCAGAAACGATAAAGAATCGGGCATCCTATGCCATTCGCCTTTATCAGGGGCGATAATGCAACGAGAACGGGAGTTCATCGCCTAACGGTAGCCGCAGAGTAGAGACGCACGGGTCACTACCGTTACGCAATCGTGCCTTGTGACAGATTTCGTATATTTTTTCGTTTTAAAACCTACATGCACCGCGTTTAGGATGTAAAGGAGGCAGCCACAGGATGCGTGTGCACATCGCGCCTCCCCCGCGCCCTCGCGCCCTCCCGCCGCGCCGCGCTGCACCGGCCCCTCCGCGCGGGCGGATCAGCTGACCGCGGCGAGCGGCACTCCGGCCTCGCCGACCACTGCGTCACGCCGCATCGCCTCTCGTACTCATCGCACTACTCGCGCAGCGCTGTACGTACTACACTACAAAACCCTCCACACCCGAATCGCGGCGAGCGGCCGCTCGATGCGCATATATAGCGTAGGTGTGCGTGTCGGGGAACGGCCACGAGTCAGAAGTACACGCGCAGCTCTACTAGTAGAGAAAACTATCGGCACCGCGTGCAATCAGCGCCCGCACGCTATAGAGGCCACAATCGCAAGCGCAGTGCGGTGCATTGCCTGTATAAGCTGCAGGCAGCACGGCGGGCGATGAGAACGCGCACAAAGGAGCGACCGGCGGAGAGCAGACGGGCACCATCTCACATAATCACAGCGTGGCAAAACACGGGTCGGGCGAGCGGCGCTCGTAACCGGCGAATTTCGGGCTTCCTTTGTTTACGTGGGGCGGGGCGCGTGGCGCTCAAGGTCAAGAGCGGCGGCGGCGCGCTCTGGGCGGCGAGCGGGGCGAGGGCGGGCGGAGGCACTGCGCTGCACTTACCGGCTTGAAGGCGCCGCTCTTGCAGCTCGATGAAGCGCGCCGCCTCGAGCAGCGTGTCGAGGAGGCTCATGTCGGGAGCGCGGGCGGCCGCGCGGTACGAGCGCGCCCGCTGTCACGCCGCGACTGGCCACGCGCGCTCCGGCGCTCACGTGGCCGCCGGCGAGCGCGCCCAATGACGAGGCGGCCCGCGCGTCACGTGGCCGGCGGCACCCGCCAATGGGGGCGCGCCGCCCGCCGCGGGCGGAGGGGGCGCGAGGCGTGCGCGATCGATGGCAGTACGAGCGGCGGCGCGGCGCGGCGCGGCGTGTCCACTACGCGGCGGGGTGCTCACACTTCTGTCTCGCAAGCCGAGTGTCGTTACATACACGACAAGTAATATATTTAGGTGTTATCATCCGTCCAGGCGGTGTGTCGACGTCGGTGCGCGGGCGGCCGCGGTGAGTTGGCAGCGCTTTGTTTACCGCCGCGCGCTCTTCCCTCGCGGGCGCGGCGGCACGTGCCGGGGCCTAGAGCCGACTTTCACTGCACCGCCTTGCACGCGGAATGAACCGCTCCGCTGACGCATAGCTGCTGAAATACTTATATCATGCTTAGAACAATTATAACTACACACCCACACGTCACAATAAAAATCAATACAAAACAACACATTCTTATCAAATACGTTTTAAATACATAGCTCTACTCAAACAAATAGAAACATCGCATATAAATACTAGCTTCAACAGTTTACTAACACCTGATAAACACCTAATAAATTGCAGTAAAAAACAAACTAAATTAACAAACTGTTAATATTGTTTGAATAAAATAAAATCCAATACATTTTAAATCAATAGTATGATAGAATAATTACAGTGACCTTGTAATTGCGAGGGGACGATCGCCCTCGAACAATAAAGGAGCTCAAACTATATGCAAAATATATCCTTTATAAGAATTAGTTTTAAAATAGTTATTATTTCATACAATAATAAAAAATAAGGCAAAAATGGGACTCCATCTATCATGTACCTTATGATATTCAAATAAGAAATAAAATTAGTTTCATCTAGGCTGTTGTGGCGCAGTGTGACAGCGACTGACTATATACGCAACGGTCGTGGGTTCGATTCTCACTCGGAGGAATGATTACATTTAAATGTGTTTTATTTCTCCGTTCTAGTGACAAGATATAGGGCGGCGTTGAGTTCCGCCACTCAACACGCAATGTCTCAGGTTCTGTTAGAAAATGGAGAACAAAGTGTATAGAAAAAGCGTAAAGGTTAAATAAAACAAATAGTTTAAATAACAAATTAAAATGAACACGCTTAAGCTATTTTATCATACCTAATGTCGTAATAGATTTTACATCAGCTCTTATATACTCACTACAGAAATATATTTATATCCTTCTACTTTACTTAAATTACGGATCAACCGTTACTTATAAATAAAATAACTACAAACTATTTTTTAACATTTTTTATTAAAGTATTATTCACACACTAAGGAAATTGAAAAAGACATACTTAGAAAACGTATAAAATTTGAACGCAGCGGGATTTGAACCCGCGCCTCTTGAAAACCGTTCAACCGTTTTTCTTCTTTTCTTAGGGTAGCTAAATAGAACCTAGTACAAAGACAGCTTTCTGTTATAATACGATATTATGTGTTGAGTCGCGGAACTCAAGGTTGCGCTTGGCCTTACCTGAACAAGACATGAAAATTATTTAAATATTTTAATTACTCTGAGTGGGGTTCGAACCCCTAATCATTGAGTATACAGGTTGATACTTATACACTGTGCCACGATGATCTCCATTGTATAAACATGTTTCTTTAGTCAGGCGGTAGTGTTTATCGTTTTCTGCGCACTAACTCTCAGTTAAATTGTCTAAAATCCTAATCTATATTATAATATAATTATATGGGTGAACTTATATAGTGGCTGATACCAGGTCTTCGTTGCCCCGGAAAGAAATCTCAAATTATAACCAACATTAAAACCATATATTAGTTTGTTGTTGAAAAAGACATATTTAGAAAACGTATAAAAATTTGAACGCAGCGGGATTTGAACCCGCGCCTCTTGAAAACCGTTCGCACGGTTGTTTTCAAGAGGCGTGAAATTACATTCTTCAAATCCCAAATCTTCAAATTCCTGGGTTCAAATCCAGCTGCGTTCAAATTTTTATTCGTTTTCTAAATGTCTTTTTTAAAGAAGAAAATTTGTTGTATACAAAATTAGTATGGTCAGTTTTAAATATGAGCATAAATATTAGGGAGTAGCCTATTAAGTCGAAAGTAGAAATTTTTACATTTTAAATTGACGATTTATAATTTAAAATACGTAATTAATCAATAATTAAATTAATTATCACACAGCAAGATAAGTCGATAAGATAAAAAAACATTTTAAGAAAACGTATAAAAATTTGGACGTAACGGGATTCGTACCCGCGCCGCTTGGACCGTCTCTGGCCACTAAGCCACACGTTCATGAACGTAGCTCTTATTCCTTTCATTGAATCAATCAATCAGTCAATCAAGCTATCAATGAAATAAATTAGAAAAAGAATTTCAGCATTACTCCCCCCACTGACTGGAGATCACTTTCTGTGATAACAACCCGTATTACGTCTAAATGAATTTATTTACTAATATTTGTACAATACACGTCATTTCTTAACAAATGGCCTCATGATATACCACGAGGCCTGGAGGCCACTAGAGGCCTGGAGGCACTATATATAGTCATGACAAATAAGTCATAATAATCGACACTACAATTTCAGTCTAATTATTGTTTTTGTCTTCTTTTAATTGTTCTAGTAATTAATTCAATTATATATTAATTAACGTGTAAAAAAACTCGTTGCCTTAACAACTACGGTCAAAAAATATGAAATAATTTACTAATTAAATACGACGATTTTCAATCAATTCAACGCCTATTTATAATATTAAAAATCTAAATATAAATAATAAGCCATTTTAGGAAATTTCTATTAAGAAATGTTAATCAATGAGCCCATCTTGGGGCAGTGGGACTCACTGAACACGCCATGGTTGTGGGTTCAATCTCCATTCGGGGGAATAATTATATTTTAATCATTTTTATTTTCCGGCTCTGGCGAAGCGCGGCGTTGAGTTCCGCCACTAGACAAACAATGTCTCGGGCCCGAATTCAGGCGAACAGTCTAGACGATAGATAAATAAACTGTAAAGCGCAAAATTAAGAAAAATGTCGCAAATTTTTTAAAACCAAAAACTTTTTTTTTCTCTATCCTTTTTGATCTCAAAGCACATCAGTTTCTTGCATTGTATGGTTACTATATTTAAAGTGCAGCTTTTTGTACTTAATGGACCTGTTGGCGTGAGATGCAGAGGCCGCCCGTGCGGTCGGTGGTAATACGAAACAGTTACAAGCCCTGTAGATAACTTGACTGTAGATAGAGATAAATGGAATTCCTTAGAGAAGCCGAATACCCTGAGCGGTTCCACATTTAAAGCAACACTTGCATAAATGTATCTTTAATCATGTAAAAAAAAAGTTTAGCGCTTTTTTAGACGCAATTAAATTACTATTTGCATTTTGAAATATTATTATTCTTCTTAGTCGTTCACTCTTGAGAGAGTGGTCGTGGTTGATGATGAAACATTTACACTAAATACAGCAGCCCTTGCGATGCACCTCCGCTGGCTGCGGTCTTAAGCGTCTCGCGTGTTTTGGACTATTGAGGTTTGTGTTCAGGTTTTATTTTATAAGGTACGTCCAACACGTAGGAGATCAATTATTTATTATTATAGTAAAGTGTTAAAAGTGTCATATATTCATAATGTAAAAAAGCGTAATTTAAATAAAAATATTTTTGTTTATATTGCTTCTTCTTCTTCTTCACTCTTATTAGTTTAGTTACAGAAAACATACTTACTTACTTACACAGATTGAATCCACGACATTCACATGCGACAGAAACTGTCCCACTACGCCACGATGGCGTCGAATTTTTTTTAGCATATTATAATATTACTTTAGATTTCCTATGTATCAGGTAAGTGTAAAGCACTGAAGAAAAAATATAATGTGTGTTAAATAGAAACCACTACATTCAAAATACAGATTTATTTTTATTTTAATATAAATGAAACAATTTAACAAACTAGCAAACATGGATGAGAGTACAAATAAAATGAGAAACTGTATAATGGTATCAACAAAGCAACATCTTATAATTAGACAGTATTACAAAAAAACTATAAATGTATAGAAACATACATTTACTATAAACTGTTTACAAGAATACACAATCATCATATCAAATTAAATAAAAAAAAAAAATTAAAAACTCGATTAATAGTAAAAAAATCGATATAAAACTTCCATATCGGTACTCCAATCAAATTATTCGGAGAACATCGATATTTTTTTTATATATGTATGTATGTATTTATATAATCACAAAATCTCAGTCATAATAGTTATAAGTTTAACTTATAATATTTTATTGGGACGTTATATTGAAGTTAGAACATGTTCTTTGTAAAATTACTGTAGAAAAATACCTATCCACATATTATAGTTTATACAGTAATATTGCTTCAATATATTGATTGACATTTCGTTAATTTTAAATTTAGAACAATTTAATAGAAAAATAGTCAGTTCTATCTGTGCGACGGCAATATTACTAAAAAGAGCAAGTTTTCATAATTTTCTTTTAGATCGTTACAAAATGAGATTATATATGCTTTAGTATAAAATCCGTATGAAAAAGAATCTATTATATATACTTCGGTAAGTATAAAGATTTTGAATGATAGAAGTTATATTGTAAGAGATTTTTAACTATTTAAACTTATTATAACTAATTAACTGCCACTGAACCAGTAGTTAAAATTATAAATGGTGTTTTCACAAATATATATCCATACAAAACGCACATACATAAATTAACACATTACGTAATATAAGAAAATATGGCATTTACTTTTAATATAACATTATACAAATGTAATAAATAAATCGGCACCAAATTATACATACAGTTCTAATAAAAAATATATATATTTAAAAAATATTAAACAAATAAAATAAACAAATACACGTACATAGATCAAAAATGTATCAAATTTTACACAGTAATTTACTACATTCACCTATTAAATTCAACTCAATAACAAAAAAAAAACACACACACACACACACGATTTATTACAAATAAATCAAATACATCTACAGTTGTAAATACAAGTATGTATATCACTACAAATAATTTATATAACACACGAGTATATTTCAAACATTATTAATAAATCTACACACTTTACATACATATTAAATTAATTATAGCTAAGTGTTTTGTCTAATAATTGAATGGTGTTAACAAATTCTCAAATGTACGCGCAGTAAAAGATAAACACAACTAATGAGGACATTAACTAAATAGAGGCATATACAAGGCTAATGCCTAAGACTAACCTAAGTACAATCACGTCTCGTCACCTCTGTGTTTCTGCTGCCCTGTACTCCCCAGACGTGTGACCGGTGCTTATGTTACTTGCAAATGAATGATGAATCAATGAATAAATAAAAATTTAGTTTTTTTTTAATTCCTTTTGAAAGCATAAGTATTATTACTAACTGACTTAATTATATATTTTAATTAGTTTTATTATTAACTCATAAAAATGATAACTTTTTTTAGAAGACGAAGTTATTGTAATTTTTTTAATAGACATTTGAATATATATATAAATAAATTGGATCATTTTTGTATGAGACTTGTACATACAATTACTATTAAAAACAACACTCGTCGTCTCAATTCTACCAATATGGCGGCAAAAAAAGCAGCTTTGCTATGGCAGCAAAAAAATCCATATACATTTGAATAATATATATATATATATATATATATATATATATATATAATACCAGGAGAAGATAAACTAAACGAAGGTTAATTGAATATAAAAAAACGCTTAAGATATAACGGGATATTTTCATACATACACACATACCATTACTACGTGTGTAATTTAATTTAGTGGCATAAAAAAAAGAAACTTATATGCACTAGATTACCAAGACATCAGAAGTTTTGAAGAGTTCATATAAATAGATTTGTTTTAATGATAATACTAATTAATACGAAAGAATAAAATTTAAAGGTAAATTTTAACATGAAATTGCAAATGACCGAACAGAAATAATCAATGTAACGTTTAACGGTATGTAGAGTATGCGGGTTCGAATCACATATGGAATAAACTATAAGAAATTTTAATGTTAAAATTAAAAAAAATATACAGCTCAAACGAAATATGTCCTTTTGGATAAAATACTTTTAAGCTTTCTAGCTAAGATTAGCTTATTAGTCAAAATTTTATACGAATACTTAATTCTGAAAGAAAGTGAGTAAGTAGTTAGAGAACGCCAAGTGTCAAAACACTATTTTCTCTAGTTTCCACCCGAATTCAAAACATTGTGATTATTCTCTTTAAATAAAATTAAATATAATAACAATTTCCTCGAGTGGGATTCGAACACACAACTAATCGCTTTTACATTCAAACATTGTCCCACTGCGCTAAGATGGCCTCAAAATACATTGTATTATAAAACAAACAATGCGCATTCTTTTTCTTTTTTAAACGAAATCGAAATCTATTAAAATTTTAAGTGCACAATAAACTCACCAATGTACCAGGAGAGCATATAAGGTGAGAAGATAGCCGTCGCCAAACATTCAGTGGCTATCGACTCAAATTGCTTAGGTACAAACTCTTGAGCTCGGTCTTGGGCATGTTTTCGAAGAGCGCCGCCCGATTTTGTCCTTCGCCCTTCTTGACCCAGTGGCCGTATACCCGGAATGCGCATCCGTCGATCACCTGTTCAGAAATATTTGTGTAATAAATATATATTTTTTATGTATCTATTTAAATTACACGGTATAACCAAAAAAATGTATACATGCAGACGAGATATTAGATAACTAGTAGAGTTGGCAGGGATAACGCGCTGTGAAAATACTCCTTTCTCCACTTGTCAATTACTTCAGATTCATTGGCAGCCAGACGACCAAACTCAACGCCTGGCGTCAAATGGCGTCAAAGACATTCATAATAAACTCACCTTACATTTTAAACGTTTATCTTTATAATTTTATACAGTACACAAGATTGATTATAGATTGCCCATGAGCAATGATCAGACAGTATTAAGTAAACGACATATTAAGAAAACGTATAAAACTCCTTTATAAACCGTTCAAGAGGCGCGGGTTCAAACCCCGCTGCGTTCAAATTTTTATACGTTTTCTAAGTGTGTCTTTTTCTATTTCCTAAGTGTGCGAATAACACTTTAAAAAATGTTAAAAAAATATAGTGTTAAGTAGCTAGTCAGCTGGTTGGTTTCATTTTTCATATTCGTTTTTGCGTACATAACTTATTAAGTACAGGCATTTAAAGAGTACCCAGTGTTAAATCACTTCGTTTTTCACTTTTCGCACATATTAGATACAATGCTTGTACAAAAGCAATAACCGCCGTTATAGTCTCAAAAATATCAATATATTTTCTATGTATAGAAAACTCGCGTTGCTGCTTGACAGACAGACAGCCAACACTCGAACCTAACACGCATAGACAGCTGAAACTTGAGATGTAGATTTCTTAAAGATTGTACTAAAACGACTTTTTCAAAATTCTTACAAGAACGGAAATAAAATGAGATTTTACGCTCTATAGTCCATGCAAAGGAAGTTGCGGGTTAGAAATTTGTACGAATATATAACTATTGTACATAATCAAAATGTGTGTGTGTAAGTTTTGCCATTAATAGCCTCACCTTACGCAAAGCCCGCATAGTGTAAGGGTCCACGATCGCATCGCACAAGGGAATGGCGCGCGTGGAGGTGTGCGGGAGGTGGCGCAAGCGCACCGCCGCGCGCACCGTCACCAGCGCCACGCGCAACTTGGCGCGGGCGTTGAAACCGCCCGCCTTGATTGCCTGCATTTACAAATTTCGACAATAATATTACACTATAATTTTTAGAGCTTCAAGCCTTTGCCCGCATAGTAGGCAAAGAGAATGTAGTCAAGACACTTCGTTCCCACTTTCCGCCCGAAATCGAGACATTGCGAATTGAGTGGAACTCGAACATAAACGAAATTGATTGTAGATTCGATTCCTACTCGGAACAATGATTATATATAAAATATTTTCATTCCTCAGCTCTGGTACCTATCACTATAATTTGATGTATTTTAACAGCTTCACGCCTTTTCCCGCACAGCACGGTGCAAGGCGGAGAGAATCGAATGTCACTCACGACAAAACACTCTATTCTTCCCTTTCCGCCCCAATTGTTGACGTTCGGGACGTCATTCATTGAACTAAACGCCAGGCTTTAAACTAGACAATTCAACCAGAATTAAGAAATATATATATATCGCTTCTCAATTTTATAATAACCATATTTTGTGTTTGGGAGCGTAGGTAAAGCTGCACTGTTTAATCAGATTGAGGAAATAGTACTTCCTTAAATTGTAAATATCATGGAGCAGGATTTCAACTCACTATCATTTCGTGAAATGAGATACCATTTAACTGCGACATGATGGTCTCAAGCGTACATAAGAGAATAAGTTTGTCTATGTGTAGAGTATTAGTCACTAATTTATAAACTAAATATATATATTTGTATAATAACCCTTACTACCATTGTAATGCACATGCAACATTCATTCTAGGCAACTACTGCGGAAAGGCAAAAGAACACCCTCAAATGCGCTATTTAATAAATTAATATTATAATGACAAAAAATTATATTTTCGAATGACCTAAAATTGTCAACAATGATTATTATTTTTAGAAAATCGATTTTAATAAAAAAATCGATTTAAGGCTGAAAATATGCGCATATAAGGGTTAAAAGAGTAGAAAATGAAGTTTAATTAGTAGATTGTGTGATGTATATGTTTTAAATAAGGTTGTAAATATTGAAAAGGTCCGCGTAAGTATTATTAAAAAATTTTGTTTTGTATGGTAACCTCATAAATATAATATTAATGCCGGTAATTTAGAGTATTAATAGGCTAAAGAAAATACAATACCCAATTAATATATCTATACCATATAATAAAAATGTAACTGATCACTGTCTGTCTGTACATGGAAGATATATGAAAAAAAATATTATTAAGGGCATTTGTCAGTTTGTTTGTGCACGCTAATCTTAGAAACGGCTTAACCGATTCACCGAGTAGTTTACGCAGGCGAAGCCGCGAGCGTGCCCTAACTTTTAATATAATACGAAAAGAACTAAGAAATTATGTCTATTAAAAAAATATCTGCTATTTCGACAGAATAGATCATATAAAGGAAATATAAATATTTATTAAAAAGCTAGAGCTAGGATAGGTTTTTACTAAAAAAATATTATATTAATAGCTTAAATCACTACATTATACTAGTACTACTGTATTAAAAAAAAAAGCAAAATTTTCAAAAATTCAAAATTTTATATCCCTGTATAGAAAAATAATAATTAATATATATTTCATAATAAGCGTATATACTGTATATGTAATTAGTGTATGTAAAAAAAAACTTTTGTAGCTGTAACATTACCATTGTCAGCTGATCGATTCTGGACATTTTGCGACTGGATCCGGAAAACGACTTCTTGATCGGAGTCATATCTTGATCCCATAACTAATAAAATTGCATAAAAGTAATCGTGCTATCAAAGCGAAAATAAAATAAAATAAAAAACAATATTAATTAACAATTAACTATTGAATAAATGACAATGTTGTCTTTTAATTAAAAATTAATTGGAAATGGCCGACGATCGTCAAACAGACAGCCACAATTCATTAATTCACAATTTTCGCTTTAACATGACATGCTTATAAAGAGAAATTATTAAATATTTATATATGAAAATTCATATTATAACGAATTTCAAATATAAATAAATAAACATAAAAACGTGAAAGCGTAAGCTCTACATTTATACACAATTATAGTATATAATTCATTATTTACACAAGCATATGTGGGAGAATACGAGTACATTGATTTTTAAAGCGTTAAAAAAAAGATGAAAGAAACTAGAAAAAAAAGAAATGTTCTTACATCATGTCAGAAATAACGTAAGATAGTTTCGTAAAAAAAAAAATACTCAAGCCATTTAAATAAAAAAAAGAGAATAATAGAGAGATATTATTAGTGCAAAAGTGGAATAAAAAAGTCTCATGTTTATATATAACAAAACAGTAAAAAAAACATTTGTACGCGCGCACACCTTCGAAACTAGTCTGGACTGATTTTAATGAAACCTTTTTTATACAAGTCTTGAAGCCAAGCCTGAGCGGGATTTAGGTTATAATTAAATTTGAAAACTGACAAAGAACCCATAAAAGTCCAGCCAAACTATAAGAAATAATGAAGTGGCGCTTCCGTTAACATATAAAAGTAATTATATATATTTTTTTGATGGAAACGTTTGAACGAAGTTGCGGGCAGCCACTAGTAACTAAATTAGTCCACTTTTGACCAACAAACTAATAAAAAAAAAAGTATATTTCCTTATACGGTTCGTTTAAGCGTAACGAACGTAAGTAAATTCGCGGAAAAGTACCAGGCCGTCATAGAACAGGAGGCGGTCACTCACCACTGTATGGAAGAACGGGTGGAGCAAAGCGTGTTCCAATTCGATCCTATCGTTCGGATCGACGACTAGGAGCCGCCTTATAAGATCTTTTGGGTCCTCTGGAAAGAAAATGGCAATATTAAACTTTACTTCAGTTAAACATTTAAAACAGAGTTACTTCATAATATTGTTTAGCCTAGTGTCAAGACGCTTCGTTCTTCACTTTCCTTGTTGAGTGAAGAAACTAAACGCTGCGCTTTGTCTTGTCACCAGAGCGGAGAAATAAAAATAATATAAAAATATAATCATTCTCGAAGCGGGAATCGAACCCACGAACTTCACGTATGCACGTATGCGTATCACGTACATTGGTTTTATTTTATAATAATAAGTGATAAATTTACACTTTTTAATTTATAATTATATATTAAAAGTCCTTGGCATGTCTTGCAACACATTCAAACGCTCCAATTAAGTTGCGAAATATTATGAGCGATAGTTAAAAATAAAATGAGTATTTTATGTTAAATTAACAGCCAAAGTTCCCTAAAACTTATAACGTTTCCATCAAAATTTGTATATAATTGCAAACAAAACCGATATCATATATTATATAAAAACCTAAAATGGCCTCAATTTTTGTACAAAACATTTACAAAGTACTTATATCAACTTAAAAAAAAAATATTAAACAAAAATACTTAAAAAAAATTATTTAAATAAATACCTGATATATCCGCCCACTCTGGACTAGTAAAGGAGTATTTTCCCTCCATTATGTTCCTCAACATCACCATTTGCTTACGATGCCAAAATGGCGGGCACCCAACTAGCCTATAATAAAAAAATATATATATTTACACTAAAACAACAATAAATAGACGAGAATTAAAAAAAAAAAACATGTTTACACGTCATTTTCCTGAGACATTTAAAAAACATAACTGTCATAGCTTTTAACAAATTATATATATTTATATAATTTTGAAAATTGTATAAATATATATAGTCTGTGGACGTTTCAAATAACAAATTAGGTAAAAAAATATAACGTATTTCACAGTGGGCGTCCACATTCGAGTAATATTGAAATAGTTTCACATTTTCTGCAATAGAAACTAATTATAAATTAATGTTACAAGGCAATTAGCAAAATTTTTGCAACTGATAAACATAATTGTATAAACAATTGTCGAATATTAAGTGACTTAGAATTAAACCAGCATTGCGTTATGGCTTTGTCTGTGTGTGTGTGATTTTTTTTTTAACACTTACTGAGTACTTTGTAGTACTTTGTAGTACTAGAACTTTGTTCAACTGTATCGTATATATATATATTAATAATATTATTAAAAAATTAAAAATGCGCCAGAGGATCGAATCCATGACATAGTGTTCAATTATTAACTATGTAAATTAAATTCGCCGTAATTGCGGTAACTTTGATATAACGACGCCATTACACAATAATAGTCAAATTATGTTGTATTATATTTTTGTAGTGCACTGTGCATATGCGTATTTAGTGTTAGACCTTTGACCTTGGGTTGACCGATATAAATTTGTTCTTAAATATTTTCATTTAGTCATATGGGTGTGTCAAAATTAGGCAATAACCAATACATTGATGGCACCTTGGGATTAATGTGTGTGTGTGTGTGGGTATGTGTGTGATGCTACTGCTTTGAAAAACAATTAATTGGTTTACGAACACAGCCTAAGAACCATAATCAAGGTGAGGGAGACAAACACAGGATGGTAGAAAAGGACAACTTCAAGACTCCTCCATTACGATATCATCTTGAAAACGATCAGGTAAAAGCTTCTTCTAGTCTTCCGGAACAATTATTTTTTTTTGGACAGCTATGTGACCGAGTATCACTTCTGTTAAAACATTAATTTTAACAACAAACGAAAATTGGGGCAACAATAAATAAAATTTTAAGGCGCCGATGTCAAAAAAAAACATATATACATACAAGATTGGGGAAAAATTTGTACACGGAAATACCTAAACGTTAGTTTTACACAATAATATTAATGTATAAAGGAAAAAAATATTTTAAGTATTACATATGTAATAATTGAGAATAGGATGAACAAAGATATGCGAGTATGTATATGTCGGCGCATAGCTTTAAATATTAAATTATATTTAGTTTAGCGCCATCTATTTCTTTTAATTCTAATTTTTTTTTAATTTTTTAAAGTGTTAACCGCACACTTAGGAAATTGAAAAAGACATATTTCGAAAACGTATAAATATTTGAACGCGCGCCTCTTGAAAACCGTTCAAGCGCTCTGACCGCTAAGCCATGCGTTCTACATCCAGCTACGTTGAAATCCTTATAGGCTTAGTACAACTTATACTTGTTGTTAGCATCTCTGTAGAGAGATTTTTACAAATATCTGCTACCCAAAGATTATTCTACGAACAATCGTTTGGCAAGAGAGAATGCTATTTATTTAATATGTATATATTTTAAATATATATGTTTTCTAAATATGTCTTTTTCAATTTCCTTAGTGTGGGAATAATACTTTAAAAAATGTTGAAAAAATATATATTTAAATATATGTATATATAATTTATATATTACTTACAAAGTGAACATGATGACGCCGCACGCCCATCTGTAAAACAAATTATTCGTCTCTTAATCTAGAAATTAACGGCAACTAAGAAATCGTTATTGGCGGTAGTTTGATATAATAATTGTATCAAATGACAAACAAATGCCATCTCAGGCTACCTCTGACCACGGTAAAGTGTAAAGTGTTCGAAACGTAGGGTTCTAAAATGTATTTTCGAATACCAATATTATACGGGATTAATCCGGTTAAAAATAGTTTCATTTCAAGAAAGAAATTAAAGTTTAACTAATACTAAGTTAGTCGTTTATTAATTTTGCTCCATATATTTAGAAACATCTTAACTTTATAAGATATTTTTGTTTGTTGTTGCTATATAAGTTGCTATATACATTATGTTATATAGTCATTTACTAACTTACTGCAAACCAAAATGTAAATTTACAAAACAAAATATTTCCGAAATAATATTCTATTTATTTTATATTAATACTATTTGAATTAAAATATATATATATCGTTATAAATCGTTTTAGAACACAATTGGTAAAGCCTACTTAAGCTTAACATTTTAATTTGAATTTTTTTTACTTTAAACTATTGCCATATCAAGCAACTCACATGTCAACTTCCTTCCCGTATCCGGGTGCGTCTTCAAACATATTGGCCTTAAGCGTTTCCGGTGCCAAGTAGCCCGGCGTCCCGCATAGTTCTGAAATGGATTTTTAAACACTAAGTCAAACACGTGAATATATATACAATAAGACTCCGGTCACACATCGTCAACATGGCCTCGATTCAAATATAAAAATATTATTTTAGCGGTGTAAGTCGTTTAATAACGTGGCAAAAGCCCTCACGTTGTTCTCGCCATCATCGAATTTTTTTTTCCTCGAAATCTGAATTACCAGTCATGGAAGAAAGCCTTCTGCAAGTTTTCACTTCCACAGGGCCCTTTGAGACTTTGATTTTTACTTCTCAACCAGATACTATTCTTAAATATTGATAACCTCATAAACTCTAAGGACCAAAGAAATATTTACTACTTCTGCACTCTAATAAATAGTTAAAAAAAAATGTTTTTAGTATGAAAAATATTATTTACAAAAAAAAAACTGGAGGCTTCAGCTAGAGGAGGAGGGAGGGAGGAGGAGGAAAGGGAGGAGACAGAGTAGGGAATATGGAGATTTTTTGTTAAAAAAATAAATTTCATAGGCCATTATTAATTATATAATTATTATATAATTTTTATATTTATATCACCTCTATCTCAAGCCACATGGTACCTTACCGTTAAGTTAGTCAATACATAAATAATAAATATGATAAATACTTACTTTACTAACTGTATAGACACAGGTCAAAACAGGCCATGAAACTAACTATACACAGCACACGTTGCGGTTTCGATTCCCACTCGGGGAAATGAATATTTTTAAATTATTTCAATTTCCTTACTCTAAGTAAGACAAACTGCGACAATGACAGCGGGCGGAAAATGGAAAACGGAGTGTCTTGTCTTCACTCTCTGACCACCCTGCTGTACGGAAACTACATTTGTTATAAAACCAGCTACTACATAAGAAACAACTATATGTAAAGCGTGCATATATTACACATAACATAATACCAAGAATACATACAATAAGAACGCGTCAAAGCATAACAAATAAGAATACTGAAGCAGCCCTTTAAATAGATATAGTATAGTATACCTGTATACATATATATATATATATTATCTTACTAGACAAAGCTTCGCTTTGGTTTTTTTAACAAATAATGTTTATAAAGTTTTATTATTTTATATATTGCCATTTATGTGAAATGTCTAATCCCGTCTCTTCTCGGGAACGGGTTCCCGTAGGAATATTGAAAAATGACCATTAGACTCCAAATATATATATATATATATATATATATATAGAAAAGAAAATACTAATTATTAATGATACCCAAGCAAAACTACGATATAATAATTATACTAACAAACTCTTACCAAACAACTTGTCCCCATCTTTGAGCACCTTGGCGAATCCGAAGTCTGTAATCTTCACATTGAGCTGGTCGTCCAGTAGAATGTTTTCTGGTTTGAGGTCGCGATGCACTATACTTTTACTGTGGATATATCTCACACCTTCTAACACCTGTCTGTGGAAAACAAACGTAATTTAAATTGTATTTAAAAATATATATACATATATAATAGTACCTAGTTAGCGTTATTTATACAAACAAATCAAAATGGAAGGTCTGTTTGTAATGTAAACGGTACATATGCTAAAATAACATATTTTACATTTTTTGTCTGTCTGTCTGTTTGTTTCCGCTAATCTTTGAAACAGCTAGATCCATTTTGATGGGACTGTCAATTCCAGATAGCTGATGTAATAACGAGTAACTTGGGCTACTTCTTCTTCTTCTGGCTTCATAATTTTTTTCTCTTCTAATTTCAGATATAATAGGAGTGTGTTTTGTTAGTGGAATCTAAAGTCGCACTTTAACTAGGCTGAACGACAAATATTTTCAACAACATTTTTTAACAGCTCAAAACTGTTACATACTACTAAACATATTTTAAAATGCTTTATTAAACTTAACACTAGAATAGTTAATTGTTACAATTTAAATTTATTCACATTATTTTGGAATATCGAAAGCCAAAAAAAAACGCTTTCACGTCGGTCATAAGATGCGTAAGGACACGTGTGAAAATTTACAAGCAAATCCGTGGACAAGAATAGCAGTCAAAAAAGCGAGATAACAAGATTTATTGTATACATTGATAGATAGGAATCAAATTAAAAAAAAAGTATATTAAAAATATATATATATATTGTAATATTATATACTGACTGAATTGACCATATTAGCTACAGTGTTGTATCCGTAATGGTGATGTGGGTTCAGTTCCAACGCAGGGAAATTATCATATTTAAATTATTTTCCTAACCCCACTCCGGTGACAAGACAAAGCGCGAAGTTGAGTTCCATCACTCAAAACACAATTTTACGGATTCAGAATTTTTAAAAGAACTTTAAAGCTTAGCCATTACAAAGTTATTTTAATATAAAAATAGTGTACCTAAGTTACCACTAAGTATTACATAGAAATAAAAATAAATAAAACTAAATTTTAATATATTGTACTAGTAAATTATAAAAAAGTAAGTATAACAATTACTTTATAAAAATATAAACATTCTTCAAAGCTTTATTATTAACACTTTCACTATTATCTAAATTCCGTTCAAAAACTACACACATCATCGCCACTTCTAAAATAACGAAACAAAAAAAAAAAACTTCAATTAGCAACTATATAGTCACAAAGTTCGAGACGCACTACCAGGGGCACATAGCCGAGTAAGAGGTTGCAACTGTTATGCACTTTACTTTGCTCGCTTAGTTAAAAACCTTTGGATCTTGATATCATAAATCATTGTTCGTGGTCACTAACTGTTACATCTATTGAATACTAGAGAAGTCTTGTATAAAGAGGACCTTTGCGACTTGTGCAAAATTAACCTAGTATAAATGAGAAATTATAAGATATTTTTAACATTTTTTTAAAGTGTTATTCGCGCACAAGACATATATTTACATATATATATATATACATATATATTTACATATATAATAGCCAATATATATATATATATATATATATATATATATTGGCTTTCAATATTTCAAAATAATGTGATTAAATTTAAATTGTAACAATTAACTATTCTAGCGTTAAGTTTTATGAAGCATTTTAAAATATGTATAGTAGTAGTAGTATGTAACACTTTTGACCTGTTAAAAAATGTTGTTGAAAATATTTGTCCTTCAGCCTAGTTAAAGTGCGAATTTAGATTCCACTAAGAATGGACAGATCATAAAGAACAAAATTATATATAGACATATATATTTGAACGGTTTTCAAGAGACGCGATTTTGATACATTTTTGAAATAAATGAAAATATTTCAACCGACTTAGTCGTATATATTTTTGGTGGCTTCCCTGGCATGAGCCAAAATATTTGCTTGACAATTTGCAAGCGAGTCAAATTAGCGTTGCAATATTTTCGTATATAGATTCACTGAGAAAGATAGTGAAGTAAAACTAATGAATGCGTGTTAAATTACTCTTTTTTTTTCTTTCAACTTCCGCTCATTTTCACGGGACATTTTTGTTAATTTGGTAATATAAAACATTCATGGCAACAATTATGCATAATCTGGTTTTTTATATTTCCCAGTTAGGCCATCAATTCGCACTCCTAGAAGTTATCATAATATAATTATTTTTTTTTGTAACGCTTTTTGTTGAACAAGATAAAGTGCGAAGCGTTAAGTTGCGGCACTTATCTGTAATCTTAGATCCGGGTAAAAGAGCAGACACACAAAAGCAACCCAGCACGTGTCTTCGAGACAAAACCGAAATTATAAATATTTTTAAATTTATTACGCTGACATTTTAACAAACAAACAGAAAGCATTAATCCAAAACAATATTTTCGTGTAAAAACACTTAAAGAGATAAAATTTGATCTTTAGTTCATAATTTAGGCGGATATTTTAAACACGAAATACACTTTACATGTAGCCTCAGATTATATTATAATTATAATAATAATATATATCATACTAGCGAACCTGCGCAACTTCATCTGCGTCACGAAACAAAATAAAATAAAATATATTATAGAATAATTTTCTTAAATCATCGTGACGCAGTGGGATAGCGTCTTACTATAAGCGCGATTGGTTGTGGGTTCGATCCCCACTCGGAGGAATAATGATAATTTCTTAAATTATATTAATTTCATATATTTAGAAAACATATAAAAATTTTAACGCAGCGGATTTGAACCCGCCCCTCTTGAATTATATTCATTTCTCCGCTCTGGTAGGACAACTGGTTTTCTCTGACTACCTTGCTATACGAAAAAAAGTGTAAATAACAATATTTATCGAGTGGCATATGAACTAATTCAGTTAAAGTCAATTACATTAAATTCCAGACAGACATTTCAATTTTATTAATATAATATATATATATATATATAATGAATAAACAAAATACTATGACGTAACAACTGATAAGTGTATTTTTTATTAGAGAAGAAACAAGAACATTTGGGAGGTCAATGGTCTAATGGTCTACTACAGCTGTCATTACTTAATGAACAATCATCTTATTAGGTATGTAGTTAGGTAAAGCTATGATCAAAACTAGTTAATTTGTTTTCACAATTCTTACACATTTTAAAGATTCTTTCGATCGGGATTTAAAAATATTGAATAACTAGTGGCACTTAAATTGTAAAATTAAGATAATAAAAATCAAAGTCATCAAAGTAAACAACATTAAGAAGGTGAATTTGTTAATAAAACAAAGCATTGTCACATTTCACAAAACTATTGGTAAAATTATCTCGATAACAACATGGGCTATCATCCACATCTTAAGTGTCAAACAAAACAAACAAAAGAAAACAAATATGATATTTTTCAAGCTTCAAAAAAAATTGTATCAAAATCCTTTCAAAAGAAACTAACTAACCCGGTTTAATTGCGTATAATAAAAATATATATTAGAAAACCTGATGTTTCAAACTCTTCACATTAGTCCATAGTCACAGGTAGACTGGTCATGAGTGTACTGAGTTAGAATAGTTTAATTTAACATGTGTACACTCAGACAACCAAAGATGTTATTTAAATATAAATAAATAAATTATAAGGATTTAAAGTAAAATAGCAAAATAATAAAGCTAATTTGCTTCTAAGCTAAACTAATTGAAAAACTACGCCTATAATATATTTAATTATTCATTGATACACATTATAAGTATCAACATATCATCTAACACAATGGCCTCATCCTATACACACTACATAATATATATAACATATATAATATATTATGTAACTCTGAATGAAACACTTGTTGAATATAAGATAAGCGAATTTCCATTGGCTATAATCATAACAACTAAATTCATAAGTAAATTGTGTTAAAATCAACGTGACATCAAACTAAAGAATCTTTAAAAAAATAATGTAAATTTTATTGGACATCATATTGCTATTTAACTTTGGATTTGCTTTTATTTGTTATAGAGTACATAGTGTCATACACTTTCCACTTGGAATCCAAGACATTGCATGCATGTTAAATCCCGGAACTCAATGCTGCACTATGTCTTGGCATCAGAGGACATGTAATATCAATAAATATTATTTCTTTACCTCATAATATATCTAGTTTTCTTTTCAGATAGTGTCACAACAGATGTCAGGTAGTCAAACAGCTCTCCGTTCTTACACAACTCGAACACCAAGAATATGAATGTTTCAGATTCAAAAACATCTTGCAACTCAACTGGAAAATGTTAAATGTTAGGCAAAATTCTATATAGAAAAAAATATTGTACCACAAGTTTTACAGTCTACGCTTTTAAGAGAAAAGGTTTGCTCAAAAAGATTTAGAAACTAGGATTTCTTAATATATTTTATAGGTAAAGAAAATATAAAAAAATATTTAAATTTCATTAAAAACTTACATTTATATTACAACAATATTTTATAATCTGCCAATATTGTAATTTAAATTTTTTATCTGTTTTTTTAAATTTATAACAACTCACTCACTAATGTATGGATGGCCAGCTACTATACGCAATATGTTGATCTCTTGTCGAGTAGCATCTCTCATAATATGAGTGTCAACACCATCTTGCGACTCTTGACTGAGATCTATGATTTTTGCTGCATACTCTCGTCCTGTTTCCTTTTCCACACATCTTCTGACAGTTGAACTTACACCTCTGAAGAATTAAAATTAATTACTAATTATGTTTAATTCATTTTAATATTTAAAACTAGATTTGCAACATAGAATTATATCTTAAGATGTACATAAAATGAAAGCATCTATTTTTGTAGTAAGATTAAATATTACTATGTATAAATATCATAAAATATTTGAATTTCATATAGTTTGTGGAATATTATAATTTTTCAATATCTATTTCAATGACATAATTTGTTTGCTTTGCTATCGATTGTGTAAATCTATTTAAACACGCCAAGGTCACTGAAGACTTACAATATGCGACTACCTCCTTGCTAAACCAAAAAAAATTAAATACATTACCTAGATAATAAATTTGGCAACAGTACAAATTTCATACAATTACTTCGTAATAAGCCCTAGATATATAAATATCAACATCCTGTCTACATACCTCCCGATAATTTCTTTTGGCTCGTACTTGGCGTAAAATTCCTTTGCTGCATCTTTATCGGGCAAATTATCATCATCCTCTTCCTTTGCCATATTTATCTTGTCGGGGTTTATTATATTTTTAACCACGAACCGCGTTCATTAGCGACTAATTTTTCACAATGACGAAAGGTTATAGAGCTTAGAAGAGCTTAGAAAAGTTTATTTGTATTTTTGAAGCACTACGCAAGTTTTATTATTTATCTAAATATTTATATGAGGTAGTTAAATACTATAAGCTTACTTATGTACTAATAGGAAAAAGAATTATTGATATATTATAGACTACAGTTTAATTAAATTTAGTACTCTTATAACAACTTGATAGTAGTATTTGACAATT